>ML779327.1:189011-212430 GCA_009831015.1 Picea engelmannii
AGCCCAAAGATTATTGTAAGTGACAGATACCCCATCTTCACTAGACATTTTTGGACCTTTCTTCCTTGGGACCTTCATGTTATTATTCATCTGTTGAATCCATGGAATCTTCTATATATTTCCTGAAGGAAATCTTCTCATCAAAAGTCACGTCCCTAATGATTTTAGCATTTTGTTGACCTCAAACATAGATTTTGTAAGATTTTTATGTCTCACTATGTCCAATGAATATTCCCTTCTTTCCTGAAGGTTCCAACTTCTTCCTTTTGTCCTTGGGAACATGCATATATATATAGGACAACCAAATATCCTTAATTGTTCCACACTTGTCTTATTTCAGAATAATGATTCTTCTAGAGTCATGTTCTTCAATATATGATGAGGACTTCTATTATGAACATATATTGATGTAATAGATGCTTATACCCATAGAAACATGGATAGATTCTCGTCATTCATCATTTCCTTAATAAATTATTCAATGGAACAATTCTTTCTTTCTGCCACACCATTTTGTTGAGGATTATCTAGGACAATTAACTCCCTCCTAATATCGACTTATTTACAAAAGGCAACCAACTTCTTGGAGGTGTATTCTCCTCCATTATTAGATCTTGATTTTCTTATATCTGAGTGAACGATGTCCAAAAAACTCCTTTTTCTTTCCACACTTCCTTTAGAATTGGTACATGGTGAGATCACCTGCCTCTTCACTTGATGGATTTATCTTCTTCAAGTTTGCAACTTTCACTATAGCTCCTTCTTAGAGCTATCTCCTATGACCTTCCAGGAACAAGAAAAATAAGAGAAAACGTATTTCCAATAGAATTTTCATAAGAAAATATATATGGTAATAAGGATCGTAGTCATCATAGAATTACCAAGGTGACCTTCCCGAGAAAAAAAAAAATATCTCCTAGAGGAGATGTTAGTTCATTTTGCAAACAAATGCAATAAGCATATATATCAATAGTATTTACATGCAAGCAAGTATACCCAGTAGTAATAGAACCTTTCAAAGATTGTTGTCACAACTGTATTGTTTACTTTTATTATATCAACTATCAAACTTGATATGTGGAAATTGAAGCTTAACAATTTGATCCATCAAAGCTCGAACTTGGAGCCTCAACTTCTAGGGAGGGTGTGCTTGTTCCTATGAATATACTGAATCCAAGATCACTGCTTGGGCAAGGTCTCTTGTACATCCTCTATAAACACACTCATTCTTTGCTAGATGATATAACATGAAAAGCATATAGAAGTGCATACCTTTTAAATTTGTAGTATCGTTTAGCTTGTCTTCTAATCTGAAATTAGAGAGAATCTTGACAAGAGGTTAGAAACTGAATAAAAAATGTTCAATGATTAGAACAAGCTAGAAACCTTGAAATTTAAACTTTGACCACAAAATCAATTTTGACCAAAATTCATCCTCTGACTTTTACTTTGACCAGTCAACCTTTAACTTTGACTAAGAACTCAAACTTGACGTTTTTGTTGGCTGAGGGAACCATAGGGTGTGGTAGGCTAGGGAACACTAGAATTTCCATAAATTAGGTCCAATTATTTACTGAAGGTTACCAAAGATTTAGATTAGGGTTTATTGCAGCTGCAAATTCAAAAACCCTAGTTGCGGCTGCAACTGGTGCTACAAGGAGATTGACAAAGAGCTCTTGCTCTACCTTCCAGTGGTTAGACTATTCTGAAGGTAGTGTCGGCCGATAGCCTATTAAAATATTCTATGTTCTCATTTAACCATAGACAATATCACAATATTGTCACCCAACCATAGGCACGCATCCACCCCTGATCACCATAACCTTTGCTAGATAGAATGATTCCGTAAGAAACACTAGAACCAAAAGATAACCATGAGAGTGCATATTTCTCCAAAGATAGTGCACCAGATAGAAAGTCCCAAAACCACATAACATAAACAATACTCAACTACAACAGTGGCAGTTGCACTTACCAAGAATACCACCAAGAATATAATAATACCACCAAGAATGACAAAAAGAATACCACCAATAGATACTAGAAGGTAGGGAACATATCTTAGGATATATAGTGATAGCGAGAGTGACCAAGAATCACCCCGGAAGATCCACCTTCCATTCTTGTAGATGCATCTCCAAAATTGTGCTATAATTGAGAGAGTAAGTGAGGTGAGTGAGTACAAATGAGCTCAATTGCCTCCTATTTATAGTGGTTCTTATCACATGTCTAGGATGAATTATCATTCTAGAAGATAATACTTTAATATTAATTATTTTACTGAGGCAACTTGTCTTCTAGGGTTTTTACACATCTACTTAGGGTTTGTATTGTTTTTGGAATATTCTATTCTATCCAAATGTTACACATGGAGGTTAATACCTCCCACAACTACCATATTTTCAACACTCCCTCCTAGCTAGGGAGGTATTAACTAAAATGGTATCATCTCTATTATGTACTAGAATGATGTGAATGCATCATATCTAAGTTTTATTGGCATGATGTAAACGAATGTATGTGCATCATCTCTAAGCCATACTAGCATGGTGTCAATCCACCATCTCTAAGTTGTATTAGCATGTGATTCATATGCATCATCTCTAAGTTCTACTAGCATGATGTTACTACATCATATCTAAGTTGTACCATCGTGATGCAACTCAAGCATATGAATCATCTCTAAGTTGTACTAGCATGATTCTAATGCATCATATCTAATTTGTACTAGCACGATTTGTGTCAATACATATGTATCATATCTAAGTTGTACTAGCATGATGATGAAACATCATATCTAAGTTGTACTAGCATGATGATGAAGCATCATATCTAAGTTGTACTAGCATGATACAGATCAACACTCCCTCTCAACTAAGGGAGAAATCTCAACAAGTCCCAGCTTGTCCCTCAAGCATGCAAATTTATCTTGGACAAAGGCTTTGTCAAAATAACAGTTGTCTTCTCATTGGTGAAGATGTACTAGAGAATCACTTCTCCCTTATCGACTTTATCACAGATGAAATATTACTTGATCTCAATGTTCTTCAACCTGTTGGAACACGGGGTTCTCTGAAATCTTCACAGAGATTTGATTATCACAATATATCATAATCGAATCCATAACCTGATCAAATAGTCTAGAAACCATCTTACAGAGCCATAATACTTTCATACAATCATCACAAGATGCAATATACTCTACTTTTGCAGTGTTGAGTGCAACATAATTTTGTTTCCTCATAGCCCATGATATCATAGCAGAGCCAAAAATGAAACATATACCAGAATTACTCTTTCTGTCATCTGCACTCCCTCCCCAATATGAATCAATAAATTCATGCAGTTGTATGTCACCATTTGAAGCATATCTCAAACCATAATTTAGCATCCCATGAAGATATCGCAAAATGTGCTTTTCATCTATCCAATGCTCATGTCTAGGTTCCACTTAGAACTGGATCAACGTGTTCACAGAAAAGCAAATGTCCAGTTGAGTACTAACCAAATACATCAATGATACAATCAATCACCAGTACAGGCACAAGTATACTGGATCAGAATTAGAGTCTCTCATCTTCTTCATAACTATCACCATGGGAGTTTCCATGGATTTGCAATCCATCATCCCAAACTTTTCAAGGATATTTACAACATACTTCCCTTTCCCTAGGATTATTTCACCATGCTTCTTCCATACATCTAGTCCCAAATAATAATGCATGAGACCAAGATCCTTCATATCGAATTCAAAGTCTAACTCCCTCTTACACTGAATAATGAGAGATTCTACACCCGTCAGAAACAAATCATCAACATATAATAGTAGGATAACAATTTCATCATTCACAACCTTGTAATAAAGGTTTGGATCATCATATATCTTGGAAAATCCAACTCTCATCAAAGAATTGTCAATTTATGCATAGCAAGATCTTGGAGCTTGCTTGAGTCCATATAAGGCCTTATTTAGTCTTCATGCATGGATTTCTCTCAGGTGTACCTCAAAACCTTGAGGTTTCTCTATGCATACTTCTTCCTCAATTACTCCATTGATAAAAGAGGTATTTACATCCATCTTACGTAAAATCTAACCCATGCATGTTGCAAGAGATATGATGACTCTAATAGAGGTATATATGGCACTTGGAACATATGTCTCATCATAGTCTTCTCCCTTCTGTTGGGAGAACCCTCTAGCCACAAATATTGTCGTAAATTTATCGATACTTCCATATACAACATGTTTTATCTTGTAAACCCATTTTTAAGTTACTACATACTTTCCTTCAGGCCTAGGCACAATTTACCATACATCATTTTTCATGATGGATTCATATTCTTCCATCACATCTTCCTTCCATTCTTTCCTCTTGAAATTTTCTTCAAAGGTGGAAGGTTTTGCATTGACAAGACTTGCCATGAGTGTTTCATAACTAGAGAACCTTTTGGGCCTCTTTCTCTCCCTAAATGTTCCACTAGGAGATTTATGTCTTTTTGCTTTCGACAAAGTGGATTCTAGCGATGTTGGTCATTTTCTATTCTTGGGTACAACAACTCATTTTACAGGTTCAAGTGGGCAGTCTATTTCTTCACTAGGATGTTCTGGAGAACATGTAGTTTCTTCCTTGGTACCTTCATGTTCTTATTCATCATTGGAATCCATGGATTCTTCTATATATTTCGTGAAGGAAATATTCTCATCAAAAGTCACGACCCTACTGATTTCAACCTTTTGTTGACCTAGAACATAGATTTTGTAAGATTTTGATGTCTCACTATATCCAAGAATATGCGCTTCTTTCCTGAAGGTTCCAAATTCTTCCTTTTTTTCTTGGGAACATGGAATTAGATAGGAAAACCAAAGATCATTAAGTGTTCCAAACTTGGCTTATTTCCAGAGAACGATTCTTCTCGAGTCATTTTATTCAATATACAATGAGGACTTCTATTCTGAACATATACTGTTGTCATAGATGATTCGCCCAACAGAAAAATGGATATATCATTTCCTTAAAAAATTCTTCAAAGGAATGGTTCTTTCTTTCTACCACATCATTTTGTTGAGGATTATCTGGGATAATTATCTCTCTCCTAATCCGGACTACTTTACAAAAGGAAACAAAATTCTTGGAGGTGTATTCTCCTCTATCATTAGATCTTGATTTTCTTGTATATCAGTGAACAATGTAAAAAAAAATCCTTTTTCTTTCCACACAGCCTTTAGAATTGGTACTTGGTGAGATCACCTGCCTCACCACTTGATAGAATCATCTTCTCCATGTTTGCAACTACCATTGTAGATCATTCTCATAGCTATCGCCTGTGACCTTCCCGGAATAATAAAAACAAGTGAAAAACTATTTCCAATAGAATTTTTATAAGAAAATATCTATGGTAACAAGGATAGTAGTCATCATAGAATTACCAAGGTGACCTGCCCGAGAGAAAGAAAGAAATATCTCCTAGAGGAGATGTTAGTTAATTTTGCAAACAAATGCAATAAGAATTTATATCAATAGTATTTACATGCAACCAACTATACCTAGCAGTAATAGAACCTTTCGAAGATTGTTGTCACAACTATAGTGTTTACTTGTACTGTAGAAACTATCAAACTTGATATGTGCAAATTGAAGCTTAACAATTTGATCAATCAAACCTCGAACCTAGAGCCTCAACTCCTAGGGAGGGTGCGCTTGTTCCTATGAATCTACTAAATCCAATATCACTGCTTGGACAAGGTCTCTTGTACATCCTCTACAAGAACATTCATGCTTTGATGGATGATATAACATGAAAATCATATACAAGTGAATATCTTTCAAATTTGTAGTATCATTCAACTTGTCTTCTAATATGAAACTAGAAACCATCTTGACAAGAAAAGGTTAGACACTGAATCAAAAAGGTTCAATGATTAGAATGATCTAGAAACCCTGAAATTTCAACTTTGACCACAAAATCAATTTTGACCAAAATTCAGCCTTTGACTTTGACTTTAACCAGACAAGCTTTGAATTTGACCAAGAACTCAAAATTGAAATTTTTTTTGGCTAAGGGCACTAGAGGGTGCACTAGAATATCCATAAATTAGGTCCAATGCTTCACTTAGGGTGTCCAAAGAATTATATTCGGGTTTGTTGCAGATACAAAATTAGAAACCCTAGTTGCACTGCAACTCGTGCTACAATGAGATTGACAAAGAAATATCGCTCTACCTTCCAACAGTTAGACTTTTCTGAAGGAAGTGTGAGCCCATAACTTGTTAATATATTCGATGTGCTCATTTAAACATAGAAATTATCAAAATATTGTCACCCAGCCATAGGCACACATCCATCCTTGAGCACCATAACCTTTGCTAGATAAAATGATTCTCAAAGCAGCACTAGAACCAAAATATAACCAAGAGAGTGAATCTTTCTCCAATGATAGTGCACCAGAGAGAAACTCCCAAAACCACATATCATGAAAAATACTAAACGACAGTAATGGCAGTTACACTTACCAAAAATATCACCAAGAATGTCACCAGGAATACCACCAAGAGATACTAGAAGGTAGGGCACATATCTTAGGTTAGATAGCACTAGAGAGAGAGAGACCAAGAATCACCCCAGAAGATCCACCTTCCATTATTGTAGCTGCAACTCCAAAATTTTGCTATACTTGAGAGAATGAGTGAGGTGAGTGAGTACAAATTAGCTCAAGCACCTCCTATTTATAGTGGTTTGTGTCATGTGTCTAGTTCGACCTGTCCTTCTAGAAGATAATACTTTAATATTAATTATTTTACTGATTCGACTTGTCTTCTAAGGTTTTTACACATTTGTTTAGGGTTTATATTGCTTATGTAATATTATATTATAGCCAAAGGTTACACATGGAGGTTAATATCTCCCACAACTAACATAATATCAACAAAGCCCTCGTTGGTTTCCCATCCTTGTCACGCGAGGACCCACTAGACATCCATCTATGTCCCACAAGTCCCTCTACAATTTTCAATTGCGGATAGGAGTTGGGTACGGACGAGTGTGTTACTTCAGTGAGTATTATGGAGTAGATTGAGATAGCATCGACGAGATCTGGAAACCATAGTAGTATAGAAATTGAGGAGATTTTGGCATCATTACCAAGTTTCTTGATTTATTTTATGTAGTAGATATTGTAGTTTCTTGCATCCAGTAGATCTGATGTGTTCAGGAGAGTTTAGCAGTTGTTGTGACAACAATTAGTGATATTTTCATTGTTGTGATTTGGGTCCTTATACCATAATAAGTATTCAATGGTTATATTATATATTCTCTGTGTAATGGGTGCATGTGATGTGTTTAACAATATTCCTATTTATGAGACATATGCAAGCTATTGTAAGACATTTCCAGCAAAGTGTTTGACAAAATTACACAAAGAGAAACAATAATTTGGACAACAATTAACATAATATTTCCATCCATCCTAATTAAGGACATTACACTGGTATCATAGTTTATGATCTTGCCAAGATATGATTGCATCAGTCATTAATGGGTTACATAGGAGGGAGAAATCATCATTTCCTTCCATGGACAAGAATAAAATCAACTCTAGAATTCTTGGATAAAACTTGGAAAAATCTTCAACAAGACAAGATGGTGCTAGCGGAAAAGAAGATCATGCCTGAATATCAAAAGTATCTAAAATTGAGGGAAAATATTTGTGCACAATTTCCCTTTAAAAACTTTTTCACTCTCTATTACAGAAGATGGCCAAATGATTTGGATGAGGATTATTTTAATGGCATAAGAAAGGAAATGAAAAAGGATGAGCATGAAGAGCAGGTGGAGGAACATGCATCTAGTTGTGAAAAGGATGTGTGCATAGGGGAAGACCAAACAATAGACTATGATGCATCATCAGAACTGACCAATGAGGTTGATGACACTAGTGTGTTTGATGGGTATAGCTCTAATAAATCAGAAAAAGATGAGGATGCAACATATCATGATGACTATGAGGAGATATTTGAATCAACCAATGTTGAGGAACCAACATCTTCCACTATGTACATTTATTATGATGAGAATGTGATAGCACCTATGCATGATGAGGATTCAACATTGTATCTCATTTATGATGTTGATGATGAGGAGGACATGATTGTACCTCGACATGGTTTGGAGGACCAATTATTCTTCAAGGAGGAGCATATTGTGTAGGTGTTGAAAAGGGCATATGGTACTCATAATTTTTTTTAAATCTCAAATGGAGGAGAGAAAAAAATGAGTTGCAAATGGGATCACTAGTGCTCAATTCTGCATCATGGAAAAATAACTAAAGCAAATGAAAGTTGATTACTTGCAGTTTTTCATGGACATGGACCTTTCTCTTAAGTTTGTTGAATATAGGGAAAGGGAGCTTGAGGATATTTTTTACTAGCTTGGCATGGCATGCTCCTCATCATTGACAACAAAAAAGGCTCCAACATCTTTATCAGTAGTGATGCATGGAGGCATGAGTGGCACTCGTGATCTAAGCAGGAGCCTCTTGTGATGATTTCACATGAAGAGAGTTCAGGGTTGAAAGTGTATGAGGAGAGTTTGGACTCAGAGAGTTTTGAATATGCACCTATATTGCATTATAGGTATCATGAGACATTATTTTGGATCAATTCATCGTTGCAGAGATAGTAGTTAAGAAAATTCCTTTTGGACCATCCAACAATGAAGTATACACACTAGTTGATTGGGGGATTTAGTATAGGACATATGTGGATACATCACTCTCGGATCCAGATTCAGTTGATGTCAGTAGAGTGATTGATAAAATGGCACATATACAATAAAGGATGGCACATGATGATACATTGGTGTGAAGTGGGATACAACAACATACAATATTTCATGATGGTATGCAATGGTTTTTATGAAATTTATCTCGGGGCAACCTCTAGAAAGAGACTTCAGACTTATCATTGATTTTGGTTCACCCAAGATCGATGAGTGGATGGACGAGCTTCATGAAGAGGAATATTCTTCAGATATTGATCTTCGATTGGGATATCACCATAACAGGGACAAAGAGTAGGATACCCTTAGGATCACTCTCAGATGTTACTTTGAGTCATTGGTCATACCATTCGGGTTGAACAAAGAACCTAACAATTTTCAATCTTACAGGAAGTGGCAGTGGCATCTAGTACTATTTTCTGATGTTAACAGTATATTTAGCAGGACATGGAGGATTCACATGAGTTAGTTAGGTGAAGCAGGTATAATTATAGCTATATAAGATTTTTTTCATTTGGGTTATGCAGTTGGAGTACATGTGGAGATTCAGATTGTATTGGGTCAGTTCATAGAGATTCCAACTGATAGAGTGGTGGATGACATTATCCACTACAAAGGTTGCAAACTTGTAGCCCATGATACCCCACTTAGAGAGATGAATGTGAGGACTATGTGTGATCCACCTTCGACAGGGAAATTTTGATACTCATGTGAGTATGAGGAAACACATGTGGCAAGGCTACTTTCCACGAAGGTATTTAGACTCCACAGATTACTTGAGTACATTGATGATGATCAAGATAGCAGATTTATAGGTAGCGCGGCTTGGAAGGATCCGAACAAATAAAAAAGAACATAGTTGATTCCTGGTACTAGGATACCACCAGATGATGGAATACCAGAGAGTTGGCTCATTTTGACTTTGTTGGTTACCAGTATGGTGCATCAACAGTTAGAAATTACTATGAGTGGTGTAATTCCTATTTGGTTGTGGGATATGGGAATTCATCTGAGTGATGGATTGATTTAGATGATGGTCGATACAGTCATGACAGTGATTGGTATGCTTTATTTTTAGGAAATCGGTAGAGAGGAGGATGAGAATTTATAAGGAAGGGAAGACTTGAGGCCATCCATGGACTTACAGGCTTAGACTTCAGTGAGATAGTTTCATATGGGAGGATTTAGGATGGTGGTGTCAGTTCCTTCGGGGAGATTCTCTTGGGTTTCTAAGAGATGAGTATGCAAACTGGGAACATTGGTATGATGGTGATGATGAGAGTGTTACATCATCAGCATGGTGGTATATTTCTAGGATTAGTTTGGGACCTTCAGATCACATTGTTTGACAATTCAACCATTATTAGAGAGGAGACCACTAGCTTTGACTTTCCAGAGTTTAATTTTGGGAGGCTTAGGAGTGGTTTCTTGGAGGAGTGGTCTTATGAGGAGTTGACCAAGTTTATGCAGCTTATGATGGCTTGTGTTATCAACATTAGTCAGGTGGATTCTTGTATTATCACCTTACAGACCAGTGTTATACACTCCACATTATACAAGTTAGTTTGGGATCTTGATGGCTTTACCATTTGTCGGGTTCTTGTGTTCGCATAGAGGGCTTTGCGAACGATATGTTGGGACATTTTTTGGATGATACTTGGATGATTGCAGTAGACAAGAGGTATGGGAGTATTGAGGCCTTCCCCTTTGATAATTGGAGACTAGGTATAATGGATACTCCATCAGTTGTTGACCACCTAGACTTCTCTATGATATCTAATCTTAGAGTGGTGATATATTGGATGCGAATGATCCTTGATAGTAGATGAAATCCTTTGAGGCACTACAACTTTTGGATGCAGAGTGAGAATGAGGGTCAGAATATTGTAATTAGAGTAGAGAAACATAAGCATGGTGGTTCCTTTCTGAGGATAGATTGGGACACTTAGATTTCAGTAAGAGAAAGTGCGGCAGTTGACACAGAGGAAAGAGCCAGTTTTTAATCTCATGCGATTGGTTCACTAGTAGAGAATTACATTGATGGGTTGATCTAGTTATTGCAACACCTAGTGTCCTTTCTTATTGGTAGTTTTCAAGAGGCCTCTTATGTCAATACTTTGTCAGACCAGGCCTTGAACAGAGGATGCTTTACATCTTACAGGGTGGTTTGGGATCCAGGTATCATTTTAAATTTTAGTCTAGATTACCCGATGGAGCATCAAGTCACGATGGCATTGATTGAGGACAAGAAATATTTGGGAATCAAGGACTTGTCATGTCCCCATTTTTGGGTTTCCTTATTTTGTAGTATAAGGGACTTTTGTGGCTTGTTAGTGGAGAAAAAGGAGTTAAAAATGGAGTCATTTAATGTCACTTAGTTAGGAGAAATTATATCATTAAAGTGACATTACAGAAAGTAAAATAATTTTATATTAATAAGTTACTTAATAATTATTAAAGTTACATTTAATCCTAAAAAGTGAATTGGGGGGAAAATAAGGGCTATATTTGATTTAGTCAAAAAGGGGAATGTTCTAAAAGATTGATTTAGTCAAGAAAGGGGAAAATTCTAGAAGGTGTGGAGGAAGGATCCAGAAGGGGTTGGAAAAGTGTAAAAGAAAGGTAACATCTCACTTCTCATTATTATGATTTGATATCTTATTGGAGCACCTTGTATCTAGCGTTTTTGTCGGGGTTTTGGGCATGTTATCCCCATTTTGTGGATAACAAAGGAGATGATGTCTCGAGACCCTCAGGTTGAAGATATGGAGTGTTGAGAGACTACATGACCAGCAATACACTTTTCATAGATGCAAAACCCACTCACCACCATAGATGGTCACAGGTTTACATATGACATCCACCACACCAGTTGGATTATAGAAGGCATTCATCCTTGCTCCATGAGGTACACGTTAGTATTATGGTGAGCATCATTTCAATACCTAAGATATTTGATCATGTTGTATCTTAGGTTTCTCTATATTTCATGATATGTGCTTGGACATTGTGCCTTTTAACCTGCTTTACTTTGGTGGTTGACATTGTGCCTTAGTAAGTGATATTCTTTGGGAATGGGTTTACTATTGGGAAATCCCTTAATGAGCCTTCGTACCATTCTGACCATACTTTCCATTTTCCATCATTATTCCCCTCAATATCCTTGTCTCTTGGGATTTTAGGGTGTATTCACCTAAGAAGGGGTTGTCCCTAATTCTATGGGAAGAAGGGGCTAAAGGCCCAGAGGGGTTGGTGTTGGGTAAAGGATAAAATCCATATATGAAACTTATAGATGCTTCGCCTAGGAATCACCCAAGAAAGAAATAAAATGCTTATCTTTGAATGAAAGGGGACCCATAATATAACAAAGAAATTCCTGAAAGGTAGATTGAAGGATAGGAGGTCTCATCACAAGTCGATCTATCATATCCATGGATATATAGTGGTATGACATTGTCATTATCTGGTCACCAAACCAGGGCAATGACTCTCAGTTGCATGGCTAAGAGAAAGGGGGTCTCATCATGAGCCAACCTTCTCATTTCCATTAGGTATTTGTGGGTGACATTGCCACCATCTGGTCACCATTCTAGGGAAGTGACCTTCAACATCTCCTTGTGCTAAAGAAAATATAAAGAAAGAAAGATAAAAGGCAAATAATGGGCTTGGAAAAAGTGCATTGTGGATGAAGGTTCCACACACCCTCTACAAAGGCACCCATGAATGAGACACTACAACCCCTAGTATGTCACGAGCCCTATTCACATTGGTTCTTGATCCCATCCAAATCATACACTCTACATGGATTAACGTGGGACCTCTCACAGACTCTCCTTGACCTAGGGAAAGATATACCCAATAGGACACCTCATCAACCCTCCCATACTTAAGCTTGACAAGTCACATAGTGTCTTTGAGTTATTAATTATTTGATATAGTAATATTTGATGCACATTCTTAGATGGCTTATTTATTGATTCGATCCACTTATCATGATGTTATGACTTGAGATCCTTGGAGGGTGTGTCCATTTGTTTTCCCAGGACCTAGCAGGTGGACAATTTTTGGAGAACAATCCTAGCTTGGGCTTCCATGGGGCTACAAGCCCACAATTTGGATTCTAGGGTACCACATCCCAGATGAGAGTGATATGACTTGGACGTCCTTGATGATGACTTGGATGACCTATCCCACCCATTGCTTGCCAAAGGATTTTCTGTGGAGAGTAAAAACGTCCCATTTTATAGCATGACATCATGACTATGGGGGGCTAGGACTTGGTGGCAGGGTGCCACTCATTTTCACTTGGAAGTTTTGAGGAGAAGAGGGTCTTCACCAAGATGATATCACCTAGATTATTGACACATGGAGTTGGGAGGCCTTTCCATCCTTCTCCAACACCAACGACATCCTCAAAGTGGAAAAACATCCCCTAAAGGGGTGACATCATCCTATATTAGGGTTTAATTTGTGAAAAGGATGAAATTTTAAGTGAATTGTTTAATATTATTGTGTTAAGGGGTAAGAATTAGGGTTTTGCACCCCTAATCTTTTGTTTTACTCCTTATTTTGTGGACAATCCATGTTGGATAAATTTTGTATAAATAGAGATCATAAGATCTCATTTTCAATCATAACTCTCCTCTTGAAAGAGGTTTTGGTATGAAATTTCGGCCTCCTTATCTCTCTATCTCGTATGCACTTGTGTATGGATATGGTTGTGAATGGTTAATGGAATAAGTGATGTGCTACCCTTGGAAGGTTATTTTATATCTCTTGTGGTCGATTTTCTTAGCATCTCTCTTGATCTTGGTATGGTGTTTACTCTCTTTCTATCATTTTATTCAAGTCAAGTATTGTTATGCTAGGATATAGGTGGGAAGTATAAGGGCATACACCCCCACCATAGAATTCACCATTTTTTCTTCATATCATTCATTGACAAGGGTTTTCTAAGAGAAGTATAAGGGAATACACCCTCTTAGCTTAAACCCTATCTTAGAGAAACCTTCCTTGGGAAGTAAAAGGGATTATATCCCTATTGGCAGCAACGCATGATTTTTTATATTGTACATGATTGAAATAATTTGCATTTTTCTGTAGCTTCCATCAACCTGTCTATAAACACTTTTTTGAGTTTATTATGATTGATTGTGTTAAAGCCTACTTCATTAATTTTTACTATTTTGACTTTTGATTGTTTTATCTTTAATTCATGACTGCAAGCATGAATTAAACATAAAACTTGGCTTGTTGTTTTAATAATTTTTTGCCTTAGGTATATCTTTAAATGAACCATTTATATGAAATTGAAATACAAATCTTATAAAATGGTTGTTAGACACATTTGTTTTATGTTAATATGATTATTGTTTCAATGGTTTGATAGTTTTCAATTTGTGAAGAGCCTTTGAAATTTTTAATAGTCTTGTCAGGAATTTAATGGTCGTACCAACAGTCATACAAATGAATACACACCTGTTGTACTCGTGTCCTCACCTCACCTTGTTGGCTTAACATGGTAATATTCCTTTCATTACATGCGTAGGGTTTCGGTACTCTGTACATTTGGATCCCATCACAAGGGACGGTAAGGATTACAATCAAACCCCTGGTTTTTACTCCCACTATTCGAGTTATGATAACACACAGGCTATGTTATTTTTATGTCTCCACTCTCCATTCAGGATTGTTTTTGTTGCTCACACGATTCGAACCTAAAACTATCCAAAGTAATTCTTGTTGCATTCTGGTTACATTTGTCATGGCGCATGTCATTCGCTTGGAGATGAATGGATGCTAGGCTTTACTTTCTCATGATGATGCGATTGAGGACCTAAAACTCTAGGGCTATGATGTTTTCCTTAAGAAATTTGAGGGTTATAATATTCAAGTGGATAAATATTTCATGCAAACCTTCCATGGTTGCAGAGATAAAATTGGGGACACACAGTTAGAATTGACCGAGGAGTTTGTCAGCAAAGTAGTAGGGCTTCCATCAAAGGATGAAAAATGGTTCAAAAATGCCTGAAATGAAGGATTCGTGTGGAGTCTGTTTATGACATCCAAAAATATCAACTATTGTGAGAAAGGTATTTCTATCTCCCTGGTAAAACCTAGATGGCACAGTTTGTTGTTAATTCTCAAACAATTTGTGACATGTGAGGGTCGATACGGATTGGTCTTCCTCTACCATATCCGTTTACTCATGCATTTCATTGGTTTTGATTTAGATATGTCATTTTATTTGTTGATAAGTCTCTATAAAATGTCCAAAAGATATAAACTACAAGGTGTTGATTCAAGCATGTTCCATCACAGATTGGTTAAGATATTGTGGATGCATCACTTGTCAACTGTAGGTGACTGTTGGGAGAATTTTTTGATAAGGAATGGTTTTTCCCAGATTGTTCTTATAGAAAACCCTAACTTAGACAAACCACAGATTGAAAATTAGTTCAGTATTTCAATCAATGGACCAGACTTTGCCAATAAAATCCCTCTACATGTAGGAATGTTGAGTAAATCTTCACCTATGGGATTTCTTGAGAAAGAGACTGTTGAATTGAAGGTAATTGACCCTCTTGTGCCCGAGATTGATGCTATCCTAAACATCATTATTAATTCGGATGTCGAGAAACCTCGCAAAGGACAAAAAAAACATTGCACAGACTTAGGGTTCAAGAACAAGAAGGCATGTCTCCTAATTTCAAGGAAAATAAGGAACCAAAACAATACTCATATGAGCTCGATCAGTTTGATCGAGATCGATGAGGGTTCAAATCTTGAGATAGAAGACTTTCTAGTTCAAGAAGAACTAGAAATGTAGGGTTCTGGGAAGGAAATTACCAATCTTACTGAACCATATGATTTTGTGTCAAATTTTCCACCATGCCTTAAAGGTAAAGAGGGGTTCTCCAGTATTAGACATAATCTGAAGCAAACATTAGATAATACTAATGCACCCGTGGCTAACTGTGTCCTTCATCGACCTACCACTTCCCCTGTTCACTGTGATGATTGTTTCAAATGGATTGAACAATATTATATCAACATCCCTCTCCTACAAGCCAAAATTAAAACCCTAACTGCTTAGAATGGCTTGCTAAAGCAAGAAATACTTGATCTCAAAGTGCATGCAGACATGGAGACCAAATGTATCAAAACATATAGAAACATAGTCATTAAAAATGCGACTAATGTCAAGGCAATAATAAACTCTGAAAGGATTGATCCTTATTTAGTCAATTTTTAAATGGTAAACCAATTTTGTTTTCCTCTTATTTTATTCCTGTTATCTATTTCAAAATAAGTCGATTTAAAATTTGATTGTATTACTAAAATTAACATTGGCTACATAATCGTCGATTCTATAACCAAGTCTCTTTTAAATAAAAAATTAGTTATTAGTAATTATTTTTTTTAATTTATCAAATTGGTTTTGTTATTTCAAGGAATGAGAGATTTTGCTCCTAATTACTAGGAGGAAAGATTTTCAATTATATGCCTAAGTGATTAGTAGTTTCCTTTTTTCTAGATGTTTTATAAAAACCTTGTTTTAATAAACCAACTTTGTTATAAGTGGTTTTTCAAACCACTTTTTTTGTATTAGTGCTTGATTTTTGGAGATCCAACTCTATCTTGTTAGATATGAGTATGTGATCCCAAGTTACTTTAAATACTGTTTACTTTTTTAGTAAAAAGGATCTTTGCTTGGAACGGATTATGGCCAAATGATCTTCAGAATTGAATGGACAAGTTGCTTGCATTTCGTCTTTAGACCAATGTGAAGTTGTTTCATTTATGTTTTGTCTCTTATATTTTGGAATATTAATATGTTGTATAGCTTTAGCCTCAATGACATATAATGTTCCATTTTATTTAGTGCTTTAAATTTTGTCTATAATTTGTTATTTCATATATTATATATGTGATCATCATTTCAACTTTAATATCATGATTTATCCTTGATGTTTAGTTTATGTATCGAATGAATGTTTCATATGAAATCTTCTTTTACTATAATCATTCATAATCACAAGATCACTGGACCTACATTTTTGTTACTATGTTCTATATCCTAGCTGTCAATAAACACCTTGAGTTTATTCAAGAGATGTTAGTTCAAGTCTGTTGTGGATTTATCTCACAGACAAGATAGTTGGAGGACTGGATCACACAGAGACATAGACATAGTATGAAATTAATCTCAGGTTAGCTTTATTCACATTTAATTTATGTTATTAGTTTATTTATTAGTGAGACAAGATAGTTTAAATTGGCTGTGACCATTACTCTATCCTTGTTTCAGATTATGTTTTAATAGCATTTTCTTTTTTAAAGTTATTAGATCTTAGATTATAAAAAAAAAAATATAAAAATATGTTCTTTCTTTATCTACTTTTGAAAACAATTACCAAACATTGATTTTGCAAGGCGTTCATCAGAAAATTGCAATTTGTAAATACTCTATTCATAATCGCATATTTATATTTATGTTTTTGAAACACTTGTAAATAATTAGATCCACGTATATAGTATTATAGTTTTAGATTTAGAGTAGTTTATTTCTTTGTTTCATGACCCTAGTTGGCTAACGAATCCATTAAACCTGTCAGAATAGATTACACCAAACAACTTGGGTTAATTAAACAACCCCGGTCTGGATCTATTCTTCCATTTGATGGTGTGTCATTTACGCCCATCAACAAATGGCACTAGAAGGAGGGATTGAATTCAATTGATGGCACGTGGAGGTCGCAAGACTCCTCCCCCACACACTCTCTCCCCTGTCGTAACGCATAGTCACTCAAACAACAATGTTACATTTGAAACAACAACTACCTCAAATGATAACCCTAAGATTCTCGTTGAACTAGTGACACCAGTTCCTCAAGGGGCTGACATCCAAGAAATTGTTTGTCAGTCACTCATAAGAACACACAGTGAATTAGCTCATATCAGACAACCTGGTAGGTCACTTAATCAACCCTTTCATTTTTTGGATATCCAAGAACAACTGCAAGGCATTGGTCTGCTCCCAAACCTGTTAAGTGAAAATACTACCAACCCTACTGAAACACCTATCCTTGGAGCCATAGGATTTGGTATTCCACCTTCCTCACCTGATTCATTTACATCCTCTTCAGGAGGAGGTTCTTCAAATGAAGGCAGTTCCTCATCAGGACCATCATAGCCTTCGACACCACCAATGCCCATGGAAAACCAAAACAATCCCGCCAGAACTTGGCTCGATCAAGATGTTGTGGATGTAACCCTACCTCAACACCCATTACCAAAACATCTGGAGAAATGGTTACCCAAATTTGATCTGTATTCCAAACAATCTATTGAAGACCACATCAAAAAATTTATGTTGGCCATTAGACTCTGGAGTGTAGAACACGAAGATGTATTATGTCGATTATTCCCTTATACTTTTGAGGGAAATGCCTCCACATGGTATTTCGTTCAACAACCCCAAACCATTGTTTCTTGGGACAATTTTGAAACTTTTTTCTTGGAGAAATTTGGGGATGATAAATATCCGGAAGTCTTGGTTATGGAACTATCCAGCCTGAAAATGAATCCCAAGGGAAAAGTGAAAGAATTCAACGAAAGATTTCTTACTTTGAAGAATAAAATCCATGTAGATTCAATGCCTGCTAAAAGCCTAATTGTCACATATTACACCAAGTCTTTGCATAATAATATAACAATTTGGGTCAAAAGGTCTAAAAATAATGCATTGTTAGAAGCCTTTGAGGGGGCAAGCCAAATTGAAAATGATATATTAAGCTTAAAAGACAATCTCAATAGTGAAGATGAAACATTTTCTACCTCTAAAAAGAAAATAGAGATCCTTGCTAGACCCCCTCAAACTAAAAGTCAACCAGACATTTTAGACTTAGAAAGCTTGCAGAAAGCTTTCCAAAAACTGTCCAATCAGGTCGTGGATTTGAAGATATCAACAAAGGAGGAATCCACAAGCAAAGGAAGTTTTAAACCTCCTTTCAAAAAACCTTTCCCTCCCAACCGGCCATACCCGACCACTAAAGGTCTAAATTTTGAGAGTTTACAGTACACTTTGCAAACCATCTTAGAAGAACATGATAATTCTTCTTCTGTCCCTCCTAAAATTTCTGAAGATGTAGCTGAGGAAGAAGTACCAGAAGAGGAGGAATCATCTCCCAATATCTTCGGTCACTTCTTGGATAGTATCTTAGCAAATTTTGAAACTGTTCACCCCTAAAACACAAGAATCAAAACACAAAACAAACCTTCTTCTGAAGTGAGTAATAATGTGTTTCCAAAACAATCAAAGCAAGATGAAATTAAACAAAGTTTAGCAGCCCCTGTTTTAGAATACGTTTTAATTGAAGACCTAAAAAAACTGAGGGCTAATATTTTTGTTTTTGAGCTGCTGAAATTTCCCCTTATTTTGCAGAAAATGCTTCAAAGTATCGCTAAAAACAACAAAAACAATGATCCTAGCAGCAAGAAAACTGCAGATTTTGGTTCAAAAACAGCCAAAAAGATACCAACTAAAATGACATATGAACTTCCAGAGAAAAGGGATTTAGCTAAAAAAACTATAGCAAATGTAGATAAAACTGTTTTAGGGACAGAAAATAAAAATCAACAGAATTATGTTGTTAACACTCGAAAAAATGTCTTGTCTTTCTTGTTAACCTTTGAAATTTTTAATAGGAATGTACATAATTGTATGTTTGATTCTAGTGCATCGTCAAATGTGATGCCTCTATCTATTTGTCAAAAAAATAATGTAGAAGTTAAACCTTCTGATCTCAAAATAATCCAGCTTGATCGAACGAACGTTAAGGTAATTGGTGAGCTTAAGAATGTTCTTGTTATATTATCTTCCAATCCTAAGGTTCATCAAATAATTGACATTATTGTTGTTGATATCCCTGAATTCTATGGTTTGTTTTTAAGCAGGGATTGGTCCGAGAAGCTACATGGCTACTTTGCCACAGATTGGTCTCATTTGTGGTTGCCTGAAAATGGACAGCCCAACAAGATCAAGATAAACAAAGAACATTATCTGAAGCACACCATGACAGATCTAAATGATGCAAATCAAACTTTTACTACATCTGCTAATTCATTTGAAATGCAGGGAATGAACACCGTCTTTGGTAATTTCATGACCGAAATTTCTCCTATTACTGATCCTGGGCAGCAATAAGAAGTTATGACCTATACTCGGGCATCATATTTTCCAAGTGTGCCAAATAATGCTTACGAAGCTCAAATTTGGTCATTGTACTTTGATGGATCCAAATCCTAATAAGGAGCCAGTGAAGGATGTGTACTCATCGATCTTACAGGTAATAAGACTTTTATTGCCTATGAGCTAGAGTTCGAGTGCACTAATAACACCGTAAAAAAAGAAGCACTTCTACAAGGTCTTAGGAAAGATTTGGATATGGACGTTCAGAATTTAATGGTATTTGGTGATTCAGAAATCGTAGTTAGGCGGGTAAGAAAATCCATACATTGCTTATCACCACATATGAAAAGCTACCAAACTGAGGTATGGATTTTAATGCAAATATTTTCATCATTTAACATAAATTCCATCCCTAGACTAAGTAATTCAGAGGATGATTTATTGGCTAATGTCACTTCTAAACTATTTCCTGCGGAAGGTCTTTCTCCTAATGTGTTTTTGATTGAATTGTTGTTCAGGCCGTCGATCTCAGATAACATGACCAATTGGAGAGTGTTCGACGATGACCATCAAATCATCAATTTTTTTCATGTGGAAGACACCTTCCAAGGTGCAGTCATTGATGAAGGCCAGGGATGATTTTAGGGGCTAGATTTCGCTCATGGGCTAATTTTCTATGGTTTTTCCAAAAACGAGATTCGCTATTTTAAAAATGATTCGCCCATATTATATAGGATAAAATTATTTTACCTTAAAAAATGACAAAATTTTATAAAAACTATATAAAATACTTAGAAATTTGAATATTTTTTAAAAAATATCGCCAAACATTTATAGTTGACATATGAAGGATTAGTAATATTCGCCAAGGTTTCTACATTTTAAAATAATTTTCCATCCTTAAAATCATCCCTCATGAAGGCACTCACAATGAGAACCTCTAAAACTTCACGGTAATATCAGATCCTAGATCTCCTAAATCGACATCTGATTTGGTAAACTCTATCCCTAGATCTGTTGTAAGACTAGATAAGTTTTATGACTTGCATGATAAATATATAGGGATAGTTAATTGTAAAACGAACAGTTCTTATTTCATTTATAAGTCGGTTAATTTAGGAACAAAGGAAAATCCTCAAAATATTAATCTAGGAACGGGATGCTCCGAACAAGAATGATCTTCTTTCATAAAAAAATTTAAAGAATTTAAAGATGTTTTTGCTTGGACCTATGATGACTTGAAAACATTCGACCCTAGCATCATACAACATGTCATCCCCATGAAACCCTTGACTCAGCCTTTTCAACATAAATTGAGGAATATGAACCCTAAATTAGAACCCACCGTTAAAAAAGAACTGAATAAATTACTAACTAAAAAGATAATTTTCCTAGTAAGGCACACATAGTGGGTGTCTAATCTAGTTCCTGTAAGGAAGAAAAGTGGTAAAATTCGATTCTGTGTGAATTTTTGAAATCTAAACTGAGCATATGAATCATGATAAAGATAACTACCCCATTCCTCCAATGGAACAAATTTTACAACAGGTATCTCGTTCTGAAAGACTTTCTTTGTTAGATGGATTTTCGGGATACAACCAGGTCCTCATGTCTCCTTCAGATCATCTTAAAACCACATTTTGCACCCCATGGGGCACTTATGCCTATAGGAATATGCCTTTTGGACTTATAAACATCGGTGCCACTTTCCAAGGAGTAATGTACATTGCTTTCTGTGGCCTCATAAACCAATCAATCATGGTCTATCTTGATGATGTCACTGTCTTCTCTAAAAGCAAGAAAGATCACTTGTCTCACCTCAGGGCTGTCTTAGAATGGTGTCGCAAGTTCGGTATATCTCTCAACCCTAAGAAGTCAGTATTTTCAGTAGAGAAAGGTAAACTTCTTGGGTTTATAGTGTCTAAAGATAGAATGATTATTGACCCTGGAAGAACCCAAGATATTTCCAAATTCTCCCCTCCCCTCCCTCTTCCCAAAAATCCATGCAGTCCTTTTTGCGCAAGATTAATTTCATCAGAAGATTTGTCCCAAGTTTCTCGGAAGTGGTAAGACCATTACATAATTTAATAAAAAAAGGATGTTCTAGATCGTTGGGGACAACAAGAAATTCAATATTTTGACTCCATTAGAAAAGAAATAGTAGAAGCCCCTTCCTTGATGAGTCCTGATTTTTCGCAAGATTTCACGCTTTACACCTTTGCTTCTGACCAATCTTATGCTATTGTGTTAACACAAAAAAAAGATGAAAATAATGAGATACCCATTGCCTTCATGAGCTCATATTTCAAAGGAGTAGATCTTAACTACCCAATAGTGGATCAACAGGCATATGTTGTTTTTAAAGAAGTGAAACACTTCCGGTCATACCTGCTGAAATCCATAACCAAGGTTATTGTTCCTTACCCAGTGTTAGGATATTTAGACACTTAGGAATTAGTTAAGATCTACTTGGTCTAATAAGTCGTTAGGTAAAAGTGTGTTTCTTTAGTATGCATTAGTATGCATTTGTAGTTAGGAAATCCGACGGTCACGATATGTTCTCGACATAGAGTGATCCGACGGTTCATACTCTCCTCGATCTTAATGGCCATTGATCCGTGGATTAACAACCGATTGGTCCATGATCTCTATTTAAAGAGCATGGAGGGTCATTTGCCGATGATCAATTGTGAGAAACTCTCTTGTAAAATCTCTCTGTAATCTTTTTCTTTGCATTAATAAACTGCTCCAAGTGGCCGCGTTGGCTGGGGCCGTGGATGTTTCCCCGTAGGGGTTTTACCACGTGAAAACATTGGTGTGTTGATATTTGATCTGGTTATGTGAGTGGTTACTGAAGGTGTTCATCCTCTGTTGGAATATCTGTGTTGTCGAACATGGTATCAGAGTCTGTTTGAAGACCCGCTCCTGTTGTAGATCGAGATCGTGAAGCCGAGTTGCCTCATCTCCATTTTCTGGAATTTTTGTACATTTTTGGGCTGAAAGGACTGTTCCATTGCGTCTGGAGCATGCTTTTCATTCAGGAACACTTTTCGTTTCACTCGAAAAGGTTTCTGTTTGCCCAAGATACGGCCATTACAGTCAGAATCCGGAGGTATAAAATCTGAATACGCATTTTTAAATTTTTGGAAAGTTTTGATTATTTTGGTTTGTGTTTTTTTTTCCGGGATGCTACTCTTTTAGATATGCGTATGCTCTTTGCCCCGTGCCTTGTGAGATCTCTACAAATCAAAAACAGATAGGAAAAGGTTCATCTTCCGGGTAAGCTAAGCGAGATCTAACCCTTGTTCTCATCGAGAAGCGAAATTTTTTTCTTGTGTGAAAAGAGTTTTTTTGGAGCATGCTCTCCAAGGCCGTCTTCCACAACAACAACAACAACACCCCCAATCCTCCTTCTGAACATTACAATATGTTTTGCTAGATCAGTTGGTTA
>ML779327.1:216334-233532 GCA_009831015.1 Picea engelmannii
TTCAATCCTATCCCAAGTTGTTCTTAAGGGGGGATGTTAGGATATTTAGACACTTAGGAATTAGTTAATATCTACTTGGTCTAATATGTCGTTAGGTAAAAGTGTGTTTCTTTAGTATGCATTAGTATGCATTTGTAGTTAGGAAATCTGACGGTCACGATATGTTCCCGACATAGAGTGATCTGATGGTTCATACTGTCCTCGATCTTAACGGCCATTGATCCGTGGCTTAACACCCGATTGGTCCATGATCTCTATTTAAAGAGCATGGAGGGTCATTTGCCGATGATCGATTGTGAGAAACTCTCTTGTAAAATCTCTCTGTAATATTTTTCTTTGCATTAATAAACTACTCCAAGTGGCCGCGTTGGCTGGGGCCGTGGATGTTTCCCCGTAGGGGTTTTACCACGTGAAAACATCGGCGTGTTGATATTTTATCTGGTTATGTGAGTGGTTACTGAAGGTGTTCGTCCTCTGTTGGAATACCTGTGTTGTCGAACACCCAGCTGTAAGAAACCTATTAGTACAAAAAGAAGTGGGTGAGAAAAGGGAAAATTTGATGACGTCGTTATAAGAATATGAACTCAAAATAACCCTTGCGCAGAATGTTAGAGGTCAGGGCCTGTGTAAACTAGTTGATGATTCAGTTAAAGAACATGAAGGTGAAATCAACACCTTAACTATAAAACAACATAACGAAAAATAGATCAGTTGTGCACAAGTTGCTGCCAACTCTGGGTATGAGAACATTAAATTTTATTTGATACATGGATCTTCTCCTCGTTATCTTTATCCTAAAAACATAAGAGCACTCAGGTTAAAATCTGCATCTTTCAAGTTAATTAATGATGTATTATTTCGAAAGAACTTTGATGGTGTTCTTATGCGTTGTTTAGAAAAGGATGAATCCGAGAAAGTGTTCTTTGAACTTCATGCAGGTGAAGTCGGTGGTCACTTCGGTGGAGACAACACTGCTCACAAAGTGTTAAGAGCTGGGTACTATTGGCCCACATTGTTTAAATATGCCCATGCATTGTCTCATAAATGCATAATCTACGACAAGGCTGCAGGACAGGTGAAAAAGGTAGCATTTCCTTTGTAGTCTGTCACTGTAGTTTATCCTTTTTAGCAATGGGGTCTTGACATCATAGGACCAATTAACCCTTCTTCTTCACAGAAGCACAACTATATCATTACAACAACAAATTATTTTACCATATGGTCCGAAGATGCACCTTTGAAAGTGGTGAACACAAATTAGGTAGTATATTTCCTCAACTCTCATATCATCACTCGATTCGACATTCCTGAATGTTTGGTCTTTGATAACGCCTCTTACTTTTAATCCCTTGATATGAACATATTTTCCTTGGAAAAATGGATTAAACTGAAGTATTCTGCCAGCCACTACCCTCAAGGAAATGGTTTAGCAGAATCAACAAACAAAAATTTAATCAAGATCATTAAGAGGACAGCTTCATAGAATCATAAGAACTGACACAATGCACTGTATAATGCACTTTGGGATGATAGGGTGACACCAAAATCCTTTATTTTCAATTCCCCTTTCTTTCTCATCTATGGAAGAGAAGCAATTCTCCCTCCACATGTTCTACTTTTCTACTTCCTTATCTGCAACTATCGCAGAAAGTTCAACAAGAGGAGTGCCCTCCCCAAGAAAGCCGAATTAATGCCTTGTTAAAATTGGAGGAAGTAAGGTCATAAGAAAAACAAAAGCTGGATCAGCATCAACAAATTGTAAAAATCTTTTTTGATTATATTTTTCTTCAGATAGGAATTTCGATGTCGGAAATTTGGTTATCAAGTGGGACAAATCTCATGAGGGAAAAGAGGAACACACTAAGTTCCAAAATCTATGGTTGGGACCATTTGTAATTTCTGAAAAATTAGGTCCCAGTTGTTTCCGTCTGCACAATTTGGAGGGACAACCAGACACTTTCCCAGTGAATGTCCATGCTCTCAAAATATATTTCACCTAATGATTCCAGATCCACCTCTTTGTACATATTTTATTTTTTTTTAATTTTTTTTTTAGTTTTTTATTTTGGTTCTTTTCATTTTGCTTGTTTTTTATTTGTTTCTGAATAATTATATCTGTGTCATGATTTCATTTATGGAAGGAAAATCAGAATTTTTATCCAAGAGAAATAGCTGATGAATTTTCAAAGCACCGATGTTGTAAATGCTAAAATGCAGATCAGCCGAAGAAAATTCCTTCTCAAAACAATGTTGTTGGTTTCTTTTCAAAATCTCGAGAGGATACGATTATCATTAATAAAACTATTAACATTGTCCCTATTTTTTAAGAAAACAAATAAATTATTCCTTCCTTTCCTTGATATGGTTTCTTAATAGAAATCTAATTGTTCAGATCATGGTAAAGATCATTAAATGAGAAGATGAATTATATAAGATCAAATTTTGTTTTCAAAATCTGAAAATTTTCAGTATCACCCCACTCTCTTGAATATCATAAAGTTTATGCAAATTTGTAAATTAATTATAGAGAGTTGAAATCACTGCAAGGTGTGGGAAGTGTTTGTAAACCCGCCAAAACACTAAACAGATCTGCTGGCAACGGGTAAATGCATGCATGATATCAAGGCAACTTCGTCGGGGTACTGAACAGGCCTGCTAGCAGCGAAACAATGTCGAGTTTAAGAAAATTATCAGGTATGTCCTTTTGAATTAATCCAAGAATAAATTTGTTCTTTATCAATGGATGGATGACTCTTGGATAGGATAGATGTGTTAGAGTGGGTTAAATCACATCCCTATCGAGGCTATGAATGCCTGCTGGCAGCAGTGTTCTTGTCAACAGTATCATAGGCAGTTGCCTAAAACATCGTTTCCCTCGTAATCTAGATTTGATACCAAATTACATTTTTGACAGAAACACATATGATGTTGGACTATGTTATTCCCTGAGTTTTGATCTAGATTCTTGATTTGTTGTCAATTGTTTCTCAAATCTTGATTTTTTGATTCATCCTAACATAAAATTTTGGTGATGCAGAGATAACTTGTTCGCCCAGTATGTCACCATTATTGGAAACAACACATGATTTTTGATATTGTACACGATTGAAAGAATTTTCATTTTTTGGTAGCTGCCATCAACCCATCTATAAACACTTTTCTGAGTTTATTATGACTGATTGGGTTAAATCCTACTTCATTAATTTTTACTATTTCAATTTTCGATTGTTTTATCTTTAATTCATGACTGCAAGCATGAATTAAACATAAAAATTGGCTTGTTGTTTTAATGATTTTTTTCCTTAGGTATATCATTCAACGAACCATTCATATGAAATTGAAATAAAAATCTTGTAAAATGGTTGTTAGACACATTTTTTTTTATGTTAATATGATTATTGTTTCAATGGTTTGATAGTTTTCGATTTGTGAAGAGCCTTTGATATTTTTTATAGTCCTGTCATGAATTCAATGGTCATACCAAGAGTCATACAAATGAATACACACTTGTTTTACTCACGTCCTCACCTCACCTTGCTAGCTTAACATATTAATGAGCCTTTCATTACATGCAGAGGGTTTCGAGACTCTGTACATTTGGCTCCCATCACAAGGGATGGTAAGGATTACAATCAAACCTCTAGTTTTTACTTCCATTATTCGAGTTATGATAACACACAGGCTATGTTATTTTTATGTCTCCAATCTCCATTCAAAATTGTTTCTACTACTCACACGATTCGAACCTAAAACTATCCAAAGTAATTCCTATTGCATTTTGGTTACATTTGTCACGGCACCTGTTTTTCTCTTGGAGACGAATCGATGTCAGGCTTTACTTTCTCACGACGATGCGATTGAGGACCTAAAAAGCTAGGGCTGGGTTGTTTTCCTTAAGAAATTTGAGGGTTATAATCTTCAAGTGGCTAAATCTTTCGCACAAACCTTTGATGGTTGAAGAGCTAAAATTGGGGACACACAATTAGAATTGACCGAGGAGTTTGCGAGAAAAGAAGTAGGGCTTCCATCAAAGGGTGAAAAATGGTTCAAAAACACCCGAATTGAAGGAGTCACGTGAAGTCTATTTGTGACATCCCTAAAGGTCAACTGCTGTGAGAAAGGTATTTCTATCTCCCTAGTAAAACCTAGATGGCACAGTTTGTTGGTAATTCTCAAACAATTTGTGACATGTGAGGGTCAATACGGATTGGTACTCCTCTACCATATCCATTTAATCATGAATTTCATTGGTTTTGATTTAGATATTCCATTTTATTTGCTGAGAAGTCTCTATAAAATGTTCAAAAGATATAAACGACAAGGTGTTTATTCAAGCCTATTCCATCACAGATTGGTTAAGATATTGTTGATGCATCACCTATCGACCGTAGGTTACTGTTGGGAGAATTTTTTGATAACAAATGGTTTTTCCCAGACTATTCCTACAACAAACCCTAACTTAGACAAGCCACAAATTGAAAACCAGTTCGGTATTTCAATCAATGGACCAGACTTTGCCAACATAAACCCTCTACACGTAGGAATTCTGAGTAAGTCTTCACCTAAAGGATTTCCTGAGCAAGAGACTCTTGAATTGAAGTTAATTGACCCTCTTGTGCCTAAGATTGATGCTAGCCTGAAAATTATTATTAATTCCAATGTCAAGAAACCTTGGAAAGGACCAAAACAACATTGCACGGAGTTAGGGATCAAGAATAAGAAGGCAGGTCACCTAATTTCAAGGAAACTAAGGAACCGAAATGATACTCACATGAGATTGATCAGTCCGATCAAGATTGATGAGGGTTCAGATCTTGGGATAGAAGACTTTCTAGTCCAGGAAGATCCAGAATTGTAGAGTTGTAGGAAGGAAATTACCGATCCTACTGAACCATATGATTTTGTGTCAAATTTGCCACCATGACTTGAAGGAAAACAAGGGTTCTCCAGTATTAGTCATAATCTGAAGCAAACAACAGATAAGACTAATGCACCTGTGGCTGACTAAGTCCTTCATCGACCTACCACTTCCCAAGTTCACTGTGATGGTTGTTTCGAATGGATTGAATGGTATGATATAGACATCCCTCTCCTACATGCTGGAATTAAAACCCTCACTACTCAAAATGGCCTACTGAAGCAAGAAATACTTGATCTCAAAGCGCATGTAGACAGGGAGACCAAACATATCAAAAGATATGGAAACATAGTCGTTAAAAATGCGACTAATGTCAAGGCAATACTAAACTCTGAAATGATTGATCCTTCTTTAGTCAATTTTTAAATGGTAAAACAATTTTGTTTTCCTCTTATTTTATTCTTGTTATCTATTTTGAAATAAGTCGATTAAAAATTTGATTGTATTACTAAAATTAAGACTGGCTATAGAATCTTCGATTTTGTAGCCAAGTCTCTTTTAAATGAAAAAATAGTTATTAGTAATTATTTTTCTAATTTATCAAATTGGTTTTGTTATTTCAGGGAATGAGAGATTCTACTGTTAATTACCAAGAGGAAAGATTTTCAATTATATGCCTAAGTGATTAGTAGTTTCCTTTTTTCTAGGTGTTTTATAAAAAACTTGTTTTAATAAACCAACTTTTTTATAAGTGGTTTTTCAACCCACTATTTTTGTATTAGTGCTTGATTTTTGGAGATCCAACTCTTTCCTATGAGATATGAGTATGTGATCCTAGATTACTTTAAATATTGTTCACTTTGTTAGTAAAAAGGATCTTTTCTTGGAAGAGATTATGGACAAATGATCTTCAGAACCGAATGGACAAGTTGTTTTCATTTTGGCTTTAGACCAATGTGAAGTTGTTTCATTTATGTTTTGTTTCTTATATTTTGGAATATTAATATATTGTATAGCTTTAGCCTCAATGACATATAATGTTCCATTTTAGTCAGTGCTTTAAATTTTTTCTATAATTTGTTGTTTCATATATTATATATTTGATCATCATTTCAACTTTAATATCATGATTTATCCTTGATGTTTAGTTGATGTATCCAATGAATGTTCCATATTAAAGTTTCTTTTACTATAATCATTCATAATCACAAGATCACTAGTTCTACATTTTTGTTACTATGTTCTATATCCTAGCTATCAATAAACACCTTGCATTTATTCAAATTTCAAAAGATGTTAGTTCAAGTCTCTCGCAGATTTCTCTCACAGAAAAGATAGTTGGAGGACTAGATCGCAGAGAGAGATAGACACGGTATGAAATTAATCTAGGTTAGCTTTATTTGCATTTAATTTATGTTATTAGTCTATTTTATTAGTGATACAAGACAGTTTAAATTGGTTGTGACCATTACTCTATCCTTGTTTCAGATTATGTTTTATTAGCAGTTTTTTTTTAAAGTTCTTAGATCTTAGATTATAAAACAAAAAATATAAAAATATGTTCTTTCTTTATCTACTTTCGAAAAAAATTACCAAACATTGATTTCGCAAGGCATTCATCAAAAACTTACAATTTGTAAATACTCTGTTCATAATCACATATTTATATTGATGTTTTTGAAACACTTGTAAATAATTAGATCCATGTATATAGTATTATAGTTTTAGCTTTAGAGTAGTTTATTTCTTTGTTTTAGGACCCTAGTTGGCTAACAGATCCATTAAACCCGTCAGAATAGATTACACCAAATGGCTTGGGTTAATTAGACAACCCTGGTCCAAATCTATTCTTCCAGTTGACGATGTGTCATTTACGCCCGTCAACAACCCCCAAGGAGGTAGATTCTCTAAGATTCTTTTGACTCCATTAAAACAATAGTAAAGGCACTATTCATTAATGTTTTTCATTGGAGATATAATCTATTGCAATGGGAAATGTGAATTTTAGTCATTTTTACTTCTTGCAAAGTTGATTGTCTTCTTCTGCCTTAGCACCTCATAGCCACTCGGTCATCCTCATATAAGGGATACTTATTTATTCTGTTACAAATTGCATCTTCAAACATTAGGACTGCAAAAACCCTAATATACTTTCTTTAATAACTCTCTTATCAACCATTGGTTTTTGCTCAAAGTTTGCACTTGTACTCTTCTAGTCGTAGCGCACTTTTTGGAAACGTTTGAGGGGATTATAGTTTCTTATTTTCTTTCTATAATACATTGAATATTACATCCATAAGGATGATATAATTTTATGTACACAAGTGTTTACAACATCCTTATCGTTTATGCTAATACTATTGTTTTTTCATCTCTAGTTTAGCTAGTCAATTGCTAGTCTTTCTCTTGCATTTTCTACTTGATCTTTAGCATTTATTGAGCAGATTATAGTGTATTTTTATTGCTGATATATACTGTCATATATTTCTGCAAATTATGGACAAAAATATTAAAATTATTATCCAACTAACATATATTGTTGCAACACTTGTTTGCTTGTGTCTCGCATAGGTACAATCATCTAAAAAAGCACTATACTTGTGGGGCATCCATTAATTGACTTTAAATACATATATCCACACATTCATTTCCATTTAAACTTGAACTCTAGGGGCTTGATTTCCACTTCCCTCCATCTTCATCTCAATCCCCCTAGGGTCACCGGGATTTCCTCCCTAGAGTGACCTAGTCACCCTTGAAGTGTGGGACCTACATCAAGGTGACATTAGGTGTAGGATTACTAGAGTTGTATCACTTTTTCATTGGTTAGGTCTAGATTTTCCCAAACTACAACTTGTGCCATAACATTTTGGCGTCGTTGTCAGGGAGGATTTTGAATCCTCTTCGTACCCTAACGACACTTTGGTAAGCTATCCCAAATCCTTTCCCTCATCTTACCTAGAAAATCCACCCAAGAGACATTCCCCTTCCACCCTCCTTGATGAGCTCATCTTGTGACTCCACCTTCCAAAAACCCTCCTTTCCCCAAACCGTTTTCCCCTGGGAAGTTCAAGCCTTCTAAGGTTTATCAAAGAAGGCCTCCTCTCAAGTCTCTCGTTGCTAAAAACCTTTTCCATAAATCCCTTCCCCTTGCTCCAATGGCTCGCCCTTGAGAAATAGACCTCTACAAACCCATCAACATGGCCAATATCCAAGGTTACCCTAAAAATATGTCAACAAAGGGTTGCCAAAACTCCCAAGAAACAATGTGATAACTGCAGAAGACCGCATTTATATCATGGGCCGAGATATGGGAAACGTAGGTATTGGCCATGAAGATGTGGCCATGAGAATATTTTCCTCATCATTGACTAAGGATGCTCTTTATTGGTTCAAGGGACTCCCTGATAATCAGATAAAGACGTATGATTCATTTTATATATTATTTAAAAGAAGATGGTAAATAAAATAAGATGGCGGGACACTTGCAACTCAATTCAATCAAATAAATAAAAACGAGAATGAAACAACAAGGGAATTGATTTCAAGATTTGAAAGGTTGTACAATAAAATTCCAATAGAATATCGTCCTACAACATCATCCGTTTGTCTCCTTTACATAAATGCCTTTGAAGGGATGTTTTGATACATTCTTAAAGATTAAAATCCCACATAATTGGGAAAGGCTAAATAATTCAATATCGACATTCAAGAGAATCTACTTGATTAAAAAATAGAGCCTTTTCAGTATCCCCGCAACAAGACAAAATAAAGGATTAAGGTTTCCAACATGAGTGCTCCTGATATGATTACTCTCCTAAATAAGAAGATATACCAGATGAATACTAAGTTTGATCAGGTAAGAAATCATCTTATGAACCATATGACTACAATGGAAATAAATCAATCTTCTCCTAGACCTCAGTTTACTAGGCAACAGAGAGATGCCACTGGTTGGAAGCCATGACCTCAACAAGAGGAAAAGGCCCCAGATACTTTGAAACCTATTTGGACAATTGATTTAGAAAATTGGTGTCTCACATGCCAAGAGCCCCACAGGGAAGATGATTTCCCCCAACAAAAAGAATATTACCCTAACGATATAAACTTCATGATTTGCAATCTCAATGATGAAGAGACTTATCAAGATCTCGTCGATGAATCTAGAAAAATAGGAGAAAGAGAGGGGATAATATGGGCCTTAAGTAAGTTGACAGATCATCAGAATAAGGAACTAAAGAGGAGGGAAATTTTAATCTATAGAATAAAAAATTCTTCAACCCCTCCATCACAGCCTGAAACTCCAGTTCCACCAGCAGAAAAGGTGGCTCCACCACCACCAAGGGTATGTGAGTTGATTCCTATGCCAACTTCTACAGATGACATTCAGTTAAATATAGATGTTGAAAATATGTTTGGAAAACTGAATATGAAAGTCTCAGTGACAAATATGTGTAAGATCCCTTTTGTGAAAGGGGAAGTTCTAAGGATATTACAAGTGCCAGCTAAGAAAGAGGATCCTCCCATTGTACTAAACATTAGGTATCTTGATCAGCCAGAAGAAAAGAACCCTCCCTTCTATATTTCATTAGGCATGAATGACCTCCACTTGAACAACTTCATGCTTGATTCACGGGCCTTACAAAATGCCATATATTTGAAGGTAATGAAACCAATTGGTTTAAATACAACCCAACCTTATGGAAATGTATCTAGTATTGATTCTAAAAGAGTTAATGCCGTGGGAGTATGTGAAGATGTTGAAGTATTTTTGATAGATTTTCCACATATCATTGTCCTCATCGATATATTAGTTATCAATGTACCTAATCCCTGGGGGGTGCTCTTGTCAAGGACCTAGTCCTCATCCCTTGTAGGTTTCCTTAGTATGAACCTTACACATGCATATATTCCCATTAGTGATGGAATGTATGAGATCCTTCATAAGAGGGAGAATACAAATACACATGTGATGAATCTGAGGGGGCCCAACTATGTCAGTGAAAACTACCATGATATACCTCCACATAATTTTGAGTATGATCCATATGAGTTACCCTTCATGCAGGAAGATGTAGTGGGAATGTTTCTACCATGGACAGATAAAAAGAAGGATGCACAGTACCATAAGAAGGAGCTTGGGTCTATCCAAATTTTGAAGAGGGAAGATGAGAAACATAAATAAATAATCAAAGACACAGTCCACGCAGAGCCTCCACACAATGATAATACACCTTGCATCGATTTCAAAGAAGGAATTATTGTGCTCATGTTGGACAAAATAAAGGGAAAGACCAGATATGACCAAAAAGACAAAAATTCATGGCTTGGCCCTTACATCATCAAGAATAATTAGGACAAAGAAAAGTATTGAATGACATCATTATACATGAGAAAGATGCCACTTCCCATAGATGGGTCTCTTCTTCGACCTCACATCCAGGTCACATGAATTCTTTAGGGCTTGTTCCCCAGGTAAGTAGGTAAGTCATTTTGATTCCCTGCATTTGCATCTTGATTGATCATACTAGTTTAGATGTATTTAATTTCATTTTACTCTACTTGCATATTAGTTTCATGTTTATCTTAGAAACTTTTGAAAAAATGTCAAAATTTTGTTTTCTAGTTTAGTGGGTTTTGATTAATAATCATTTGAGAACAAGGATGAGTAGGCCATCCTGCACTTGAGAGTTTGATGTTTACTTACAGGGACAATTCTACCATGATATTCTACAATTCTCATGCACTCTACGACGAGCACATGTCCCCAAGTAGGAGCCATATGTTATCCCTATTTTGTGTATAACTAAGGAGATGATGTCTCGAGGCCCTCAGGTTGCAGATATGGAGTGCCGAGAGACTACATGACCAATAATATGCTTTGCACAGATGGAAAAACCACTCACCACCAAATATGGTCACAGGTTTACAAATGCCATCTTCCACACCAGTTGGCTTCTGGAAAGAAATGGGCCTTGCTCCATGAGGTACAAGTCATTATTATGGTGAGCATCATTTCAATACCTAAGCCATTTGATTATGTTGTATATTAGGTTTCTCTATATTTCATGATATGTTCTTGGACATTATTCCTTTTCCATGTTTCACTGTGGTGGTTGAAATTGTGCCTTAGTAAGTGGTCTTCTTTGGGAATGGGTTTTCTTCTGGGAAATCCCTTAATGAGCCATCGTATTTTTATGGACCATACTTACCATTTCCATCATTATTCCCCTCCATTTCCTTGTCTCCTGGTATTTTAGGGTGTATTGACCCAAGAAGGGTTGTCTTGTCCCTCATTCTATGGGAAGAAGGGGCTAAAGGCTCAGAGGGGTTGATGTTGGGTAAAAGATAAAAGACATATATGAAACTTCAATATGATTCACTGAGGGATCACCCAAGAAAGAAAAAAACACTTATATTTGAAAGAAAGGGGACCCATAATATAACAAAGAAATACCTGAAAGGTAGATTGAAGGATATGAGGTCTCATCAAGAGCCAACCTATCACATCCATGGATATCTAGTGGTATGAAATTGTCATTATCTGATCACCAAACTAGGGCAGCGACTCTTAGTTGCATGGCTGAGAGAAAGGGGGTCTCATCATGAGCCAACCTTTTCATTTCCATTAGGTATTTGTGGATGAAATTTCCAACATTTGGTCACCATGCCATGGCAATGACCTTCAAACTCTCCTTGTGGTAAAGAAAATATAAAGAAATAAAGATAAAAGGCAAATAATGGGCCTGGAAAAAGTGCATTGCGAACAAAGGTACCACACACTCTCTACAAAGGCACCCATGAACGATACACTATGACCCCTAGTATGTCATGATCCCTATGCCCATTGAGTTGTGACCCCATCCACCTCATACACTCTACATGGATTAGAGAGGGACCTCTTGGAGGCTCTCCTTGACCTAGGGAAAGATCTACCCAATAGGACACCTCGCCAACCCTCCCATACTTAAACTTGACAAGTTGCATAGTGTTTTTGAGTTGTTAATTGTTTGATATAGTAATATTTGATGCACATTCTTAGATGGATTAGTTATTGATTGGATACACTTATCATGATGTCATGACTTGAGATCCTTAGAGGGCGTCTCCATTTGTTTTTGCAAGACCTAGTTGGTGAACAATTTTGGGAGAACAAGCCTATCTTGGGATTCCATGGGGCTACAAGCCATAGGTTGGATGCCAGGGGCCCACATTCTAGATCAGAGAGAGATGACTTGGATGGCCTTGATGATGACTTGCACGACTTATCCCACCCATTGTTTTCCAAATGATTTTCCCAGGAGGGGAAAAACATACCATTTTTTTATCATGGTGTCATGACTATGGGGGGTTAGAGCTTGGTGGTGAGGTGCCACTGATTTTCACTTGGAAGTTTTGAGGAGAAGAGGTTATTCACCAAGATGATATCACCTATATGATTGAGACATGGCCTTGGGGGGCCTTTCCATGCTTCTCCAACACCAACGACATCCCCAAAGTGGAAAAACGTCCCCTAAAGGGGTGATGTCATCCTAGATTTGGGTTTAACTTGTGAAAAAGATGAAAATTTAAGTAATATGTTTAATATTATTGGGTTAAGTGGGAAATATTAGGTTTTTTGACCCCTAATCTTTTGTTTTACTCCTTATTTTGTCGACAAGCCATGTTGGCTAAATTTTGTATAAATAGAGATCATAATATCTCATTTTAAATGATAACTCTCCTCTTGTCAGAGGTTTTTGTCTAAAATTTACACCCTCCTTATCTCTTTAGCTCTTGTGCACTTGCGTATAGCTATGGTTTTGAATGGTTAATGGAAGAAGTGATGTGCTAGCCTTGGAAGGTTATTTTCTATCTCTTGTGGTGGATTGTCTTAGCATATCTCTTTATCTTGGTATGGTTTTTACTCTCTTGCTATCATTTTATTCAAGTCAAGTAGTGTTATTATAGGAGCTAGGTGGGAAGTATAAGGGCATACACCCCCGCCATAGTCTTCAAAACATTTTCTTCATCTATTTCATTGACACATGTTTTCTGAAAGAAGTATAAGGGCATACGCCCTCTTAGCTTAAACCCTAGATTACACCCCCAAGGAAGTAGCTTGTAGAATATCCTTGTGATGCCATTAACCCAATAATAAAGGAACTAGTCATTAATTTGTTGCATTGGAGATATAAATTATTGCATTGGGAAACGTGAATTTCAATCATTTTTACTTCTTGCAAAGTGGATTGTCTTCCTCGTTCATTGGAAACCTCACAACAACTAGGGTGTCCTCATATAAGGGAAAATTATTGTTGTTGTTAAAAATTTCATCTTCATCCATTAGGGCTACAGAAACCCTAATATGCTTTCTTTAATAACTCTCTCATCAACCATTGGTTTTTTCTCGAAGTTTGCACTTGTACTCTCCTAGTCCTAGCGCACTTTTTGGAAACGTTTGAGGGGATTCTAGGGATGATTTTCTTGCTGTAATACATTGAATGTGACATCCATAACGATGATATAATTTGTTGTATACAAGTGTTTACAACAACCTTATCTTTTATGCTAAGATTATTGATTTTTCATCTTGAGTTTAGCTAGTCAATTGCTAGTCTTTCTCTTGCATTTTCTACTTGATCTTTAGCATTTATTGAGCATATTATAGTATATTTTTCTTGCTTATATATACTATCATCTATTTCTACAAATTATGGATAACAATCTTAACTTGTTGATCCAACTAACATATATTGTTGCAAGGCTTGTTTTCTTGTGTCTTGTGCAGGTACAATCATCCGAAAAAACACTATACTTGTGGGGCATCCATTACTTGACTTTCAATGCTTCTATCTCCACTTTACTTTACATTTATATTTGACCTATAGGGGATTCATTTCCACTTCCCTCCATCTCATTCTCAATCCCATAGGTTCACTGGGATCACCTCCCTATAGCGACCTAGTCACCCTTGAAGTGTGGGACCTATATTGAGGTGACATTGGGAGTAGGATTCCTAAAGTTGTAGAAATTGTTCCTTGGTTGGGTTGGTATTCTCTCAAACTACAACTTGTGCCATTATAGGGAAAAAACCTTCCACTATGGTTTGGTTTCGGTTGGTTTGGTTTCGGTGGTGCAATATCCACCCTAGCTAGACAAGTGGGGAATCCATCCAGGATTTCCATTGGAGATAAACAAGGAGGAGGATCAAGATAGGGTCTTCATTGGGGCTTCACTTGAGAGTTTATTTTCATTTGTTGGTAGATCGGCTCGCATAGGATATTGGAAAATCTTTCAAAGGAGGCCATACTTAGAATTTATAGGTGCAAGGAGGGTTCTGAGTAAATCATGGTACAGGAAACCCCCATTGGTTGAGAATAGGACATCACACGATGCCCTCACTAGTTTCCCATCCTCTTCATGTGAGGCCCCTTAGACATCTAGTCGTGTCCTGTGAGGCCCTCTGCAATTTTGGATTGCATATCTGAGTTTAGTAATATTTGTAATATTGGAGTGAGTATTCAGGAGCAGATCAAGACAGCATCAACAAGATATTACAGTTATAGTAGTTTATAGCTTGAGGAGATTTTGGCATCATTTCCAAGTTTCTTGATTTCTTTTCTGAGGTAGATATTGTAGTTGATTGCATCCAGTAGATCTGATGTGTTCAGGAGGGTTTAGCAGTTGTTGTGAAAACCATTAGTGATTTTTGCATTGTTGTGATTTGGGTTCTTATATCATAATAAATATGCCATGGTTATCTTATATATTCTCTTTGTAATAGGTGCATGTGATCTATTTAACAATATTCCTATTTATGAGACATATGCAAATTGTTGTAAGAAATTTCTAGCAAAGTGTTTGAAAAAATTACACAAAGAGAAACAATAATTTGGATAACAAACATAATATTTCCATCCATCCTAGTTGCAGACATTACACAATCTATATCCCTTAACTCCATCACCATACCCAAAAAAGACAAGCCTTTTTTATTTGGGATCTAAATTATAATGTTGATCCTTAGGAATAAGAGCATAGACCTCACAACCAAAAATTCCAAGATTTGAATAATCACAAGGGTGACATGTCCATGCCTCTTCTGGAACCTTACAATTTGTTGTTGTTGATGGTTTTCAATTTATGAGAAGACATGCTGTAAAAAATGATTATGCCCATAATTCTTATGGTAACTTGGCATTATTGAGTATTCTCCTTGCTATCTCTAAAAGAGTCTTATTCATGTGTTCAGAAACACTATTTTGATGAGGAATATAAACCGTGGTTTTATGTATTTCGATCTGAGCTTCCTTGCAATAATTTTCAAATTCCCTAGAAGTAAACTCACCTCTTTTATTTTTTCTCAAACATTTAATTGATCTGTTAAGCCCTAATATTGGCTCATTACCCCTTAATTGGGGAATATAACATTAGTAATATTATTTTATTTATGTCGGCTTTATTCCATTAGTTTTAATTATACCTCCTAGTCTCCTATATATACCAAGGAGACATTTTCATTTGGAATCATTTTGTACTTGAACATTTATGTGGGGTAAAAGGAGGTTGCCCCCTTGAAGAGGCTTATTATCTAAAATTCTCTCTTTTTCAAGGTGTTGAGTACTTATTCTGATGTTTTTCTATGCTATATTGATATTTGGTTCTTAACATATGGTATCAGAGCTCAAGGTCTTGGGGTTTCACTGCTACATCTGAGACACCGTGGAATTTTCACTATAACTTTTTTTCTACAACGATTCAAGAGGAACGGATTGGAGGATATTTAGTAGACAGATCAAGGTACACTGGGTTAAAATTTCATCTCCTGAGGCCTTATACTTTTGGAGATACAACCTTTTTAAGATAGGGTTTTGGAATCATCCTGATTTGAGTCATTGTGGAAATTTCACTATAAAAATGTTTCTGTAACATTTCAGACCCTTAAATCTAGAGGACATTCTCAAAAATTAGTAAGGTATCTTGGGTAAAAATTTCAGCTTCTAGGTCATCTTAATTTTGTATATACACCCTATGGAATATAGGCTATCTGACTAGTCTCAAGGAGGTGTTCCAGGTAAAACAATCATAAATTATTCCTAGAGTATCCAAATTGAGTGAGACTAGTTTCATTGGATAGTGGACAAACTATAGTAGCTCTGGTACAAGTTTCAGAATTGTATATCAATTATTTTGTATGGGGCACGCTATACAAGTGAGATCTCCTGGAAAGGCCACAAATCAGCAAGTTGTGGGGAAGTTACCATAAATTCCACTTGGCACATCCAATTTTTATCAGACCTATGGCATTGAAGAGAAGAAATATCAGAGACCTACAAAAAATAAACGTTCATCCTCAAAAGGGCCGAAATTTTGGAGATACAATAAAAGGAAGATTGTCTAGAAGAACCACCTCAAAATCAAGGTTTAAAGTGATACTTGGACAACATGCCACCAAAAAAGGGAACTTCTACACCAAATAAGCCTCCAGACAATCCTACTTGGACTGTTGATGAAGGTGAAGAAATGCGTAATGACATAAATTATTTACAAAAGAAGACAGTAGCAAAAGATGAACTACAGGAGATGATGGATTCAACATAAGCTAAGTTTGAGGCAATAAATACTAAGATGGACGCTTTAAAAGGGGAGATCATGGAAGGATTGAAAAATTCCTTAATAGAGAGGACACATGAAAGTGAAAATGTATCCCATGAAATTCATGATGAGGACACAAGGAAGGTGAATTAAGAATGGAGAAACTCCAACTTTGGGTTGAGGACCAACCATGTTCCTAAGATCGATATGAGGAGTTTGATGGCAAGGACCCAATCACATGGATACTTCAGATGGAGCAATTATTTGATCTGCATAATGTGCCACATACAAAAAAGGTATGAATTGCTTATTTATATTTAGAACCCAATCAATTTGTATGGTATCAATGGCTTTGTTCTCGCAAATCACTGATCACTTGAAAAATTTTCACAAAATAAAAGATAGCACACTATGAGGATACACGGAACAATACCTTCTTTAGCCAATTCAAGAAAGATAGCTCATGGCATATGTGTCCAAATTATAGAGAGCTCAACAAGATCACTATTAAAGATAAGTTTCCCATTCCCATCATTGATGAATTGTTAGATGAACTGCATGGAGCAATCTATTTTCCAAAATTGGATCTTGGTTCAGGGTATCATCAAATTAGAATGAAGGAAGAAGATATCCCAAAATCAACATTCTGAACTCATGAAGGCCATTATGAATTTTTGGTCATGCCTTTTGGCCTTACAAATTCACCTTCCACATTCCAAGGGTTGATGAATTCCATTTTCAAGCCCTTCCTTTGAAAATTTGT
>ML779327.1:235298-251277 GCA_009831015.1 Picea engelmannii
GACCTGACACTTTCTTATTTTGTAATTCTTTTCTTTAATTATCTTCAGGGCCTACATGTACTTCCTTCTTCAATTCACTTTGTCATCTTCAAAAATTCATTTCTCCTCAGCCATGAGGATCCACGTGACGTGCCACATACCATCGGAAACAAAATTATTTATACTATCCATCCATGGGTGTTGTATTTTCATGTGCATTTTCCTTCATGTCCAAATACCTTCATCAATCTTGTGGTCCAAAACCCATGACTAGGGTTGACATCAATGACAACAACCAATCTTCCAACACAAAGATCGTTTATATTTATGTAAGAAATCCCAACTCAAACAAAAGGTACTGTTGGAATTGCACACCTCTCTAGTAGGAGGGTACTCGGGATTTTTGAAAACCTACCATAGAGTTAAGAAAGAAATTTTTTGGGATGGCCTTAAAAATGATGTTCAAAGGTTTGTTGCATAATGTTTGTTTTGCCAACAAAATAAGGTGGAAACAATTAAGACCCCATGTCTTTTTTATAACTATTATCCATCCCAAGTCAGCACTGGGAGGAGGTTTCCATGGATTTCATTGTGCAGGGTTACCAAAGTCTGAAGAAAAGAGTGTCATCATGGTGATTATTGATAGACTGACCAAGTACACACACTTTTGTGCAGTCTCTCATCCCTTCAAAGCTATTACATTTTCCACCGCATTCATGAAGACAGTTCAAAAGCTACATGGCAACCCAAAGATTATTGTAAGTGACAGAGATCCCATCTTTACTAGACATTTTTGGACAGAATTATTTTCTTGTTTGGGTACTCAATTGGCTCATAGCTCATCCTATCATCCTCAATCTGATGGAAAAACCAAGATAGTGAACAAATGTCTGGAAGGCTACCTTCATTTCTTTGTCTCTGATAAACAACACAATGGTTCAAATGGTTACCCTTGGAAGAATGGTGGTATAACACTTCCTTTCATACTGCAACAAAAATGACACCATTTATGGCACTCTATGGATACCACCCTCCTCCCATCACTTCTTCTCTAAAAGAAAAATCTAAGTTTCAAGCAGTGGAAAATCACATCGAGCATCAACAACAAGTTCTCCAAATCTTAAAGGACAACCTCACCATGGCATAGAATCACATGAAACAACAAGCAGATCAACATCGTAGTGAAATAAGTTTTGAAGTAGGGGATTGGGTGTTTTTAAGACTACAAACATACAAACAGGAGTCCCTCAAGCAAGCCAAGAAGGATAATAAATTATCACCGAAGCACTATGGCCCTTATAAGGTGTTGCAAAAGATTGGTACTATGGCATACAAATTGGAGTTTCTTGCATATTCACGAGTACACCCAATTTTCCAAGTTTCATGCTTAAAGAAGGTTATAGGTGACAAGATATCAGTTCAAACTATATTGTCAGAACTTGACGAGGAAGGAAAAATCATATTGGAGCTTGAAGCCATCATTGACATAGTATTTCATTAAATGGAGGAAACTATCGGCTGAAGATTCCACTTGGGAAGATGAGTCTTTTATACATAAGCATCCATGGTTACTCAAGCGTTGCGGACAACACTTGTCTCAAGGGGAAGGTCATGTTAAGCCCTAATATTGGCTCATTACCCCTTAATTGTGGCATATTACATTAGTAATGTTTTTTTATTTATGTCGTCTTTATTCTATTATTCGTAATTATAACTCCTAGTCTCCTATATATACCAAGGAGACATTTTCATTTGGAATCATCTTGTACTTGAACATTTATGTGGGGTAAAAGGAGGTTGCCCCCTCAAAGAGGCTTATTATCTAAAATTCTCTCTTTTTCAAGGCATTGAGTACTTATTCTGAGGTTTTTCTATGCTATATTGATATTTAGTTCTTAACATGACCTGCCAATGCTCTTTTCAACCAAAGATCGTAATTGCAGAAAAGAATTAAATACAATGACTTTTCTTTTAAGTAAACATATCCACACCTTTCTAGAGTAATCATATTAAATGTTACAAAATATGACAATCCTCCAAAAGAATCTTTAGTATATGGTCCCCAAGCGTTTAAATAGATATAATCAAGGATACCTTTACTAATATGTCTTCATGTTTTAAACTTATGTCTACATTGTTTTCCATAAATATAATGCTTGCAAAAATTCAAATTCAGATATTTTAAGCTTGAAGTAACTTATGATCTACCAATACCTTTAGAACTTTCTCACTTATATGACTCAAGCATTGATGTTATAAACAAGTAGATTCACTTACACCTTCAGATACTACTGTTGCATGATTTATTCCAGTACTTCCTTCAAGTTGATAAATATTCTTGATCTTTTTATCCTTGATAACTATTAAGATGCCCTTGAACACCTTCAGTACTCCACCTTGAACTGTACATTTATAACCACTAGAATGTAGAACTCTCAAAGATATTAAGTTATTTCTATGTTCAGGTACATGCCTCACATATGTTAACGTTCTTACAGTACCATCATACATTTTAACACTAATACTACCAATCCCAAGAATTTTACAAGAAATATTATTTCCCATAAAAACAACACCGTCATCTATAGATTGGTAAGTTGAGAACCAATTTCTATGAAGACACATATGATTGGATGCACCATATTCTAACAACCAATGCAGATCATGTTGTGAAACATTACAAATAGGTAATAGAACATCATTCATACCTGGACTTGTTTCAACTGAATTTGCTTCCTCTGTGGAGTCATCTTTGGATGTTTGGTGTATTTTCCAACAATCCTTCTTGAGATTCCATGATTTTCCATAGTATCAACATTTTAGCTTACTCTTCTTTCCTTTTGACTTATATCCTGATGTGCCTCTCGGATTATTCCCTCTTTCTTTAGATCGACCTCTAACCACCATTTCTTCTGATGTTGAGATTTATTGACTGGATTTTCTCCTCATCTCCTTAGTCAACAAAGCTCCCACAACAGTATCATAATCAAGGACATCTATTGAGCTAAAGATAATAGAGGTGACTAAATCATCCCAAGGCTCAAGAAATGAACAAAATAGTGTAACTTCCTTGTCTTCATCTTCGAATTTTACTTCCATACTAGTCAACTGACATGTAAGAGTATTGAAAGTATCTAAGTGGTCAATCATTTTTGTACCTTCTTTCATTCACAAACTATATAACTACCTTTTTAGGTTGATTTTGTTCATTAAGTATTTTTTCATATAAAGACTTTCCATCTTGCTCCATAAGTTTGTTGTTGTTACCTCTCACGCAATATTAAACATAACGTCATCTGCTAGACCTAGACAAATGGTATTGAGAGCTCTTGCATCCAGATCTTTCCATTCCTTGTTCGATATATCCACGATTTTCTTTGATATGCCACCAATGCCTTTTTCAATCATTGTTGTACAAGCGCATCCAGCATTTTAAGATTCCACATCTTGAAGTTATTTTTCCTGCTGAATTTCTACACCTCAAACTTTGAACTCTGTACTTTTTCCACTCTGTACTTTTTCAATTAACACAAATGCACATGCCGAAACCACAACTTATAAACCTAAGATATTTTTAAATATGAGGAAACAATAATATAGTTTCAAAGTTGAACACCAAAAATATTAAACTTTAATCTCTGAAGAAGCAAAAGGTCAAATTGTGTGTGTCCAACTGAAAAGTTGGAATTCAATCTCCGCCATGTTAACTGAATATTAGGAAGTATGCTCACGTGGTGAATATCTCTGGAAGAAATTAATGCACGAAGCTTAGCCTTTAAAAGGAAGGTTAGCCTTGATGTGGCATGGACACTAGGTGAATAGAAACAAGACACCCAGACGGTAGAACCAACACCCCCAAACAAGATCCGTCTTTGTTTTGTATTGCTGATCTTAATGATGGTTAGAATAGGGAGAACAGTTCTCATAGGTTACCAAGCTTCGAGCCACAAAAAATATTAATTAAAAGTTTAAGCCAAAAAAATGTTATATATATATATATATATATATATATATATATATATATATATATATATATATATATATATATATNCACTATTAAAAAAAAAAAGTCCACTCTTAAACAAATAACATTCACCTTTTAAGTAAATACTTTTATAGGACATCCACCCATCTAATTATAAGGGGTGATCCTCTTATTATATCTCTTGTGGATAATGTAACCAAAAACAATTTGTGTTCATACCTTGTGTGCTTAATATAACAGAAACCCGCTCTCATACCTCGACTTTCCACTGGTATCGAAGATCGTAGGGACCGATGGAAATCGATTATCGCACCACCCACTTGGCGTGGAGGGTGATGATAATATGATTATTTCATTTTCCACACATGTTGCACAACTCAAGGAGCCATGATCCATGGTTATCGAGATGAATGGGCTTAGGAGCGATAGTCCAAGAAATATCGCCCATGCAATGATTCCGTCCTCCATCCTCTGATATCACTTGTTGGACAAGGAAGCTCTCATACTACTTGGACAGCAAAAGTATAAATCCAAATAGATTTATGGTTTACACAAAGAATATGGTGATTTACGTGGTAAAATCATTAAAGGAAAATACCCACGAGACAATGATAATGAGTTATGTGGTAAAATCATTAAAGGAAAATATCCACGAGACAATGATAATGAGTTATCTTATTATTATAGTAAAAAAAACAAAAAAAACTTAGAGCAATTCTTCAAACTCATCCCACACCTTGCTTCCACCGGCTTCTTTCATACAATGACATAAAACTGATTACATTAATGAGCACTTATCCATATTCTAGTTTTAGTTATTAAGCAGAATAATAGGACCCAATAAATCTTCCCATATCCAATTCTCGGAATTCTTAAAAAAATTATTTGGTAGGTTTCAACAAAATAAAATAAAACATTTAATTTAATAATCCTTTCTATGTAATTGATTGATGATGATAGTTAAGTTCTAAAACCAAATTTATCTATAAGTTCAATTAATTAATGTTTTATAATGTTATTCTTAAGTCAAATTAATTAAATTTTTTATTCTTATGTCAAATTAATTAAATTTTTTATAATGTTATTTTGATGATAGAAAAGCCATTCAATTATGAGTGCATTGTAATTAAGCACACTCAATATGAGGTTTGAACGATTCACGTAATTTACCATCATTTATGACCATTTTACCTCGTCGTGCACTAATAGGTTACATGAGGCCAGTGGATGAATCTCAAACAACGAAAAAAAATAGCATTGTGATTGATAGAGAGATTAAATCAGAATGGCATATCTCTATCTGGCCTCAAGATATATTTAAAGTAAGATTGTGATTGATAGAGATTCAATCAGAATGACGTATCTCTATCTGGCCTGAAGATATATTTAATTTGACAGAAGAAAGTATAAGACTATCATGAAAGCTTACCAGAGGAACTTTTTTTTTTCTTTCTTGCACTCAACTATACCTGGGAAGTGTAACCCCAAAGTAGAGTGTAGAATATTGTAAGATATTTGAGACACGAGAGATAGGGTTGTCACTTGAAGAGAAGGGTGATGGCTTGTATCATGGAAATATGTAAGCCCTTGTCAAGTTGCAAACATAGATGTGGATTTTACATAATTGAATCAAAATGATGCACATAAAGGCTGAATGAAACCAATGTTTCGAAATGCTGAAGAGATCCATGGAAGACTCTAAGAATTTGAAATGGGTGTCCAAAATTGACAAGTTATGGGTGGCTCAATTTATTCAAATGGAAAAATGTGTAGACTCCTCATTGTTGAGCATGCATTTTTTCAATATCAACACTGCAATTGAATGGAGTTATTGCATTCTAGTACTTGTAATATCTTGAATTTCATGAATTTCATAACCAATGTTATAGCGAGTGATCTGCAGGTAACTCATCTCATCCAGCATGGTAGGTTCTTCCATATTTTATCAATTGTCGATTATTAGTTAGTAGATTGTATTGGGAGGAATCTCGTAAGAAGTTATCAAGTAGAGTTGTGGTTTTTTTCTCATTGAGTTTCCAAATAAATCACTATGTCAATTGTGTGATTGTTGTTATCAATTTATTTCTCAGTTAGTTTATTCTATGTTTTGCTTTAACTATCTAACAAGTGATATCACAACGTATAATTGAAAATAAAATTTTAAGAGCAAAGAGAATCAGATAACTAAATAGCAGAACAAGTTAGCCAAGCCTAGTAAAATGGATCCACCTAGGACAGATTTTTTACACTATCTCAGGCTTTCCCTCTTACATAGTACCACACTCGTTGATACTACATATCACACAGTGCGACAATTTGTTTATAAGGTGCGACAATTTAGAAGTTGTCGAAGGTCATCCTCATCGAAAGGTGCGACAACCTCCGTTTAATCCAAAAATAAACTTCATGCAAAGTTAACGTACAGACGGACTTTCTTTTCCATTAATCGCTTGTATGTGGTGAATATTTTATGCATAAAAAGTGGATGTATATGCACAAAACTCGAAGGGTGGACTTTTGTGGTATTATGAACACATTGTATGAAAGCGTGACTATTTTTGTGCTTAAAGGATTGTTTTTAGGCAGAAGTGGGTAGGGGATATGTATTAGAATATTATTTTAAGGGTTGAACTTTTGGGGTTTTGGGTAAAAGGTTTTTATCAAGGTATAAAATATTTATTTATTAAATATTTTTTAAAAATTCTTTTCCATTAAGCGCTTGTTTGTGGTGAATATTTTATGCATAAAAAGTGGATGTATATGCACAAAACTCGAAGGGTGGACTTTTGTGGTATTATGAACACATTGTATGAAAGCGTGACTATTTTTGTGCCTAAAGGATTGTTTTTAGGCATAAGTGGCTAGGGGATATGTATTAGAATATTATTTTAAGGGTTGAACTTTTGGGGTTTTGGGTAAAAGGTTTTTATGAAGGTATAAAATATTTATTTATTAAATATTTTTTAAAAAATTTAATTATTAATTTTGGGTTTAATTTTGAATTATAAGGTTATTTATTTATATAAAGGTTTGGTTTTATAAGTAATGTTTTGGGTGGTTTTTTGTGCTAATGGAGAAAGTAGAGTTTGAGCTCTAGGTTTGAGATTGAGAAATTTAATTGGAAGAACAATTTCAAATTGTGGAAGGTCAAGATGTAGGATTTGTGCGTACAACAGGGAGTGGCGAAGACACTGGCATGAAAGTGAAAGAAACCTGTAACTATGTCAAACAAAGAGTGGGAAGAAATTGATGTGGGAGCAGTCAATTCTATTCGTTTGTGGTTGGCCAATGATGTTATGTTTAACATCGTCGCAAAGAAAACGATAGCAGGCTTATGGAATAATTTATAAATCTTATACATGACTAAATCCTTGACTAACAATATTTTTCTGAAAAGTCAGTTGTAAGTCTACGCCTGAAAGAAGGTAAGAGAATAGTCGACCACTTAAATACCTTCAATACTCTTTTATGTCAATTGACTAGCATGGGAGTAGAATTTGAATCTGAAGATAAGGAAATTATTCTATTGTGTTCTTTGTCGGAGTCATGGGATCACGTTTTTACCTCTATCAGCTTTAGTTCATGAGAAGCTATTGATTTTGATGATATTGTTGGAGCTCTATTGTCTAAGGAAATGAGGAGAAGATCTAGTAAATAAACCTCAACAACAAAAGAAATGGTGGTCAAAGGTCGATCTACAGAAAGAGGGAAAATCATAGGGGTACATCAAGGTCTAAGTCAAGAGGCAAGAAGAGTAAGTAGAAGTGTTGGTTCTGTGGAAAATCAGGGCATCTCAAGAAGGACTGTTGGAAAAGATAGAATGCATCTAAAGGGAATTCCACGAAAGAAGAAAATGAAGTTAATTTAGTTGAAACAAGTTCAGGTTCGGGTTCAGGTATGTTTGATGAGGTATTGCCTACTTGTGATGTTTCACATCAACATAAACATTGGTTATTAGATTCAGGTGTCTCTAGCCACATGTGTCTTCATAGAAATTAGTTCTCAACTTACCAATCTATTGATGATGGTGTTGTTTTTATGGGAAATGATTTTTCTTGTAAAATTGTTGGAGTTGGTAGCGTTCGGATTAAAATGTATGATGGTTATGTAAGAACATTAACAGATGTAAGGCATGTACTCAAACTTAGAAATAGATTGATATCCTTGGGAGTTCTATATTCTTCTAGTTATAGGTGTACAACTCAAGATGGAGTATTGAAGGTGTCTGAAGGAATCCTAGTATTCATGAAGGAAAAGATGATCGAGAATCTCTATCATCTTGAAGGAAGGACAAAAGTAAATCAAGCATTTTTAGCATATGAAGGAGAAAGTAACTTAGTTCGTTTATGGAATCAACGATTGGGTCATATGAGTGAGAAAGGGCTTAAGCTACTGGTTGATCGTAATTCACTTCCAAGTTTGAAGTTTATGAATTTGAATTTTTGCAAGTATTTTGTTTTTGGAAAACAGTGTAGACAAAAGTTTAAAACATGATGAAAACAAATGTATTCTTGATTACATTCATTGAGATGTTTGGGGTCCATCCCCTACAGTTTCTTTTGGAGGATCGTCATATTTTGTGACATTTATAGATGATTACTCTAGAAAGGTTTGGGTTTATTTACTTAAAAGAAAAGCCTATGTATTTAATAATTTTAAGAAATTTAGAACTTTGGTTGAAAAAATCACTAACAGGTCAATGAAGTGTTTAAGAACAGATAATGAAGTTGATTTTACATCCGTGGAATTTGAAAACTATGGCAAGGAAGATGGGATCAAAATAAATAAGACCACGGTTTATACTCCTCAGCAAAATGGTGTTGTTGAATGCATGAATAACACTCTTCTAGAGAGAGTAGGGAGCATGCTCAGTAAAGCCAAGTTGCAGTAGGAATTATGGGTAGAAGAAGTTCTTACAACATGATATCTAATAAATTGGTCACCATCAACTGCAACAAACTGCAAGATTGCACAAGAGGTATGGTCAGGTCATTCATGTGATTATTCAAATCTGAGAATATTTGGTTGTGATGCTTATGCTCTTATTTCTAAAGATCAAAGTTCTAAGTTAGATCCTAGATTAAAGAGATATGTCTTTGTTGGTTATGGTGATGGAGTTAAGGGGTACATATTGTGGGCTCCTATTGCCCACAAACTCATTATAAGAAGAGATGTAGAATTTGATGAATCCTCACCCTTAAAATCAGAACTGGTAGATGTTGAAGTGAGACAAGAACAAGTATCGCAAGTTCAGAAAATTCAATTGGAAGCTCAACCATCTTCAAAAAGGGAGGAGCATGAAGAAGTTCTAGAAGAAGAAGATGAAGATGTAGAAAATATCCAGGAAACTGAGGATATGCCTCAACCATGTCTAAGGAGATCTACACAGGTCAGGAATCCTCCTACAAGGTATGATGATTATGTTTCATCTGTGGCTTTGGTTTCTATTAATGGAGAACCTAACTGTTTTCAGGAAGCAATTAAGGCATCTGAAAGTGTTGAATGGAAAAACGCTATGAAAGAAGAAATGGATTCCTTAGAGAGGAATAAAACATGAGACCTAGTAGAAATTCCAAAGGACATGAAGGTTGTCGGCTGCAAGTGGGTATACAAACTGAAAAAGGGAGTTAATGATAAAGTTGAAAGGTATAAATCAAGACTGGTAGAAAAAGGGTATTCTCAAAAGAAAGGTATTAATTTTCATGAGATATTCTCACCAGTTGTGAAGCTTGTTTCAATTCGTGTTTTGTTAGCACTAGTTTCTTTACTTGATCTTGACTTAGAGCAGCTACATGTTAAAACAACATTTCTACATGGAGATTTAGATGATGATTTATATATGGAACAACCATAAGGGTTTGTTCATGATCGCAATAAGTGGTTTGTTTCAAAACTCAAGAAGCCATTGCATGGCCTGAGATAATCTCCCAGGAAATGGTACAAGAAGTTTGATTCCTTCATGGTGAGCCTAAATTTTACAAGAAGTGAATATAATCATTGTGTTTACTTTAAAAAGTTGGAAAATGGCATGTTCATTATTTTGTTGTTATATGTTGACGATATGCTTGTGGAAATCAAAAGTATGGTCGAGATCAATAGGTTAAAGACTTAGATGGCTAGGGTGTTTGATATTAACGATCTAGGAGAAACAAAACAAATCTTAGGCATGGAGATATACAAAGACATGAAAAATGATAAGATGTGGTTATCACAATAGAAGTATGTGGAGAAAATACTTATGAGATTTGGTATGAATAATGTGAGACCCGTACAAATCACTTTGGCTTCCCATTTGAAGATTTCTTCCGGTTTATTTCCTATTAATGAAGAAGAAAAGGATTATATGTCTCATGTACCATATGCTAATGTAGTGGGAAGTTTGATGCATGCGATGGTGGGTACTAGAATGGATATTTCACATGCAATTGGTGTTGTTAGTAGATACATGGAAAATTCATGTAAAGAGCATTGGACAACAGTGAAATGGGTGCTTCAGTATCTTAGAGGCATAAGTAATTATTCTATCACCTATGACAGTTCCAGTGATTCAGTTTGCGGTTATGTAGATTCATATTTTGAAGGTGACTTGGAAAAAAGGATATCCACTTCAGGATATGTCTTTACTCTTGCAGGAGGACCTGTTAGTTGGATGTCAAAGCTTCAAAACATAGTTACTTTATCCACTACTGAGGTAGAATATATGGTTGCTTTACATGCTTGTAAGGATGAAATTTGGTTAAAAGGTTTGTTGGGTGAGTTTGGAAGGATGCACGACAAGGTGAAATTATTTTTTTTATAGTCAAAGTTATATTCATTTGGATAGAAATACATCACAGTAAGACGAAGCATATTTCTATCAAATATCATTTTGTTAGAGAAGCTACGATGGTGTTTGGCTTCTCTTGGCTTGCAGAAAATGTGATGAATTAATTAAGGGCATGATATATCAAGTAAATTGTTGTCAAGGTGGAGATTGTTGAAAACATGACAACGAATTTCCTCATGCATTCACATGCACATGCATTCATCTATATTTAGAATGTGCATGCTTTCACTCTTCTGTTAACATTCTCTGTAACTCATGGATCTTATTATAATTAGTTTGTCTAAATGTTTGAGAGATACTATATATATGAGCATACCTAGAGAGGTGAGATGACATAGCACCCCCATGCCTCAGCAGGTTCTGGGCGACCTCCCGATCCTAGGATCGTTCTGATTTCTCCTTGAGCTGAAGCGGCTCCTTTAGTTCCTTGCTGGAACCTTCAACGAAATAGATCCACATGTCCTTTACGAAAACTCCACCTACACAAGCAATGAACCAGGCATGAGTCTTCACCTCCACACAGCCACTAGACATGACCACGACCCTTTCCGAAAAGGGATTTCTGGTTTCACGATTTCAGGACTTCTGATGTCGAGTTTCTTGACCTTTTAATTCCCCGAACTCGAAAATGCCAAAATGGCTCAATCAATGATTAGCCCCCCATCAACCCACATCTCGTCCATGTGACAGCTTCCTCTGTGACCGCAGCCTAACTCTGAAGGTATGTTTCGTTTTGTCACTTTGGGGATTTCCAGCGCAGAGAACCCCTGACCTCCTATCCTCGGGATTACCGAAATGTCGAATCCCAAAATGTCGAAATATGTGACCCTATTCCATGACCATGCTACTCCTCCATCTGCTTTCAAGTTTTCATGTTTTGGGACTTCGCGATCCTAGCTACAACAACTCCCTACCCTTTTGAACTCTTGGTATCCGAAATACCGAAGTACCGAACACCGAAACATCGGTCTTCCACTCCAAACTAGGATCAATGACTCATAGCCTCTCCTGATCCAACGACTTATGTCTTTTCAGGATTTCATGGGTCAAGAGTTCCGAACTCTTACCCTTTGCTTTCCTGTTAGCCGAAATGCCAAAATTCTCCCTTTGGGAATTTCCCCAAAACCTCGATCGCTCGCCACGTTTCCTCCTGTTGGATGGTCACGATCCTTTCGGGATTTTGTGGGTCAAGAGTCCCAAATCTTTCCCTTTGTATCTCCGGGTAGCTGAAATACCGAAATAGGCCTTTTGTTCCCCTCTTCACATATGAGGGTTAAACCTCGTGAAACTTCTCCTATATCCGATGGCTATCGATCCATGCACCCATATCTGACGGACTAGATCTCTTTCTCCTGCACACTCTTCCCCTGCTTTCCTGGACATAGGTTCAATGGTCTAGATCCCATATTCTTTGGCTGATCTAACGATAGTTGTGCTCCCTCCTGAGCTTACGCTTTCTTCCTTCTCCTTGGAAGATTTCTCTAAGTATCAAAGGCCTCGGCCTTTTCTATTGTTGTGAAGCCTATATCCTCAGCTCCTACTTGCATTCTAATGATGTTCCTCCTCCTGAGCTTTCAAACCTTGTGAAACCTTGAAAGGTTTCCCCGACTCCATCAACTCCTTGCAGCTATAGCTCTGTGCGCAAAGGCACTGTCCCTTTTGAGCTTTGTCAACACTGAACCTCGAAGAGGTCTTTGACCTCTAAACTCCTTGCAGAGTCCCTACACACAATTGGGCTATCTGTCCTCAACTTTTCTTGTAGATCTAACCTCAAAGAGTCTATGTCCCTTTCTTTCCTTGAAGAGATGGAAGTGCCCTCTTCTGCAACTTCCTGCTCAAGAACTCCTTGCTGAGCCTGCAGGGTGTTCAATAACCCTGTGAAGGTCTTCCCTTGACTCTTCTTCTTCTCTAAACTCAAAATAGAGTTATTCTCAGTACACTCCTTTCACTCGCTTGATGCCCTCCTGACAGAGCTTCTACAGAATCCTCGGTTACCCTCTCTTCTTACTGAACTTGAAATAGAGTTCCTTCCATGCACCTCTGCACCAAATCAATGCCCTCCTGGCAGAGTTTTCCAGAATCCTTAGTGATTTTGTCTTCTTGCCGAACTCGAAATAGAGTTATTCTCCTAATGAATCATGTGCATTTTCTCAATGCCCTCTTGGCAGAGTCTTACATAATTCTCAGAAATTTTGTGTTCTCTGTGCTTTCTATGCACCTGCTCAATGCCCTCCTAGCAGAGCTTCTACAGAATCCCTCAATGATTTTGGTATGCCCTATGCTCTCTTCTGCACAGTATTACCTCCAAGTTATTCAAAAAACTTGAGGCTTCTCCTTGAGTCAATGACTTCCACTAGTGTGCCCTCCTAGCATGTCTTTATCTAAATCCACAGAATTCAGAAGTGCACTCGTTGCACTAGCTCACAGAACTCACAAAACCCATAGTATTATGTCATGCAACCTCTTGCATGAAGCCTCAAAGAGCCCAAACCTGGAATCAAAGAACTTAGAGACAGTAAATTCTATCTATCCCTGCAAATGCATACCTAACCTACATCTACAACATATGATCAAAACATAAAGACATTCATTCATGAACTCACAAACACATGAACAACAACATGCAGGAAAAACTTCTCTGTTTGTATTAATCAAGAATGCCTGATTACAATGTGTTCGAGCTCGGACTGCAACAAGGTCTCATCTCTCTTCTCCCCTTCTAAAAACTAACTAATAGATACAAAGAAGATTTTTTTACAAAGAGGGGCTCCTCAAGCTCTTCCCTCCAAGCTACCTACTCTCATTAATTTACATTCAATTATATTGAATGGTTGTCTAGTCCGAATCAGATCTAGATCTCAGCCTTACAACCTATTTAAGGAAACCTTTTCTAAAGATTGTTCATATGCATGGATTTTTTGGCTCTACCAGCCTTACAATCATTTAATACAATTTCAAAATTTGAAAATCGAGAAGGTTGCGCCTCTCTCTCCCATCAAATGTGTGGTTTGATGTGTTGGCTAGCTAGCATGTAGCTGACTTGGAGTGATGCTCCTGCATCATACTCCTCTGCTGTGAAAAAATCATGAGCTCTTGCTCAGGATCTTCCCAGCATCGTTGTTGAAATCCACCTGGATCCTAAAGAGTTCTTTGGAGTTGTCCATCCGCTCCACTGCTTTGTTGTTGCTGCTGCTACTGCTACCCTACTGCTATGACAGATTCTCCTCTACTCAACTTTCCTTTGTTGTTCTCTTTTGTTGATCAGATAATTAGCCTTCTGATCTCCTCAATTATCATGTCGAACTACTCCATTGGTTGTCTCTCCTTATGCAGTATTCTCGGCTGCACTTCCTCCTTATCGGTGGGTAGATCATCATGATCACCCATGTTATTTTCTTCCTCTGTGGCCTCAACTTGCCACCTTGCTACAGACTCCTCTTCTACAGTTTCATCACTGAGCTATTGCTTAGCTTCCTCCTCTAACAGCTTGACTGTCATCTCTCCTATTGGAATATCTCCAGCTTCCTTTAGCTGCTCCTCAGACTAGAATTCTCCTTCACCTATTGTTGCATGCCTCTGCACTGTAGTTATCATCTGTTCAGCTCCCTGGCTGAAATTTTTGAGTGATTCCTCAGAATGTTCCTCTGCTATCATTTGCATGAATGTCTACTCATGACATTCATCTATTGGCTCTGGATGGTTCAACCAATCCTCCAGCATCTCTATCTCCTTTTCCCAAGGAGTGAGCATGTCAACTGTGTGCTCCTCTTCTTCCCTTGCTGTCAGCTTCAGTGCTGCAGCTATCTCCCCTTCAGCTTCCTGGCTGAAAATTTCGAGCCATTCTTCCGAATTCTTCTTTTCCTTTGCTTGGGAAACCTCTAATATCTGCTCCTTCATCATGATAGTCACCGTTGGCTATCTTTCTGCTATTGTTGCATCTGCAACACAAACTCCTGCCTCAACTAGGCTAAGTGGCAAGAATATTTCACTAGTACATATTGTAAAAATCCCGACGTTTTATTTGCGGCGTTATGGATAAAATTGTCCATATTGTCGCAAAATAGAGGAAATTTATAAAAAAAAAAATTCATGTTGCCCGATAACGTCGGTCTTGCCACGTTGACGTCTCTCTTGCCACGTTAACGTGTCTCTTTCCATGTTTTCCACTGGAACATCTCTCTTTCCACGTTTTCCACTGGAACGTCTCTCTTGCCACGTTTGTGAATATATATGTCGCAATCACGACGTTTTGGAATCTAGGTTTTCCCCTCAAACTGTCACCTTAGTATGTTCACCAAGTCAAAATACCAACGGTCACTTAGGACTTTTTTACGTCGGAATTGTGACGTTACAAAATCTATAAATATGTTGCATTTGACGGATGTTGCGACAAGTTTGCTATAATAACGACGCCTCAAAAAGCGTTTGCATGTCTTCTCGACGAACAAAAAATAGATATTTGTTTCAGTATAAGTCTGTGGGGAAGAATGACAGAAAACATTAGAGCTGGGAAAAGAATTAAAGAGGGTGAAAAGGGTGACGGTAAATGTTATTGCCCTTGCAAAAATTGTTGTACTAGACGTCCCGAAAGAGTTTTAAAGTTCTAAAGTTTGGTTCTCCTCTTGCGTTGTTGGAATAGATTGGGTTTATTCATTATTGTTCACCAAAAAGTCCCTTTCATTATTATCTATTGGAGGTTATAAAGAAGAGGAAACCTATAGAGAAAGAAGCGAAGAAAGCATTGAAGACCCTTGCATGAATATTGAGAATAATGCCAGTGAGCATTATGGTCTTGAAGAAGAAGTAACGAGTAAAATGGAGTGCCAACAGTGCAGTAAAGAGGATGCTCCAATGATCTTTTAACAAAGGGAATTTTGCATCTTCACATGAGATATCATCAAGACAAGATAGTAGAGGAAAAGTATCAGTGCCATTATTCAATTCAAGATCAACATCACACACCATCTCTTGAGAAAATCTAGGGTTTGCAATGAAAAGCATAAGGTATATGTTGCAGCCATTATCTCTACCTGAGACGTCTTCTTGTGACCATTTTTCTAGACAAAGGGAAGATACCATGCCCATTGGGCACTCTTCATCATTAGCCTACAATGAAGGATTATTAGGATTATGTGCTAAGTGATTTCAAGAGCTTGATCTCGATTATTACTGTGTTGATCAGTAATAAG
>ML779327.1:291231-306085 GCA_009831015.1 Picea engelmannii
TAGGAAATCCTAATGTAGAAAAAGAATTTTCATCTTTTACCTCTCCTTTAGGATCTACCTGTTCTTCATGATGCAATCGCTCATTGAACTCATCCATGTTTTCCTCTGTCTGTTCTCCTGCTGCACTTGCTCTGTCCTCAATGAATCCTCCTAGCTTCTGGACTGTCTCTGGACTCCAAACTTCTTTTCCTGTTCCAAAAAATGCTCGAAATGAGGGCTGGGAATTCTGTTTTTGAAGATTTGGTCGTTGGGTAGCAGATTCAGACTTGGATGTAATATCGTCAATGAAAGTCTTTATTCCTCCTTTTCCTTTTCCCTTGCCACCTGTATGGTTAGTGTCTTTAGGGTCTTTCATGCATTCTTTTTATCTAAAGAAAAGAAATCACAAGTGCTCTTGAAATCTATAGCTATCTTCCCCGGCAACGATACCAAAATGTTGGTCACTATAATTGCTTAATTGATTTAAACAATCATGTGATACATAAATTATCAACCCAGGGAAGTCTTTTATTTCAAAGATAGCCACGCACTGTATATGCTCAATTCCAAAAGCAACTTAGTGTTGTAGTAAATAAATTTATACTATCTATACTTGCTTGAATGAACTGAAGCTCTGAATTAAATCACAGGAAAGCAATTCCCCTATTGCAATTCTTTAAAGTTCAATCTAAGAATCCTGGATTACATTAAGATAATCACTGCAATGGGAAAGAAAAACTATTCTGCAATCAGAGAACAGGACCCTTACTCTCAAACAAAGACTTCAACACTAACACTCTTTTCATGGAAACAATAATGCAGAAAACAATTAACTCTATCTAACATAGAGTAAAGCCATCTAGTTCCTTTCTTTCTGAGCAGGAGCCTTGATCCTTATTTCTATTTAGCACGCTTGTGAGGTTGAGGTCTACAGAGAACAGGGAATTCTGATTCCTTCCTTTCTGAGCAGGGATCCCTAACCCAGTTTCTGGCTAAGACACTTGCAGAGGTAAATAAATTCTACAGAAGACAAGGTGTCGCGGTCCCTTCCTGTCTGAGAAGGAACCCTTTAACCAAATCCCTGGCTAACACACTTGCATAAGTAAATGAAATCTACAGAAGACAAGGTGTTGTGATTCCTTCCTGGCTGAGCAGGAACCCTTTAACCAAATCTCTGGCTAGTACACTTGCAGAGGTAAATGAAATCTACAGAAGACAAGGTGTTGTGATTCCTTCCTGGCTGAGCAGGAACCCTTTAACCAAATATCTGGCTAGCACACTTGCAACAGGGAATGAAATCTACAGAAGTCGAGATAATTGGATTCCTTCCTGTCTGAGCAGGAACCTTTTATCCGGACCTCTGGCTAGCACAATTGCAGTAAAAAATGAATTCTACAGAGGGTGTGACATTTCGATCCCTTTCTGTCTGAGCAGGAATCTTTAATAAAATCTCTGCTAGCCTCATAAAATCATCACACGAGATTGCTGATAAAAAGAATTACAAATTCCATTCAATTAAACTTAAGACAGAGTCAGTAGTGTTTCAGCAAAGCAGAATCCATTAAAAACAATGTTTTAGCAAACGACAGTCAAACAAAGCATGAACAGAAATTATGCTAACACACTTCTAACTAATGGGTGAATCTTGTGAAGAAGGTGGGCCCTCCCTTCTCACAAGATTCCCCTGGACGAAAAGCTAGAGAAGAATACTCAAAGCAGTCTTATATTCATCTGTCGAAATATCACGTTACAAATTGAAAGAGTAGAATACGTCCCGTCTCTCTGAAGTTGCTTCAATGCATCAAAACTTGGATATCTTGAATGGTGACTTCCTCTAATTTTAAAGAGGAAACCCCTTCGATACAATCATTACAAATCATATCTGAATCCTATCCTAAATCGGATCTTCTTTCTAAATCAGCATAGGATGTCCTAATCTCACGCAACCGAATGCTAATACAGGAGCTGAATGAGCTATTGTTGTTACGGCTGGTGTAACAGCTCCTTCTCATCGCTGCTGATGTTGTTTCAGCATCGCAATTCATGGGTTGTTTCAGCCACGTGAATTGCGCTCTTGACTGTGTCGTCCTTGACCGCTAACTGTAACGACTTGTGTTTCAACATCGTTGGTTCTAGCGGTCTCCTCTGTGTTTCAGCATCTGCAATTCTGAACTGTGTGACAGCTCCGTGTTTCAGCATCTGCAATTCTGAACTGTGTGACAGCTCCATGTTTCAGCATCTGCGTCCTCGAACTGTGTAGAAGCTCCGTGTTTCGGCATATGTGACCTTGGACTGTGTAGCAGCTCCATGTTTCAGCATCAGTTCAGCAACAACGACCTTGGACAGTTCTGTGTTTCAGCACATGCCTCAAATGCTAATCTGGAGTTATGGACACTTATGCACTTCTAATCAATAGTTAAGTACGAGAGTGATGTAAAATATCATGCAAAATAGATTAAACGTATAGTAATGAGAAAGGACATTGTATACCTTGGAATTATCAGATGAAATGATAATATGAGTCTAAATACAGGTGATCAAGGGTATAACAATGGCAAAAAGTATGGGCAAAAAGGGTAAATTGTGTGGTCCTAACAGGGGGGTGCTACGTCAAGTGTTTTGTTGGATGGTCACGATCCTTTCAGGATTCCATAGGTCAAGAGTCCCGACTCTTTCCCTTTATATCTCTCGATAGCCGAAATACAGAAATAGTCCTTTCGTTCCCCTCTTCACATACGAGGGATAAACCTCATGCAACTTCTCCTAGATCTGATGGCTATCAATTCATGCACTCAGACATGATAGCCTATATCTCTTTCTCCTATGCACTCTTCCCCTGCTTGCCTAGATGTAGGTTCAACGGTCTAGATCTCATCCTCTCTAGTTGATCTAACTTCAGCTCTGCTCCCTCCTGAGCTTACGCTTTCTTCCTTCTCCTTGGAATATTTCTCTAAGTATGAAAGGCCTCGGCCTTTGCTTTTGCTGTGTAGCCTATATCCTCAGCTCCCACTTGTGTTCTAAGGACGTTCCTCCTCTTGAGCTTTTGGAACTTGTGAAACCTTGAAAGGTTTCCCCGACTCTCTGCACTCCTTGCAGCTATAGCTCTGTGCACAAAGGCACTGTCCCTTTTGAGCTTTGTCAGCGCTGAACCTAGAAGAGGTCTTCGACCTCTGAACTCCTTGCAGAGTTCCTACACACAACTATGTTATCTGTCATGATATTTTCTTGTATCTCTAACCTCAAAGGGTCTCTGTCCCTTTCTTTCCTTGAAGAGATGGAAGTGCTCTCTTCTACAACTTCCTGCTCAAGCACTCCTTACTGAGCCTGCAGGGTGTTCAGTAACCCTGTGAAGGTCTTCCCTTGACTCTTCTTCTTCTCTGAACTCAAAACAAATTTCTTCTCAGTGCACTCCTTGCACTCGCTCAATGCCCTCCTAGAAGAGCTTCTACAGAATCATCGATGACCCTGTCTTCTTACTGAAGTCGAAATAGAGTTCCTTTTGTGCACCTCTGCACCAACTCAATGCCCTCCTGGAAGAGTTTTTCAGAATACTCAGTGATTATGTCTTCTTGTCTAACTCTAAATAGAGTTCTTCTCCTAATGCATCCTGTGCATTCTCTCAATTCCCTCTTGGAAGAGTCTTACAGAATTCTCAAAAATTATGTCTTCTCTGTTCTTTCTTTGCACCTGCTCAATGCACTCCTGGCAGAGCTTCTACAGAATCCCTCAATGATTCTGGTCTACCCTGTGCTCTCTTCTGCACAGTCTTACCTCCAAGGTATTCAACAACCTTGAGGCTTCTCCTTGAGTCAATGACTTCCGCTAGTGCACCCTCCTGACACATCTTTGACTAAATCTGTAGAATTTATAAGTGCACTCCTTACACTGGCTCACAGAACCCGCAGTATTCTATCATGCAACCTCTTGCATGAAGCCTCAAAGAGCCCAAAACTGGAATCAAATAAATCAGAGACAGTAAATTATATCTATCCCCGCAAATGCATACCTAACATACATCGACAACATATCATCAACACATAAAGACATTCATTCATGAACTCACAAACACATGAACAACAACATGCAGGAAAAACTGCTCTGTTTGTATTAATCAAGAATGCCTTATTACAATGTGTTCGAGCTCAGACTGCAACATAGTCTCAGCTCTATTCTCCCCTTATAAAAACTAAGTACTAGATACAAATAAGATCTTTTTACAAAGAGGGGCTCCTCGAGCTCTTCCCTCCAGACTACCTACTCTCATTAATTTACATTCAATTATATCGAATGGTTGTCTAGTTTGAATCGGACCTAGATCTCAGCCTTACAACCTATTTAAGGCAACCTTTTCTAAAGCCTGCACATATGCATGGCTTTTTAGCTCTACCATCCTTACAATCATTTAATACAATTTAAAAATTTGAAAATCGAGAAGGCTGTGCCTCTCTCTCCCATCGAATGTGCGCTTTGATGTGTTGGGTGGCTGGTGCATAGATGGCTTGGAGTGATGCTCCTGCATCATGAGAGTGGAATGTAGAGTGTACTGTGTAGGAGAAAGACTCAATATTGTGGTGTATGCATAGAGATTAGAGGATGGTTGTATGCCTAAGCTAGCTATTGTAATTCTCGTTTGAATAATAAGAATACCGATTATCATTGCCAGTGGTGTTTTCCCACATTGGGTTAAATCACCATGTCAATTGTGTGATTGTTGTTCTAAGTTTATTTCTTAGTTATATGCTCGGTTTATGATTTATTTTTCTTTCATTGCCTAATAGTAAGGAACTTAGTCATTGTAAAGTTTAGTAGGTAGTAAGGCAATCAAACATTGTGAAGTTTAGTACATATCTAGTTAGGTTTAGTTTCTTTTTAGTCATAATGAATATATTTTAGGTAGTGAGACACTTAGTAAGTATGGAGTTTAGTATTCACCTTTTTATTAGTCCAAATCCAATGATATCTTTTCTTGTGGTGCCTTAGAACCACCAATGATGCTTTGTTTGTGATGCCAGAATCCTCCTAGCCAACTAGGAGCCTAGCTAACTTCCTAGCTCCAAGAAACCTTTCGGCCCTCCATGCCCATGACTTCAAGAACAGAAAAGCACAAATTATCAAAGAAAACCATCAAAAGAAATATATCTTCCAAGAATTGTCCAACCTCTCAATCTCCCCAAACCTCTCAACATCCTCTCCTATTTATCAAGTTTTCATTTCCTCTTCCCCAAATCTCCTCAGCCACCCTTATTATTAACCATCAATCTCCCTTATCTATATTTTTGGGAACAATATAAAATAAAACTAAAATATAAATGACTCACATAAAACAACAATAAACAAAATGCAAAGTCTTTCTTCTCATGCTAGCTAATGAATGCAATTTTGACAATTTTCCCCAAAATGTACATGACAACCCACCATGCTCATTTAATTCATCAAACCAACCATCAATCAAGTCAAAGAAGGTATTTAATGCTTCTAGATATTTTGTATGCAATATAATTTACATAGTCAATAAACATTCAATTAACTACTAAATAATCTAGCTTAATAACTAATATATTAATTAATTGTACTAGTGTACATGTGTAGGGTATGTGTGCGTAGCTAGAGGACACATAGCTCATGCATATACTAACGATAAACAACCACTACCTCTACTGTATATTTCCTATATGATCACACCAATGCATGGAGAACAACAGATCAAGTAATGCATCATTTAATAATTTTAACGAACAAAATTACAATAATTCATCAATAACTCATTATCACACATAAAATATAAAAAGGGAATCAAAACAGGGTTTTAAACATGGTAGGAATGAAGTGAGTAAACAAAAATGGAACATATAATCCCCAATCATTATTCTCAACTAACATCGAAGCATCCTTCCTTCCTGACCTACTTCCATCTTCCATCCTATCCTTTCCTCTTCTAGACTAAGATGGAGCATCAAGTATATTGACCTAACTCCATATAGAACCTGTAAGAGGAAGTGTCATGCATCTTGACCAAGCTTCCCTGACAACTAGCAGTCACCATCACACATCTAGGGGAGCGTGACTTCACACATTCCTCCCACAACTCTAGGTTTCAGAGGATAAACGGTGGGAAATACCTCCACCTCTCCTCATAGAACTATGGTCAACACCCTACATCAAGACATATTGTGAAACTATTGTTCTTAGAGTCATGTCATCAAAGAACCATTGAGAAAGACGTGTGTCGTGTCAAAACCACACTTACCACAAATCATAGAAATATTTCAAATCATAAATTAAATAATAATTATAACTTATAGCATACACTATCTTCTTGTTGTCTACGACATCTATGTTACCTCATCATTGTAATCATTTGGCTATCACATTGCTCATCAACCTGTAGGTTAGTTCATAACTCATATCCATGTATATATGTCATAATTTCATATAAGAATCCATATCTGTATTGGCGTTAATTAAGAAATGTATATTTATTTTTATCATGCCTTGCACATCTTACGCATTCACAACATAAATTAAACTGGTATCCATGTACCAAAATTCCACATTTAAATTTATATGTTTAACCAAATCACATAATCATCATCATCACAAACATATTACAACAAAATACAATATTGTGCAACTCACAAATAAGTCTAGACATACACCTCTCACATGTCTATATCAGTTTCACTGAGTCCAAATAGTTACTAAGAAATGAATCACTATGATGAGAAAAATCGAAATTCTAATTGCCTAAGGCCAAAATATGGAGCATTACATACACCCACCCTTCAAGAAACTTCGTCCCGAAGTTATGGTCAATCTCAATATGAGGGAAAAATTCTTGATGCAACTTATATATGTCTTCCATGATAGAAAACCGTATGTTATATTGGTCCCATTAGACCTTCACTTGATTAAAACCTGTTGAATATATTAATATCTTGATTACACTACCCCTATTTGGTAGCCACCTTACTATGTCCCAACTCTATTTTATTACCACTTGTAATTTAATTAATGAAAATAAACTCTTCTCTTATAGATTTATTTTTCCTTAGTTCCATATTTAAATTATAGTCTACTAGTTTGACCACCAATTGAACCTTATCTCATTATTGGTTCTCTAGTTAAGTGAATATTATATTGAGTTCGACATAATTTGCATTAAGTCATACATACAATTCTGGTTGACATATATTGATAATTATAGACAAGCATTTTTCAACTTTGATCATCACTCTACCTTGACAATACATATTCCATCACTCATGAGATTGACACACCAAAATTTTCCATGATTACAAGCATTGACTAAGATGATACTAATTGATTGTCATGTGATGTTGTTACTTCATGGTTTGTTTTTCCATTGTCCTCAATATCTCTCTTTTCTTAAGTTATATAAATTATATCTCAAACAAGTTAATTGTCTAGTATAGGATTATGTTCATCACGGTCAAGGAAAATCCTTCTTTCTATCATCAATTCACTATTACAAACATGCCTATACATAAAGAGCACCGTGTTGACATGTGGGTTAGTGAACATTTTATATCAATAATAAATTTACTACAAGAGTTCATTCCAAAATATTTAGTCATTTGTCCTTGAGATCTTCTCTTCTCGGCATTGTACTTCTTATGTCTCAAAATTGTATCCTTTATACCTACATAGTACTTACCAACTTTGGTATCTGGCTCTTTTCTTTTCCATTTCTAGCACTTTCAAGTTTTTTCCCCTACCATGAAAGACATTTTTAACAATGGGAAGCATGTGTTCATCATTCCTCATATAGATTTATTTATTTACTTAATTATTTTCAAACATAGTTTCTTCATAGGGAAAAAACCTTGTTAGTGAACAAGTAGTTGCTATACCAATTAATGCATTTCAAGGTGTGTCCTCCCATTTAGATAACTCACACCTCTTACAACGGACTCATGCATATTGACTAATAAAACTTGTTTGATATACCATGTCACATCTTATGACATAATAAAACGTTTTTTCATGATATTTCACTTATCATTCTAACTCAAGTTTTAAATTCAAAACATAGGCTCACTTAGAATATCCATTTGAATGTTCATTAGAATGTGGAACTAAACATAAGCACCCATTACAGTCTTATATTGTCAGTATCACCATACTAACCTACATAATGATTAAGTACAACCCACAACTTCATCCTTCGCACTACACTCTCTCTAGGATCAAGAATCTTTCCCACTCACTCCTAAGTATAGAAGCAACCCAAGTGCATAAGCTATTATTTCAATATAGTAAAACTTCAATGGTACACCACACAAAATTATCCATTAACTATGTAATATTTTTCTAGCCAATGGAAAATTTTTGCATGACCTCCCCTTTCTAGAGAATAAGTATCACTAGAAAAGTCTCGAATCTTCTCACATACACATCATATAATACCCATAAATTAGGAGTAGGAATCATCACTAGTTTCCACTCTTAACATAAACACTATGGTAAATTTAAAATTTGTTGACCTTCTCATGAAAATAACCTCTCACAAGTGGTCAATGTCTTTCTTGTAACAATGACGTATCCCTGACTCTTAGCATTACTAAGGTTAGATCATCTTTAAGTGGTACTGTACAAGCCACACTTAGGATTAATAAGGTTAGATTCTTCCTTATTATCACTACAAACCATGCTTGTGACTATGTTTTCATTTGAAATCAACTTTACTTGAGGTCTTCCACTTACTTACAAAGTGGAGAATAACCCCTAAGTCATTCATTACAATGTTTCTAACATCAACAAATTATTTTCTAGGTTACAAGATTTGTTTCACTACATGACCCTTAATCTTAAAACATATCATGTTGGACTTGGATGGTTTAAACAAGTTTAACCATAATGTGCACTTTGAGTTCTTTATTCCACACTCTAAAAATGTGATTCTCCATATGTTGTATTATATGTTATTTTTGTTTGCGCCCTTGTATACATATATATTAGAATACATGTGTTATATAACAAAGATATTTAAAGAATATATTCTACAAAGAATGGATAATTCTAGGCTACAAGTTTCAAGCATGTAGAAAGTTAGAAAAGTAAGGTCGAAAGTTTCAAAAAACTTTGAGAATGTCTTCAAGGAGATGTGTCTTCCTCATCACACTTCTTAGGTAAAGTTGAATCCTATATGTAGTACATACAACATTGTATTTTCTATAAACTTAAGTAATTTAGACCAAAATGAAAGAAAACATAATGTCAACTATGCAATATCAAAAGGAAAGACATAAAGAAGATAAATAAAGTGACTTCAATATTATCATACTAATTAGGAAATGGTATATAAGTTATAACATATGCTATTGAAAACAATTATAAGGAATGACCCAAGGATCATGTTTCAATAGAGAATGTCATGATTATTATACATATGTATACTTATTTCAATTATTTCTTCTTATACATATATATTTATAGTATGCAAAAATTTGGAACAATTTTTGTTTTTATATTTTTTAATTATTTCTACTTATGCATTTGTCTATTTCCATCATTTATATATATATATATATATAGAGAGAGAGAGAGAGAGAGAGAGAGGGAGAGAGAGAGAGGGGAGACTCTGGGCCTTAAGTAAGTTGACAGATGATCAGAATAAGGAACTAAAGAGGAGGAAAATTGTAATCTACAAACTAAAAAATTCTTCAGCCCCTCCATCACATCCTGACACTCCAGTTCCACCAGCAGAAAAGGTGGCTCCACCACCACCACCGGTATGTGAGTTGATTCCTAAGACAACTCCTGCAGATGGCATTTAGTTAAATATAGATGTTGCAAATATGTTTGGAAACCTGAATATGACAGTATAAGTGACATAGATGTGTAATATCCCTTCTGTGAAAGGGGATGTTCTAAGGATATTACAGGTTCCATCTCAGAAAGAGGATCCTCCCATTGTACTAAACATTATGTATCTTGATCAGCCAAAAGAAAAGATCACTCCCTTCTATATTTCATTAGGCATGAATGGCCTCTGCATCAACATCTTCATGCTTGATTCAGGGGCCTTACAAAATGTCATATATTTGAGTGTAATGAAACAACTTGGTTTAAAGAAAACTCGACCTTATGGAAATGTATCTGGTATTGATTCCAAAAGAGTTAATGTCTTGGGAGTATGTGAATATGTTGATGTATTTTTGATAGATTTTCCACATATCAACATCCTCATGGATATATTAGTTATCGATGTCCCTAATTCCTATGGGATTCTCTTGTCGAGGACTTCATCCTCATACCTTGGAGGTTTCCTTAGTATGAACCTTACACATGCATATATTCCCATTAGTGATGACACGTATGAGATCTTTCATAAGAGGGAAAAGAAAAATACACATGTGATGAATCTGATGGGACCCAACTATGTCAGTGAACACTACCATGATATACCTCCATGTATTTTTGAGTATGATCCATATGACTTACCCTTCATGAAGGAAGATGTAGTGGAAATGTTTCTACCATGGACAGATAAAAATAAGGTTGCACAGTACCATAATAAGGAGCTAGGGTCTATCAAAATTTTGAAGAGGGAAGATGAGAAACATGAAGAAATCATCAAAGATACAGTCCACACAGAGCCTCCACATGATGATAATACACCTTGCATTGATTTCAAGCAAGGAATTATTGTGCTCATGTGGAAAAAAAGAAAGGGAAAGACCAGATATGACCAAAAAGACAACAATTAATGGTTTGGCCCCTATATCATCAACAATAATTATGACAAAGAAAAGTACTATATGGAATCATTATACATGAGAAAGATGCCACTTCCCATAGATGGGTCTCTTCTTCGACCTCACATCCAGGTCACATGACTTCTTCAGGGCCCGTGCCCCAGGTAAGTAGGTATGTCATTTTGATTCCTTTCATTTGCATCTTGATTGATCATACTAGTTTAGATGCATTTCATTTTATTTTACTCTACTTGCATATTAGTTTCATGCTTAGTTTAGAAACTTTTGAAAAAATGTCAAAATTTTATTTTCTAGTTTAGCAGGTTTTGATATAATCATATGAGAACCAGGATGAGTAGGCCATCCTGCACTTGACAATTTGATGTTTACTTGCAGGCACATGTCTACCATGATATTCTCCAGTTCTCATGCACTCTATGACGACCACATTTCCCCAAGTAGGAGCCATATGTTATCCCTATTTTGTGGATAACTAAAGAGATGATGTCTCGAGGCCCTCAGGTTGCATATATGGAGTGTCCAGAGACTACATGAACAAAAATACGCTTTGCACAGATGGAAAAACCACTCACCACCAAATATGGTCACAGGTTTACAGATGGCATCTTCCACACCAGTTGGATTCCGGAAAGAAGTGGGCCTTGCTCCATGAGGTACAAATCAGTATTATGGTGAGAATCATTTCAATACCTAAGAAATTTGATTATGTTGTATATTAGGTTTCTCTATATGTAACGACCTCCTCATTACGACAACCATTTTAGTAACATGTGCAAAATTTTATTTTTTTTAAGTGTGTGCGTGCGTGTAGAAGTAACAACACACCTAACTGTGTGACGCCCTGGACAACCGACAAGATGCAACCACGATGTTCATCACATGAAGACTAAGGCACACGACGAGTAACTACAACAATATACGACCAGAGGCATAAGGTGCACAACGCAAACATTTAGCGACCAAAGCACTGACCACCCGACACAACAGACCCAACAACCAGCTGAATACTATCAAGAACAACATAAATAAGAAGTACGATTGCACCCATTACGAAAGGTGCACGACAAGGACTCTGACGACGAACACCCAAGTTTAACATTGTTCAAATAATCATCAGCCCTCTTTTACTAACTCCGAGTAGTTTAATGTTCGTAAATCCAGGACACTCACCATGTATGTCTCGTCCATATCAATAGTTTACACTAACCTCATAATAAGATAACCATATCATTTTATTTCTAATTTCCATAACATTGAAATAACAATATGATCATACCTTTCCACTCTAACCTTTCAATTTGCTGATAGGGTAAGAACAAGACAATTTCACATTCAAAAATACATTATAATTTCGATATTTATAAACAATTTTTAATTGTCATATGTAAGCCGTAACACTCTTCCTTTACCTATTGCAAGTCCATAAGCTTAAACATCAGACATTAGATCCCTTATTCATTCCAAGCACCCTAATGACCTTAGCCTTGGCTTGGCCAAAACATTAACCTAACAATTTGGTGCCTTTCACATCATTACTTTCCATGGAATTGACCTTCACTAACATAACATTCATTTCACTACATCATTTTGATAGTTACCTTACATTGCTACCTTATAAAGCCATGACTATTTAACACTACTATCATCAATACCATACTACCTTTACTACTATCACTTAATCAATTATTTCAACCTTCATCACTATTACCCTAGCCATTAATACATAATGTGCAAATGATTAAACACGCATTTAATAATATATATTCCAATATACAATTATTCTCTACTATCAATAATAATTTCAATGTAGTAATAAATATCTTTCAACGTTACCTCATTAATATATAATGTGTATTGATTAAACACACATTTAATAATATATATTCCATAATATAAATATTCTCTACAATTAATAACATTTCTAATACATAAAGAAATATCTTTTAGTATTACCTCATTTATACATAATGTGCATTGATTTAACACAATGATAATCTAAATATCAAATTTTCGTTATCTTTTTAAATAAAATTCAATTCATACGTATGATGATAATATTTTAAGTTAAAATAACAAGAATCCAATTCATATTTCAACAACACATTACAAATTTGAATTATAAATGATATTTCCAAGCAACCCTTAAAGGCAATTTAGCTTGCTGGGCAGAATCAATGACAGGGACAGTGGGGTGACCATTTAGTGGCATTGGCAGGTTCATGAGGAATGGTACCAGAGGTAGGGTCTGGTCATGTTAAAAAGTTCATGAATCTTATGGTGAAAGATGAGGTAATGTTATTAGGCATATCACCTGCTTAAATATTACTGCAAGACAAGCTTGAGAAGGATCTACTATTGCCACCAAGAAGATAAATAAATTGAAAAAGTGTTGCCAGTTCTAGATGAGATTTCTATTGAATCTTGGGGTGGAAAGATCAAGGAAAACGTGGAGTATGAGTTACTGAGAGTTTTCGCATGGATGCAACAGTTATCGAGTTCCTTAAAGTGACGAGTTCATTACATCCTCTTTTATTTTTAATGCATGCATATACGTCATTGGATATAAGTATTGAGCTCATTACATCCTGCGTTCTTTTTAATGCATGCATGCATATGGATATCTGTACACAAATATATGACTATGAGGGTTTATGAGCTAAAACTATATATATAATGAGTTGAGACTCGTGCAGGTTCAGTGGACAGGGATATACAACGCATATATCAACCACTAGTTTGATAAACATTTTTGTTGAAAATCCAGGAATATACAGCGCATATATCAACCCCAGTCACGTGCATGCACCCAACCCTTTAACTTCCAGATAACTCACGAGATTAAAGGCATGTCCAGTTAGTGTGGAAGAAAAGGAAAAATTTAAAATAAACCGACGATTTGTTAACATACTGTAACACAGGAAACGCGGATAAAACAGACGCCCACAGACAACAAGAAAAAACGAAAACGTCCAGAAATATGTCCCCTGTACATAACCAACGCCCAAATAAAATAAAGTTGTTGTATCTAAATAAAAACGCCCCATAGTAATCGCCAGAACTTAACACGCAGTCATGGACACATTCAACGCAGATCAAGAATGCCCACTATCTCAGCAAACGCAGACAAACGCACAGATGCCATACGTCCAAAGCAAATGCAAAAAGTTCCAGCAATACTCCAGTAAGACGCATCATTCACAATTAAAATAGTTAAAACGCATCAGACAATTAAATACTTAAACGCAGCATTCGACGGTAGCATGCGTCATTCCAGTAAGGGTAGATTTATAACACAGGATGAAAATTAACCTTATAAAAACATGGAGCCTTCCCTTAGTAAAAATCACAATTATCTCATATAAAACGCAGGCCCAAAGAGAAAACACCGCCACTGTTAATGCTAGTCTGAAAGAAACACTCAATCAAATCGTAGAGGGTTTTAAAAATAAAAGTAGAATGCCAAACGCTCAACCGGCGGATACCCAACCTGAATGCCAGATCAACTGAATCCTTGAAATAAAAACCAACAAATGCCAAAGGGAATGCCAGATCTAGTTTTAATTCCATAATATACCAGCAAGCGAGATTGCCAGGAACGGCCTTTTTAGAACATTAAAATCATCTTACAGTTTCCAGCTTAATATCAAATGCAACATACTCAATAAATTTAATGAGCATACCTATTTCCTTGTGCCTGCCTTGTGTGTTGTCTGTGCCTCGATCGAAGACCCACGCTCCTTTCCGCTCCTACTTGCCGACCATGGAACGCTCACCAGTACCTCCCAGCCAAACGCTAGGGGTACTCTGCTTCCCCCTTAGCCCCCCGAGCCGCAAAGGGGCCACACAAGAACTAGAGATAGACTAGCGTCTCAGTTCGCCTCCACGGCTGAGCTACCACTCCAAGACAGCTGAGATAAACCCAACTCCACACAAGAAACCCGTCAAGCCACAATTCGGTAGCGTAACGTAACTGTTCATATCTTTCTTCCTTCATTTCCCCTCCTTTTATAGAATTTTGAGACTGACCTAATTCATAAATCATTAATTAATTAATTTTTAATGACAACCCTCTAAACGTTCTCCGCCGTCCAAGTGTCACTCATCCCTATGGTTCTCCAATATTAATTTCTTTTTAA
>ML779327.1:307259-323967 GCA_009831015.1 Picea engelmannii
TATCATCATAAAAATCCAGATCACTTGCGAGCAAGTGTCCTCAAAGAATAAGTTTGGTAAGTGTGCCAGAGCGGGATGTTACATACACCCCCTCTTGGTCTAAACTTCATCCCGAAGTTTCTCAGTATAAATGTCGAAATAAATGTACCATAAAATCATAAGTACCACAGTATCATAAGTCTATCTATCAAACAAAAATGAAAACTGTTGACGCATATCATATGCGTCCTCCCAGGTCGTCGAGTGCCGACTATAATTGTCCCACTAGACCTTAACCTGATCTACCGTTCGACGTCGTAACTGTCGAACGCGATGATCTAAAATGCGGACTGGCTCAGCCGTGAGCGCTCCCTCGTCTGATACCTGCAAGGAACTCATGTCAATCACGTGTGTAGGATCACTAATATAATGTCTCAGAAAAGATACATGAAAAACATCGTGCATATGCCTCAAAGAATCAGGCAAGGCTAGTCGATAGGCCACGGGTCCCTTTCTCTCCACAATCTCGAAGGGTCCCACGAACCTAGGAGAGAGTTTAGCTCCCTTTACAAACTTGATCGAACTCTTATGCGGTTTAACCCGCAAGAAGACTCGATCGCCGACCTCGTAACTACGGTCGACTCGGTGTGCATCAGCATAACTCTTCTATCGATCTTGTGCTTCCTTTATCCTTTGTCTTATGGTTTTCATCTGCTCTTCCATTTCTTGGATCGCTTCTGGTCCCACCAGGACCCTATCCTCAAGTCGATCCCAACTCAAGGGCGTCCGACACGGTCGCCCATAAAGAAACTCAAAAGGCGCCATCTTAATGGTGCTCTGGTAACTGTTGTTGTAAGCGAACTCTACAAGAGGCAAGAATTCCTCCCAACGCTTTTGTTGGTCCATCATGTACATGCGCAACATGTCTTCCAAGGTTTGGTTCATACGTTCTGTCTGTCCGTCAGTCTCTGGGTGATACGCAGTACTAAAATTGAGTTGGGTTCCCAAGGCCTCTTGGAAACTCGTCCAAAATCGTCCAGTGAACACTGATCCTTGATCGGATATAATCTTCTTAGGCACGCCATGCAGCCTCACAATCTCACTGATGAAAACTCTCGCTATGTCCGATGACTGATACGTCGTACGCACAAGAATAAAGTGAGCACTCTTCGTCAGAGTGTTTACCACCACAAAAATCGAGTCGTGTCTCCTTGCCATCAGGGGAAATCCAACAATAAAATCCATCGAAATGACTTCCCATTTCGATTCCAGAATGGCATGTGGTTGAAGTAATCCTGCCAGGTGTCTATGTTCAGCCTTTATCTACTGACACTCGAGACATATAGCCACAAAGTTGACCATGTCGGCCTTCATTCCTTTCCATAAGAACAAGGGCTTAAGGTCTGCCCTCATCTTCGTGACTCCTAGGTGAGCCATGTAAACGGCTCTATGAGCCTCACTCAGGATCAACATCCTCAACTCTTCATTTGGCGGTACGTAAATTCGACCTCTAAATCTCAATATCCCATCGCTGTCAAAGGTAAATCCCTCATATCATGGTACCATCATAGTGTTTTGTCCGATAAAATCCTCAACTTCTTTGTACCAGTCATCGTCACGCTGTAAAATGAGAATCTTCTCATGTAGATTCGTTTGAAGAGGCAACACCAAAAAGATGTGTGGCCTCCAACTCAAAGCATCTGCCCCTCGGTTCATGGTTCCCTTTATGTAAGTAATCTCGAAGTCGTACTCGCTAAGAAATTTCGACCAACGTCGTTGTCGCGCGTTCAGGTCGCTTTGTGTGGAAATGTGTTGTCGTCCAGAATGATCAGTCTTTAATTCAATTTTTCATCCAGCCAGGTAGTGTCTCCATACCTTTAAGGAATATACAATGGCTAACAACTCCAAATCATGCGTCGCATAGTTTTCCTCATGCCTTCTTAAATTCCTCAAAATGTAAGCGATCACTCGTCTGTCTTGCATCAAAACTCCACCTAAACCTTCTTTGGATGCGTCAGTGCATACCAAGAAGTCTACATCCATGTCAGGGACTTTTAGTATTGGCGTTGTTGTCAACAACTCCTTAAGCCTCCTAAATGCTTCCGCGCATTTCTCTGTCCACACAAACTTCTTGTTTTTCTTCTGCAACTCCGTGATCGGACCTGCTATCTTTGAAAATCCCTCGACAAACCATCGATAGTATCCTGCTAAACCCATAAAACTACGCACTTTTGTGACATTCGTCGGTGTAGGCCATTCCCTAATAGCCTCAACCTTGGCTGGATCCACGACGATACCTTCACCGGAGATGACATGCCCTAAGTAGTGAATCCTCGATTGATAAAAAGAGCATTTGGACAGCTTCCCATATAATTTGTGTTTTCGTAAACACTGTAGTACCAGGCGCAAGTGCTTGTCATGCTCCTCCGTCATCCGAGAGTAGATCAAAATATCCTCAATGAATACTTGGATGAACTTGTCCAAGTACTCGCGGAACACCCCGTTCATCAAACTCATGAATACCCCTGGGGCGTTTGTCAGTCCAAAAGGTAAACTGTAAATTCGTAATGTCCAAATCCTTGTCTTATAAGCGGTCTTAGGGACGTCATCCTCCTTGATCCGTAACTGGTGGTACCCTGATCGCAAATTGATCTTAGAGAACACTGTCGCACCCTTCATCTGATCGAACAGATCGTCAATTCTTGGTAAGGGTATTGATTCTTGATCGTAGCCTTGTTTAGTTGACGATAGTCAATGCAAATCCTCCACGATCTGTCCTTCTTCCCAATGAAAATAACGGGTGCACCCCATGGTGACACACTAGGATGTATCAGTCCCAGGTTTAGCAACTCCTTCAGCTGCATTTTTAACTCTTGCAACTCCGAGGTCGACATTCGATAAGGCATTCTCGCTACCGGTTCAGTCCCCGGTTTCAGGTCTATAGTAAACTCCAATTCTCTTTCTGGTGGCATCCCAGGCAACTCCTCTGGAAATACCTCCACAACTCCTTCACCACTGGGAGGCGTTCTAGACCTTCTGCTACTCCCCTATCGTTTAGTGCAAGGATCGCATAAAGATTGCACCCCTTGCGCATACTCTTCCGTGACTTAAAGGAAGAGACGAACCTCAGGGATACTCCCTGGTTCCGTCCTTCATCACACGTCTCTTTCCTTCATCATCGACTAAGCTCCTCCTCTGCTATGAGGGCCTTTTGGATAGCGTCGTGCAAGGTTTGAGGCATCAGGATCCTAACCTTAGCACGCAGGTTGTCGTTAAGGCCAAACACGAACCTATTGACCTTGAGCTTCTCAGTGTTCAGATGCGGAGCATACCGGAGTAGCTCCATAAAACGTGCCTCGTACTCGCGCACCATACGACCTCCCTGTCGTAATGCCTTGAACTCATTGAGCTGGCGCTCAATGAATTCCTCTGAGATATACCTCTCTCGGAACCGTTCCTCGAACAGTTCCCATGACACGTCTTCGACGGCCATGTTCAGCTGCCGTAGGAGCGTCTTCCACCATAGAAGAGTGCTCCCCTTCAGTTGAAAGACCGCCATGTGGACCTTCATGTTGGAGGTATATTCGCGAAGTGCGAAGCACATCGCCACATTTTCCAACCATGCTTTGGCGGCTGTGCCGTCCGGGGCACCAAAGAACTCAGGAAATTTCACCTTCTCGAGTTCATGGTGAATGCTACCGGTAACGGCCAGTGCGCGCGGTGGAACCTCAGCAGGTGCCAGCACCCTGACCTCCTCTCGGTCCAATCTGTTGATCAACGCCTCGGACATGCGCTGGAAGGATCTCATCATCCCCACAACATCGTCAACTGTGATCTGCTCCTGTCCAAGGACCTGCTCACCTCCCTGGGGTTAGCCCCCTCAGGCGTGGATGCTACTATAGGCGTCACACCTCCTCCCCTAGCACCCCGTCGTCTGCCTCCGCGGTGTCCTCTAACCATGATTACCATGCACACAACAATCAACTCGATCAACGACAGAATAATCAACATAATCATGTCAACAGAACCCGTAGTGAATCCCAAGTCACAGGTCGAACCGGCTCTGATACCATATGTATCGACCTCCTCATTACGACAACCATTCTAGTAACATGTGCAAATTTTTTTTCTTTTTAAGTGTGTGCGCGCGTGTAGAAGTAACAACACACCTAACTGTGCGACGCCCTAGACAACCGACAAGACGCAACCACGATGTTCATCACAAGAAGACTAAGGCACACGACGAGTAACTGCAACAATATACGACCAGAGGCATAAGGTGCACAACGCAAACATTTAGCGACCAAAGAACTGACCACTCGACACAACAGACCCAACAACTAACTGAATATTATCAAGCACAACATAAATAAGAAGTACGATTGCGCCCCTTACGAAAGGTGCGCGATAAGGACTCTGACGACGAACACCCAAGTTTAACATTGTTCAAATAATCATCAGCCCTCTTTTACTAACTCCGAGTAGTTTAATGTTCGTAAATCCAGGAAAATCACCATGTATATCTCGTCCATATCAATAGTTTACACTAACCTCATAACAAGATAACCATATCATTTTATTTCTAATTTCCATAACATTGAAATAACAATACGATCATACCTTTCCACTCTAACCTTGCAATTTGCTGATAGGGTAAGAACAAGACAATTTCATATCCAACAATACATTATAATTTCGATATTTATAAACAATTTTTAATTGTCATATGTAAGCCGTAACACTCTTCCTTTACCTATTGCAAGTCCATAAGCTTAAACATCAAACATTACATCCCTTATTCATTCCAAGCACCCTAATGGCCTTAGCCTTGGCTTGGCCAAAACATTAACCTAACAATTCAGTGCCTTTCACATCATTACTTTCCATGGAATTGACCTTCACTAACATAACATTCATTTCACTACATCATTTTGATAGTTACCTTACATTGCTACCTTATAAAGCCATGACTATTTAACACTACTATCATCAATACCATACTACCTTTACTACTATCACTTAATCAATTATTTCAAACTTCATCACTATTACCCTAGCCATTAATACATAATGTGCAAATGATTAAACACACATTTAATAATATATATTCCAATATACAATTATTCTCTACTATCAATAATAATTCCAATGCAGTAATAAATATCTTTCAACGTTACCTCATTAATATATAATGTGTATTGATTAAACACACATTTAATAATATATATTCCAACATATAAATATTCTCTACAATTAATAACGTTTCTAATACATAAAGAAATATCTTTTAGTATTACCTCATTTATACATAATGTGCATTGATTTAACACAGTGATAATCTAAATATCAAATTTTCGTTATCTTTTTAAATAAAATTCAATTCATACGTATGATGATAATCTTTTAAGTTAAAATAACAAGAATCCAATTCATATTTCAACAACACATTACAAATTCGAATTATAAATGATATTTCCAAGCAACCCTTAAAGGCAATTTAGCTTGCTGGGCAGAATCAATGACAGGGACAGTGGGGTGACCGTTTAGTGGCATTGGCAGGTTCATGAGGAATGGTACCAGAGGTAGGGTTTGGTCATGTTAAAAAGTTCATGAATCTTATGGTGAAAGATGAGGTAATGTTATTAGGCATATCACCTACTTAAATATTACTGCAAGACAAGCTTGAGAAGGATCTACTATTGCCACCAAGAAGATAAATAAATTGAAAACGTGTTCCTAGTTCTAGATGAGATTTCTGTTGAATCTTGGGGTGGAAAGATCAAGGAAAACGTGGAGTATGAGTTACTAAGAGTTTTCTCATGGATGCAACAGTTATCGAGTTCCTTAAAGTGACAAGTTCATTACATCCTCTGTTATTTTTAATGCATGCATATACGTCATTGGATATAAGTACTGAGCTCATTACATCCTGTGTTCTTTTTAATGCATGCATGCATATGGATATCTGTACACAAATATATGGCTATGAGGGTTTATGAGCTAAAACTATATATATAATGAGTTGAGACTCGTGTAGGTTCAATGGACAGGGATATACAGCGCATATATCAACCAGCGGTTTGATAAACATTTTTGTTGAAAATCCAGGAATATACAGCGCATATATCAACCCCATTCACGTGCATGCACCCAACCTTTTAACTTCCAGATAACTCACGAGATTAAAGGCATGTCCAGTTAGTGTGGAAGAAAAGAAAAAATTTAAAATAAACTGATGATTTGTTAACATATTGTAACACAGGAAACGCGGATCAAATAGACGCCCATAGACAACAAGAAAAAATGAAAACGCCTATAAATATGTCCCCTGTACATAACCAACGCCCAAATAAAATAAAGTTGTTGTATCTAAATAAAAACGCCCCATAGTAATCGCCAGAAGTTAACACGCAGTCATGGACACATTCAACGCAGATCAAGAACGCCCACTATCTTAGCAAACACAAACAAATGCACAGATGCCATACGTCCAAAGCAAATGCAAAAAGTTCCAACAATACTCCAGTAAGACGCATCATTCACAATTAAAATAGTTAAAACGCATCAGACAATTAAATACTTAAACGCAGCATTCGACGGTAGCATGCGTCATTCCAGTAAGGGTAGATTTATAACACAGGATGAAAATTAACCTTATAAAAACATGGAGCCTTCCCTTAGTAAAAATCACAGTTATCTCATATAAAACGCAGGCCCAAAGAGAAAACACCGCCACTGATAATGCCAGTCTGAAAGAAACACTCAATCAAATTGTAGAGGGTTTTAAAAATAAAAGTAGAATGCCAAACGCTCAACCGACGGATACCCAACCTAAAAACCAGATCAATTGAATCCTTGAAATAAAAACCAACAAATGCCAAAGGGAATGCCAGATATAGTTTTAATTCCATAATATACCAGCAAGCGAGATTGCCAGGAACGACCTTTTTAGAACATTAAAATCATCTTACAGTTTCCAGCTTAATATCAAATGCAACATACTCAATAAATTTAACGAGCGCACCTATTTCCTTGTGCTCGCCTTGTGTGTTGTCCATGCCTCGATCGAAGACCCGCGCTCCTTTCCGCTCCTGCTTGCCAACCATGGAACGCTCACCGGTACCTCCCAGCCAAACGCTAGGGGTACTCTGCTTCCCCCTTATCCCCCCAAGCCGCAAAGAGGCCACACAAGAACCAGAGATAGACTAGTGTCTCAGATCGCCTCCACGGCTGAGCTACCACTCCAACATAGCTGAGATAAACCCAACTCCACAAAAGCAACCCGTCAAGCCACAATTCGGTAGCGTAACGTTACGCTAAATGTTCATATCTTTCTTCCTTCCTTTCCCCTCCTTTTATAGAATTTTGAGACTGACCTAATTCATAAATCATTAATTAATTAATTTTTAATGACAACCCTCTAAACGTTCTCTGTCGTCCAAGTGTCACCCATCCCTATGGTTCTCCAATATTAATTTCTTTTTAATATTTAAAAGACTCAATTCCCTCACTTCCTCAAAAATCACTCCTTAAATTACTCCTTAAATTACTCCTTAATCACCCCGTAAATTACTCCTTAATTTACTCCTTAATCACTCCTTAAATTAATCCTTAATTTACTCCTTAATCACTCCTTAAATTACTCCTTAATTTACTCCTTAATTTACTCCTTAATTTCTAGTCTCTTTTATTCTATTATTTAATTCTCTCTTGTTATTTTTATTTTTGCACCCAAAAGATAAATGTGGTTTTTAATCTTTTCAATATATTTTTAAATTCCTAGCTTTTATACTCCCACACTTTAATAAATTGTAATTCTTCTTTATCTTTTACAAGCCATGGTTTTCACTTAATTTAATTCCCTCATTACTTTACCCCCTTTACTTTTAAGAAGACTTTAATTAACACCTAGGAGGGTTTTAGTTTACGCCCTAGGATTATTTTGTAGAATCTTTTCTTAGGGCTTGTCAAATTTAACTTAGAGATGTTTTAATTTAGGTTTTGATTTGAACAGGGCGACAATTTAATTAGGGGAGTCGTTAAGAATTTTATCAGGCGTTAAGGTCTTAGGGTCATCCAGGTTGTCTCATCATCATCATCCATGCGACGTGTCCTTCAGGACGCACTATGTGCTCCAAGGGTGCCACTCGCCTCATTTGCTTTCGTTGCGCGACGTGCCCTTCAGGATGCACCACGTGCTCCAAGGGTGCCACTCACTGACTTGCAATTCTTTGCGCGACATGCCCTTCAGGATGCACCATGTGCTCCAAGGGTGCCACTCGCTGACTTGACAGATTGGTAGACTCTATAACCCCTGGAGTCAACACTCCGCCAGGTGAACTTGTGGGAGACTAAGGGCTCTAAGGAATAAGGCCCCCACCTTATTGCACGCCCCTTAGAATCATCGTGAGCGACTGTCGCAGTCTGCCCTCATGGCATCGTGGATCCTCTCGAACTAGGTAATCGTTAACCTACAGTTCGAGAGACGGAGGGAGTGCTAATAGGCTGTGGCAGGGCTGCTGTCACACCTCTCCCTCAATCTCTTTGGAACTCGTGTGTGGCCCCTTTACTCTATATGTGAGTCTGGTCGGCAAGCTATCGTCAGCCTGCATCATCAACCATCATGTCAGATCATGTCATCAACATATCATGAAATCAATAGCATATCATCAAAACCACACAATATCACTGTAAATGAAACAACCCAAACAGCCCACTCCCTGACTCAATCCGGAGTCCAAGGGAGTTCCACCGATGCCTCTGCATCCTCAAAGTCTGAAACCCTGGACACTCAATGAAACTGAGTCAGCAGCACCTATCTACATCAATGTAGTAAAACATCATGTCATATAACTTGACGCACCATAATGAAGGAAAAAGTTTTTATCATCATAAAAATCTAGATCACTTGTGAACAAGTGTCCTCAAAGAATAAGTTTGGTAAGTACGCCAGAGCGGGATGTTACACTATATTTCATGATATGTTCTTGGATATTATGCCTTTTGTCCTATTTCACCTTGGTGGTTGACATTGTGCCTTAGTAAGTGGTCTTCTTTGGGAATGGGTTTGCTGCTGGGAAATCCCTTAATGAGTTGTTGTACTTTTTTGGACCATACTTACCATTTTCCATCATTATTCCCCTCCATTTCCTTGTCTCTTGGTATTTTAGGGTGTATTGACCCAAGAAGGGGTTGTCCCTCATTTTATGGGAAGAAGGGGCTAAAGGCTCAGAGGGGTTAGTGTTGGATAAAAGATAAAACACATATATGAAACTTCGAGATTCTTCACCTAGGGATAACACAAGAAATAAATAAAATGCTTAGCTTTGAATGAAAGGGGACCCATAATATAACAAATAAATACTTGAAAGGTAGATTGAAGGATAGGAGGTATCATCAAGAGCGAACCTATCACGTCCATGGATATCTAGTGGTATGAAATTGTCATTATCTGGTCACCAAACTAGAGCAATGACTCTTAGTTGCATGGTTGAGATAAAGGGGTTCTCATAATGAGCCAAACTTCTCATTTCCATTAGGTATTTGTGGGTGACATTTCCACCATCTAGTCACCACGCCATGACAGTGACCTTCAAACTCTCCTTGTGGTAAATAAAATATAAATAAAGAAAGATAAAAGGAAAATAATGGGCTTGGAACAAGTGCATTGCAGTCGAAGGTACCACACACTCTCTACAAAAGCACCCATGAGAGAGACACTATGACCCCTAGCATGTCATGAGCCCTGTGCCCATTGAGTTGCGACCCCATCCACCTCTGTAATGACCCTTCTTAAATAGATGTATAGGATTATTAATTATAATTAATTTAATAATCTAACTGTCCTAAAAGTTAGATAAACAATAATTATTTCTTAAATAACATTAACTAATTAATTATTATTAATTAATTGTTCATGATTGTCAAGGATTAATTAATTATTAATTGACTCATTAATTAATTAAGTAAAGAATTAAAGGGGGTTAATAAATTATATTGTTAAATTAAAGCTTACGTATTCGGGAAGGGATAGGACATTAAATATAGGATAAAATAATAAATAAAGGGGATAAGGAACATGAATAATGGGATAAGGGGCATTAACTAAGAAAGGATAAGATAATTAATAAATGGATAAGGAAAGTAATGAAGGAGGGGGAAGTCAGTGAAGGGGAAATATGACGGGGAGAGCCTTACGGTGGAAGGCATTCTTTTGGGGAAGCGGATTACCATTCTATGGAAAATTTTAGAGGTTTCTCTTGGATTTGCACAGGAGTTGAGTTCTGTAGTCGAGAAGGTTTAGTACAGGGGCACCGGTTTGCTGGAGGTTTTGGGCACGGGGGCTAGGATATCCATATGATATCTTGGAGCTAGGAAGTTGTCCTAGTTGGCAGGGTGGAACAAGGTTTGGGCAGTGTTGGATCCAGTTCAGCATGAACAACCAGATCGACAGAAGAATTAGCATCAAACCAAGGTATTTTAAAATTATGTATTTGTTTTATTCTGTTATAAAATTTTATTATTCATTGATCAATTTAAAATGCGTATGTGCTCAATTAAAAGGAATTATTGAATTTTTTGAAATCAAGTAGCAGTTACTTTTTTGTTTGATTAGTTATTTGACGTTAATTTTATTCGGCTACTACACATGGTATTAGAGATTTTTGTTTGAAATCTGGGCCTGAGGGCCAAAGCTCCAAGCTCTAGCTCCAGTCCCACCTAACCTCCAAACCAAACGCACTATTATTTTGATTATATATAAACAAATCTAAATATATATATATAAATGAAATACATATTGAAAATGTAAAAACGAATTTACCAAAGTAAAACAAGTGAAATATGAATACAACTAGGGTTGTTACATCAAGCCTCCTTTCATTGACTAAGATTATGACTACAATGGGTTAGAAGGGACACAAAACCAGCTGCTGCTGCAACTTCTGTAACTCATTTTACATGATTGTTGTATAAATTGATTAAAGTAAAACATATATCAGAAAAACATAGAACCAGAGGTCCGCATCTGTTATGCAAAATATAGACAATGACGACGATGGTAATGTGGAGAAAAATTCTAGACAAGGGATATGTCACTCTGTCTTTTAAGTAATCTTGCAATTGAGAAGGCAACAATGACAAGGAAGTGGACCCATAAAGGCTAAAGCACATAGGCACCTCTAAGCTATGTCAACACGGGAGTGAGGGAGGATGCTATCACCTCAACTCAGGGACTCGCACCCCCAAGCCAAATTCCATGCAGATTGGCAAGGCTTTTAGCATGTGTCATAAACCACCCTTGTCTCATAAAACAATGAAACATGAGCTTTCCACTGTACTGAAAAATCAACAAGGTGAGAGAAAAAGTGCTTACCTCTACAGTTTCATGTAGGCAAGTAATATTAGGATGGTCAATTTTTCTGAGTATCTCAATCTCTGACTGAAGACTCTCCTGCAACTTTTGTTAAGCCTTCTAGTTGCAATTTCCTTGATAGCAACATCATAACCCTTGAATCTATGCTTTGCATACCATATGACCGAGAATGAACCAGATCCAATCTGCTCAATGACTGAATAGTCCCTTATCTCCACGGCCTGATTTCCACATTTCTCCATCACAGATAATAGTATAGCTAAATCATTCACTGATACCAAGTCTTGAAATTGGTTTCTATCAATTGCACAATATCGGTTTGTGTATCATTGCATTGGGGAGTCCAGCAGAGACTAGAAATATTCAAGTAAAGCATAAGAAATGAGAAAGACTAAATGCTCAGATGGAGGGAATCAGTTGGAGAAGGGGATGCCCACAAGTGATTTAAATTAAAGGCTTAAATACAGATAAGGAAAATCCCAATGACATGAAAAAAAAAATGTCTCTGAACACAGTTCTCTTAAAATCCAGGAAAAAAAAAAAGAAGGGAAGGGGTTTAAAAATTTAACCAAAAAGGGGCCCAAAATGGTGTCGAGCATAAGGAATGTAACATAATGAAATCAAATCATCCCATACAAACAAAATTGAAGCAACCCACGTCCTGAATTTAACCAAGAAATCTACCCACATGAAAGAAATTGATAAGCAAAATCATAAATTCAAACCCTTCACGAGAACCGAAAAAAAAACCCATTTAAATCATCTGAAATCAGTGAATTGTAACCCTGTACTTGCACATAATTCCCCATAGAAGTGTTGCAAAAGTCAACAAATTTAAAATGTAAATGTTAAAGGAAAAAAATAAATAAATGGTTTACCATCACTCGTATGAGAAAAATATTGATGGGTTTTCATTGATCAAAGAAGAAATACGAAAATAGTAACGGGAAAATTAGAAAATGAAAATACAGTTAGACCTTCCTAGGAAAAAATGGTTGAAGAAAATTTGAATTATGAATTGTTGTAGAGTGGCAAGATATTGTCGTTACCTACCATACAAACGCCCAGAGAACAGTCTGAGTTGACTGAGCTTTTCCATGATCTCTCACCAGTGCGAATTTTGCTTAAATCCAATCGATTGAATACCAAACCACGCACGCCAGGTGCAGCCAAATTACAGAACTCAAAATATAAATACACCAAGCTCATACAGAGTAGTTTGCTGCGGAGGAAAAATCAAAAACTATTACAAGCCAACGCCACCGCCAGGCACAAAGCCATGACCAGACCAGCACCAGCGCACACGAGGCCACGAAGAGGAGTCTCGAAAGGGATGAGCACCTAGGGGAGGGGGCACGTGGGCCTCATGCGAGGACCCACGATGCCGATTTCTTATATGTATAGTATTTCTCGAGTTATTTTTTTTATTTTTTTTTATTATTTTATTTTTTTTAATTTTAATTGTTTTAATTTTTTTTATTTTAACTATAATTATTTTAAAATAAAGTTTTAGAATTATTTAATTTAATTTTAAATTCTTAAGTTAAATTGGTTGGTATAAGAATTAATTAAGTTAATTTTAATTATATGTAGTTAATTATAATTAAATTAGTTAAGTTAAATTGGTTAAATTCTTAAGTTAAATTGTTTTAAATTAGTTTAAAATTTTAATTAATTTCATTTAATTAGGTCTTTACACATGCTAATTTAACCAATTTAATTAAGTATTTTGTCTTTTTAAATGAGTAAAAAAAAAAAAACTATTTATTAAAGGGTTTTAAGCCCGCGACCCCCACCAAGCGAAGTGCCTTAAGAAGAGCAATAACACCAATGCACCACACATATCACTTTTACAAATAAATTCGCATTTAAATAGTTTAATTATCAATAATATCAAGGTACTAGCCTGAAGAATAATCTCCGATTATCTAAGCGTCAGGCTCATGAGACCTTACACACAACTCATCGAGCCGAGCGCCAAGTCCCTCCGCTCCATTCCGCTAATCAAAGTCAATGCTAAATATCAATGCAACAATCGACAACGCCAACACTACGCGCCAAGGAAAAGCTCACGAGTCAAGCATCGGAGGATATTTAGTTGTAAGTGAAAAGTTAAAAGGGCTTAGACTAGGACAAGTGGGAAGGAGGCGGAATATGCACTAGGAGAGTAAGCATAGGAATTGGCGACTATGGCGCAAGGCTAGAGTAGCTACAGGGGAAGGGAACCAATAGTTTTTTTTTCATAGGGGCAAATAAATCAAGCTTAGACGCTTAATCCTAACCCTAACCTAGCCAATCCCCTAAAGGAGTAATGTCTGTTTATAGACAAGTAAAAAAAACTTACGCCTAACCCTGTTTCTAGTTTGAGTAGCACCAATTTGAAACATTCTTGAACTCACCCTGAAAACTTGGGTTGATGCAGGTTAAAGCATACAGGATGGTCAGGACTCGAGGGAGTCGAGGCAGGGGAGTGTCGTCGCAAGCACCGCCAACACCGCCAGCACCAACATCACCATTGCCCAAACTAGCCCTCATACTGGGCTCGTTGGAAGCCATTAACGAGACTTTAAAGGGGCGACAACCAGCAGGGACTGAAGTGGAACCCCCACCGTCTAGAACGGGTAATCTATAAGCGTCAAGGGATTCAGGGGGAGGACCTCCACTTGAAGACATCACGTGAGAATTGTAGAAGATCAAACTTTCGGAGTTTGCCAAGGGTCGCGCCAGTGAATGCGCGAAAGCATGGTTGGAAGGCATGACAAGGTGTTTTACCTTAAGGGATTATGCGTCCAACTCAAAGGCAAAGATCGCCATTTTTCAATTAAGAGATAGCGCCTTGAACTAGTGGGGGAACTTGGAAAGACAACTACACCTTACCCCAAACACAGTATCTTGGAAACTTTTCGAGGAGAGGTTCTGAAGGAAATATCTACCAGCATACTACGAGGAACAACAGGTAGGGGCATTTCATGCTTTAGTACAAGGAAATAGAACTGTAGAAGAATATGAGATCAGATTTATGGAACTGGTCAAATATGTTTCTTATATGGACAATGACCAACGACAGGCAGAGCGCTTTGTCTATGGATTGAACCATAAGATAAGAGCTATGGTGCAGATGTGGAAACCATCTTCTGTAGCAGAAGCGGTGAAAAATGCGCGTTATGTGCAGGAACACATGAACTTAACTGGGGGTACAAGACCGACATTTCCGCATCATCCTGGATTCGTAGGGAAGGCCCCGAGGACATTTCCTAGGGAAGGGGGCTCAAGGCCACTGCCATATGGTAACAGAGTCACTCCAAGGATAGTAGTTGCAGGGATTTCAATGGCAGCGAGTGCAGCATCTCATTCATCGCCAACGATGCAGACAGGTCCACGACCATCTCAGGGAACAATGAGTAGGGGCAGGGGTTCCAAGGGAAGGAACTCATTTCAGAGGCAGTCACATAATAGTGCATAGGTTCAATCTTGTGTTACATGTTGGGGGTGTGGAGGACCCCATTACCAGCGTGACTGCCTAGAGTTACAATCAGGGTTCATGCATAGAGAAGAAAAGGCACCGATGGGGAGAGCAAGTAGCGGCCACCAAATTTACGCAGTGGTTAATAATCACCAGGCCGAACATCAATCCACGGTGGTGGAGTCATCAGGTACGCTAAATCATATCAATGTCAATATTTTGTTTGATTCTGGTGCGACAGATAGTTTCATTTCACCATTTGCATTAGAAAAGAGTGGGTTGGTAGCCTACGAGCATGATGACTTTAAACAAGTCGAGATGGCTTCAGGGAAAAAAAAAGCAGTAGGACCTAGTGTTGATAATTGTATAGTAGACCTGGGAGTGTGTACTACCATGTTGAAGGTATACGTCATAGATCTTGGGGCGTATGACCTAATCATTGGAATGGATTGGTTAGCATCTCACCGAGCTTTGGTAGATTGTTTTGCAAAGAGGGTGCTTTGTGTCGACGATGAAGGAAGACCAGTAGAGATCCAGGGTGTACAGAGAAAAGTGTTGTTATGCTTTATATCAACTATGAAGGTTAAGTGATGCTTGAGGAAAGGGTGTCGATTTTATGTAGTGGAAACAGTGAATGAAAGGAAGGGACCCTCATTGGATCAGTACCCGGTATTGTCAGAATTTCAGGATGTTTTTCCGAACGAGTTACTAGGGTTACCTTCTGAGAGGGAGTTTGATTTTACTATTGAGCCAAAACCTGGTGCAGAACCAATCTCCAAGAATCCGTATCGGATGACGGCGCTGGAAATTTGTGAATTGCAAATGCAGTTGAAAGAGTTACTGGACTTAGAGATAATAAGGTCCATTGTTTCACCCTAGGGCGCGCTGGTAATTTTTGTAAAGAAGAAGGACAGATCCTTATGAATTTGTATAGACTACAGGGACTTGAACCATGCTACAGTGAAAAATAGGTACCCGATGTCGCAAATAGATGACCTCTTCGATCAGATGAAAGGAGAAACGATATTCTCAAAGATTGATTTGTGATCAGGGTATCATCAGTTAAGGATTAAGGAAGGTGATATCCCAAAGAATGCCTTTCGAACTCTGTTTGGATATTACAAGTTTGTTGTAGTACCTTTCAGATTGACCAATGCGCCAGCAGTGTTCATGAGCCTCATGAATGGCGTATTCCAGAAGTACTTAGACTGTTTTTTACAAGTCTTTCTAGATGACATCCTCATCTATTCCAAGAATGAAAGAGAACATGAGGAACACTTGCGAATAGTGTTGTCCTGCCTTAGAGAGAACAAATTGTATGGGAATCTATTGAAGTGTTCCTTCTTCCAGAAAGAGATCCACTATTTAGGTCATATCATTTCTGGCAAAGGAATCTCTGTGGACCCAAAAAAGGTAAAGGCCATTATGGAGTGGCCAGTGCCGAAAAATGCCCATGAGGTGAGAAGCTTCATGGGGCTAGCAGGTTATTACCGGAGATTTGTGGAAGGGTTCTCAAAAATAGTGAAACCCATCAGCACCTTGCAATGTAAGGGGGTTAGGTATGAATGGACAAAAGAATGTGATAGTGCATTCATTGAGATTAAGAGGTTACTAACTAGTGCGTCGATTCTACGAGTGTCAGATATGGAAAAGGACTTCATATTCTGCACGGATGCCTCGAAGCAAGGGTTGGGGGCCATGCTAATGCAGGATGGAGAAGTGATAGCCTATGCGTCAAGGAAGTTGAAGAAACACGAAGAGTTATATGCGACTCATGATTTAGAGTTGGCAGTTGTAATGCTAGCTCTGAAAATTTGGAGGCACTATCTTGTGGGGTGAAACTTTGAGCTCAAAATGGACCATCAAAGTTTAAAACATCTCTTCACTCAAAG
>ML779327.1:327304-342498 GCA_009831015.1 Picea engelmannii
AATATAGGATAAAATAATAAATAAAGGGGATAAGGAACATGAATAATGGGATAAGGGGCATTAACTACGAAAGGATAAGATAATTAATAAATGGATAAGGAAAGTAATGAAGGAGGGGGAAGTCAGTGAAGGGGCAATATGACGGGGAGAGCCTTACGGTGGAAGGCATTCTTTTGGGGAAGGGGATTACCATTCTACGGAAAATTTTGGAGGTTTCTCTTGGATTTGCACAGGAGTTGAGTTCTGTAGTCGAGAAGGTTTAGTGTAGAGGAACCGGTTTTTTGGAGGTTTTGGGCACGGGGGCTAGGATATCCATATGATATCCTGGAGCTAGGAAGTTGTCCTAGTTGGCAGGGTGGAACAAGGTTTGGGCAGTGTTGGATCCAGTTCAACACGAACAACCAGATCGACGGAGGAATTAGCATCAGACCAAGGTATTTTAAAATTATGTATTTGTTTTATTCTGTTATAAAATTTTATTATTCATTGATCAATTTAAAATGTGTATGTGCTCAATTAAAATGAATTATTGAATTTTCTGAAATCAAGTAGCAGTTACTGTTTTGTTTGATTAATTATTTGACGTTAATTTTATTCGGCTACTAACACCTTATACAATCTACATGGATTAGAGAGGGACATCTTGGAGGCTGTCCTTGACCTAGGGCAAGATCTACCTAATAGGACACCTCGTCAACCCTCCCATACTTAAACTTGACAAGTCGCATAGTGTTTTTGAGTTGTTAATTGTTTGATATAGTAATATTTGATGCACATGCTTAGATGGATTATTTATTGATTGGATCCACTTATCATGATTTCATGACTTGAGATCCTTGGAGGGCATGTCCATTTGTTTTTGCAAGACCTATTTGGTGAACATTTTTGGGAGAACAAGCCTAGCTTGGGATTCCATGGGGATACAAGCCACAAGTTGGATGCCAGGGGCATGCATTATAGATGAGAGAGAGATGACTTGGATGACCTTTATGATGACTTGGATGACCTATCCAACCCATTTCTTTCCAAACGATTTTCCCAGAAGGGGAAAAACGTCCCATTTTTTATCATAGTGTCATGACTATGGGGGTCTAGGGCTTGGTGGTGAGGTGCCACTGATTTTCACTTGGACTTTTGTTGACGGGAAAACTTGACTTGTCATCAACTAGAAGAATAGATCTGGTCTGGGGTTGTCTAAATAACCCAAGCCATTTGGTGTAACCTATTCTGATGGGTTTAATGGCTCTGTTAGCTAACTAGGGTCCTAAAGATAGAAAAATGAAATAAACTAACTAAAGAAAAGATTCTAACAATCGACACAATAATTACAAATATTTATCTGAGAATGTGAATATACAAATGATTATGAACAATTTATATACAGTTTACAAGGTTTCCATGAAATCTTGCAAAAATGATTGTTTGATAAAGTTTATGAATCGAATATGAACAACACTTCTTTTTGTCTTTTTTTTTAAAGATATTAAACCAATAAATACTAAATGAATACGATTGAAACAGTGACACAAAAATAGTCAAAGCTAATTAATGTAATCATTGTTTTTTTCATAAACCACTTAACTAAATAACACAAAGAATAATTTGTAGCTGATCAACGAAATTGGTATTATCTTTCTTTGTTGTATGAGCTCATGCATGTGTTGTTGTTAAGGGAAACCTATACAGGAACAATACTAGAACTTCCATAATACATTCAAAGAAGTATTTGATATTGGAGTAAATTAGTAACAACAGGAAGACAACTAATTAAAAATCATGTGATCTTAAGATAATCAATATTTAAGAATGAAAGAAAACTCAATTCTGAGTATTGATATTATCCATCATTTAACATTAGAAATAAATTCCACAATAATCAAACGGTCTATTGATCACACATAAAAAAATGGAATAAGAAATTATGGACATCATATAACATTTAACCGTATGAAAATACCATATGATGACAAGCTAAAGCTAAAATCAACCATAATAACATTCTCATAATACAACAATAATGAAAGAATGAAATGGAATAAGCATCACATAGATATAAATCCAAAGATGAATTGTTTTCCCATATTATTTCTCAAAATCACATGCCCATATTGTAGTCCTGGAAGAATTTTTAAGATAATAAACTCTTAAAGATTGAAAAAATTAATACATAAATGATAACAATTAACCATGTATTGATAACAAAGACTAAAACTAATTTAAATCAATGCATAAACAATTATTCAAATAATATGAAGATATTATAATGAAAATAAAACCATTTTACTCACAGGACAAAAGCCATTAAGCAATCTGGAATTTCATATTCTTCTTTGAAAATACTCATCCATTCTCCCAAAGATTCCAGCCATCCATTACTCCATTTGAAAAGAAGAAAAGTTTACAAAATAAATAATATACAAAAGAGAAAGGATTAAAATTCTCCTCTCAAATTCTTGGATCCCCATGGCTCTGAACTTTCTCATATATTTACACAATGAGTGAAGAGTCTGGGCGTCACTATTAATTTTCGCCACCTGAAATTTGCCTTGTAAAAAGACATGAATATCTCTCAAATAGTGCATTTTTTTGGGAAAAATTCTAAGCGGAAGGTAAATGGGTCCATTTGGATTCTAGGTTTTCAACCGTTTCTTCAAATTCCTCACGGTTTGGCTGCAATCAGTCCTACAAAATTGCTTGTCTAATCTTGATGCCTTTCCAAATTTTATCTGTTGTTGCTCATAAAATTATTTGTAGCAATCCAATATTATCTTTGGATCAATCATCTTGAATGTACTTGGATAATAAAATCAAGCCATGATCATATCCGTATCAAATATTTGATAATAAAAACCCGTGAAACAAAAATAAACCTAAATTAATAGCCTAAAAATTAATAACCTAAAAATTGTGAATAAAACAAAATCTAGAACAATAAAATCAAAAATGAATTTATTCTAACTATAAGTTCTAAACAAACATTGTTTATATTTTTCTTTCAAATATGATCTTAATTCTATAAGTCTCAAGTTAATGGAGAAGAGAAAAATATTAATTTTGGTTTTTTACAAAATCAAACAAATGATAGATAATTCTTTTTTTATTATTATTATTACTTTTATTTTGAAATGAGATGCAAAATGAAAAAATAATTTAATTAATTAATATCACCAAATGATTTTATGAAAATGAGAAATCAACCAAGATATTATTTGATTAAGTATTGAACCCATTATTCAAAATAGTCAAACTTGCTAATGAGCAAAAGAAAGAACACATAATCATAATTTAAACGAAAGTAAACAATTGATAAAAATTAACGGTCTTGTTTAAATTGAGATTTTTATGCTCGTTTCTAAATTTTGACATATACTCTTGTAATGAATGTATCATACTATAGTGAATGTCTTACGTTTGTCTCAAAGCAAGTCAAGGTATGAAACTATTTGAAAAGGTTGATTTTGTAGCTCATTATAATTATCAATATTCTAATAGGGGCCCTTTAAATTTTGTAAAAATTTAGGGGGATTTTTTTGGGCCCAACAAATGGCGACTTACTGGGTGAAGCAATTATCTCTGATCTGGTAAGATTTCATCTCGGGAAGAAAAGAATAAGACTTGAAAAATGATTTAAGCTCCCTGAAATAAATTCACTCTGAGACCATATAGTATTAGGATAAGCTCAATTTTTTAACCAGACAATAGAATTTTCTTTGCAGGGGATTATAACCTGAAATAATGTCTTAATCAAAGAGTCATGATGTTTATAAAATAACTTCAATACCATTAGCATAGCCACTGCTGCCAGCAGGTGTCCATAGCCTCGGCCGCGATTTCATTTAACCCACTCAAATGCTTTAATCTCATCCAATAGTTGTATCCACATGATGTGTACTTCCATAAAAGTTAATTTAAAAACATATACTTGCTACCTCTCAACTGACATTGCTTCATTGCTAGTAGTCCTTTTCAGTACCCCAATGAAGTTGTCTTCGTATCATGTGTGCATTGACCCGCTGCCAGCGAGCCTATTCAGTACCCCGACGGGTTCACACACACTTCCCACACATAACTTCTTTCAACCCTCTTATGCCACTTTTAAATAGTAATTCAATTATAGATTTATTGATGACAAAGAGAGAGGGTTGATACTATAGGTTAATTGCAATACATGTGAATATCTAATCATGTTATTTATTTGCTTTCAAAACTGGAAGTTTTATCATGATTTATAGATTTTAGATTTCATTTAAGAAATCATCTAGAGAATGGGGAAGCACTTAAAAGTGATTCCTTAAGAATATGGACAGCATAAAAAGTTTAAAGATCATCGTAATTCTCAAAGATTTAAACCATATCTCTGGTGTAATACTCTAGAAAAGACAATTTGAGGACAAAATGAAAGTGACAATTGACTTAAAAATCAATTGTCTGAGCTATATCTTAATATCATGACCTCTTTGAACTATTTCAATTTGCTTGAAAAACACAAGTCTTAAAATAAATGCTTCCTTAGACAATAGCTCTTTGATCAGAAATATATTGATTCAAAAAGACATAAAGAAAAAAAAAACTCATTCAAAGCAATCAAAGAAAACAAAAAACACATAGCAAACCAAATCAAATTTTATTAATGGGATTTAAAATCAGAAGTACACAAAATCAAAACAGCAAAAGAAAAATTTTCAAGAAACGATTTTGGTCAAAGATAAACTTGAGCTTTTGGATCCACTAGCATCTCACTGTAAAATAAAGGAAGAACTAAATCATATAAAATATCATGTGCAAGCAAATTATTTTCTTAAGATAGTGATGCATGAGATGCGACTTTGACCAAGAATTATTATTAAAAATAAAAGAGACTAAAAGAAAATAGAAAAATCTTTATTAAGATGAGTGCAGTCCTACTCATGGCACCTTGGGTCAAGGTTGAATTGATAGTTCAAATTTAATTATCTCTTCACTTTCCATTTAAAATTTTCATGATGATACTACGTTTTCGAAAAGAAATATTCAATAAAAAGCAGAGAGAAAAAGATTTAAACTGGACTTCCCTAACAACATTCATATTATGGTTCTCTTGGTGTACCCACTTGTGTTCATAACTGCATTATTACACAAAGAAATATTAATAAATAAAACTAAAGGAAACCTACTCCTAAACCTACTCTAAACTACTAAATAGATCAAAACACTAAGTAAAATCGTATTTACAGTACAACCACAAGAGCATCTACAATCCTGCACGTCATAGAAAATCGAAAATCAGAATAAAAGAATGTAGTATTTGTAGATGAAAAAGAAATATGTCATGCTTACCTCCTATATATTCATTTAGAAACAAAACAAGCATGACCTTACCATTCTTTTGAAACTTCTTGATGTACGAATCCTCCAACCATTTTACAATCTTGTCGTTATATGGGTCATAATGGCATGGAAGAGTGTAAGTAAGTTTGGAAAACTTGTCATTATTATAGGGACCTGACATAGCCATCAACCAAGGTCGAAGTGCCCCATCCTCCTGACAATTCTCCAAGTGTTCATCAATTTGTTCACATGAAGGATCTAAGAGAATCATGTTATGCTTACTTCCTAGATATTTAGGTAAAAACAAAGCAAGCACAACTTTATCTTTATTATGAAGATTTTTCGTATACGAATCTTCAAGTCAATCCAAGATCCTATCATAAAAATTAGGATGCAAACTATGAATTTGATGAAATGAATATATCAATGGGGAACACATCATAAGAGGATTCATGACATCAGTTAGATTATTGGTTTGAACTCTTCCTTTGATGATATTGATCCTTTCAAAGTGTGAAGGATAAACATTAAAATTCGAACTAATCAAAGAACGAATATGAAATGTAGAATATTTGATCTCCATAAGGATGAATGCAGTCTGTTTTAACAATAAATCGTGTAAAATCATCTTGCAACATGTCATTTTTCCATGCGAGTGACGAAAGTGAAAGAACATCAAATACAACTTCATAAATGTTATGTTTGGAATCAATTTCACCAAATTTTGGCATATCTAAAATATTTGATTGTGATGGAAAAGAGTAAGATACTGTGGGTAAAGTATCAACTCCACCAAAATCTAAGAAGAGATCGGGATATAAAGAGTAAATGGAATAAAAAATGAGCACGTGAAAAGAATATCTTGAGATATGATATTTAACAATGGTATTCTCAAGACATTCCTCTTTACTTTCCTTAAACCTTTCACTCTGTTTTTGTGATAAATTCTTCAACATAATATGATCATCTAAATTTGTCTCATGTATGATAGATAATTCAAAACTTTCACGACAACCATCTGATCTTTCTTGTGGATAAGGTATGATTTGTAGACGAGGGTTTAAGGTTTTTTCTTCCAATTGCAGATCTACATCTCTAATCAGTTTCATATGAATGTTAGAATGCTTAAGATCATTTTCATCACCTAAGTGCTCTTCAATAACTGAATTTAAGTATTGATTAGATATAAAGTTAGAAGAATAAGGACATTCACCTTGACCCAACATCAAATATTCTTCCATGGTGTTCGAGGATTGAGTATACAATGATTTAAAGGAAAAACCAATTTGATTTTCAATAAGAACATTTTCAATAGATTCTACCTCCCTTGCTTGTTCAAAATTTTCAGATGGATTCCTCTCATCCTGCGAACAAAATTGTTCTTGCAATTGAGTGATAGTATTTGCAACCGATTCATCATTCACGATTGAATGTGACTGGATGAAAGGGATGCGAGAAGCATAGAGGAGATTTAGTACAAATGACATGTCATCGAGATTAAATTTACAGAGAACATGATACATTCTTTTTGAAAAGATTTCTCGATATGAATTTCCATTGATTAGTAAAGTCTGAAATTCTTCACATAATTGATTGTAATTATATTTTTCAAAATCATCTAAAAATTCATCTACAAACTGAAACCAATCAATAATGTGATATGCTAAAGAAGACTCAAACCAATGCTTAATCTGACCCCTGAAAGCGAAAGAAAACAATCTGCATAAAACCTTTAAATCAGAAATGTCATGCTTGATGCATTTACACCAAAACTTGTTAAGATGGTCTTTTGCAGATACATTCCCCCCACCATCAAAGGTGAGTTTGGACAAGCGAGAGACTGTCTCGTTGGGAATATCAGGTAATGAGAAGTGGAAAGCTTGTTCCAACACAGTGATTTGGGGAGCCATGGGAAATTAAATAAATTCGAAACAAAGACTCCTACAAGGCTAGTTGGTTAGTCTAGCCTGCCTTCTAGTGCATTTCAAGATGAAACAGAAGAAAATTTTATAAATCTGGAATTATGACAGGCTGAGGGGTAAAAATTTTAATCATTAAATTTACCTTTTCCCTCCTTCTAGCACCATTTGTTGACAAGTAAATTTGACTTGCCATCAACTAGAAGAATAGATCCGGTCTAAGGTTGTCTAAATAACCCAAGCCGTTTGGTGTAACCTATTCTAACGGGTTTAATGGCTCTGTTAGCCAACTAGGGTCCTAAAGATAGAAAAATGAAATAAACTAACTCAAGAAAAGATTCTAACAATCGACACAATAATTACAAATATTTATCTAAGAATGTGAATATACAAATGATTATGAACAGTTTATATACAGTTTACAAGGTTTGCATGAAATCTTGTGAAAATGATTGTTTGATAAAGTTTATGAATCAAATATGAAGAACAGTTCTTTTTGGATTTTTTTTAAAATATATTAAATGAATAAATACTAAATGAATACGATTGAAATAGTGACACAAAAACAGTCAAAGCTAATTAATGTTATCATTGTTTCATTCCTAAACAACTCAACTAAATAACACACAAAATAATCTGTAGCTGATCAACGAAATTGGTATTATCTTTTTGTGTTGTATGAGCTCATGCATGTACTGTTGTTAAGGGAAACCTATAAGAGAACAATACTAGCACTTCCAGAATACAATCAAAGAAGTATTTGATATTGGAGTAAATTAATAACAACAGGAAGACAACTAATTAAAAATCATGTGATCTTAAGATAATCAATATTTAAGAACGAAAGAAAACTCAATTCTGAGTATTGATATTATTCATCATTTAACATTAGAAATGAATTCCACAATAATCAAATGGTTGATTGATCACACATAAAAAATGGAATAAGAAATTATGGACATTATATAACATTTAAAGTATGAAAATACCATATGATGACAAGCTAAAGCTAAAATCAACCATAATAGCATTCTCATAATACAACAGTAATGAAAGAATGAAATGGAATAAGCATCACATAGATCTAAAGCCAAAGATGAATTTCTTTCCCATATTCTTTCTCAAAATCACATGCCCATATTGTAGTCCTGGGAGAATTTTTAAGATAATAAACTCTTAAAGATTGAAAAAATTAATACATAAATGATAACAATTAACCATGTATTGATAAAAAAGACTAAAGCTAATTCAAATCAATGCATAATCAATTATTCAAAGAATATGAATATATTATAATGAAAATAAAACCATTTTACTCACAAGACAAAATCCATTAAGCAATCTGGAATTTCATATTCTTCTTTGAAAATACTCATCCATTCTCCCAAAGATTCCAGTCATCTGTTACTCCATTTGAAAAGAAGAAAAGTTTACAAAAGAAATAATATACAAAAGAGAAATGATTAAAATCTTCCTCTCAAATTATTGAATCCCCATGTCTCTGAACTTTCTCGTATATTTATACAATGAGTGAATAGTCTGGGCATGACTATTATTTTTTTCCACCTGAAATTTTCCTTGTAAGAAGACATCAATATCTCTCAAATCATGCATTTATTTGGGACAATTTCCAGGATGAAGGTAAATGGGTCTATTTTGGTTCTGGGTTTTCAACCGTTTCTTCAAAATCCTCATGGTTTGGTTGCAATTAGTCTTGCAAAATCGTCAGTCTGATCTTGACGTGTTTCCAATTTTATCTGTTGTTGCTCATAAACTTATTTGTAGCAATCCAATATTATCTTTGAATCAATCATCTTGAACGTATTTGGATAATAAAATCAATCCATGATCAGATCCGTATCAAATATTTGATAATAGAAACCTGTGAAACAAAAAGAAACCTAAATTAATAACCTAAAAATTGTGAATAAAACAAAATCTAGAACAATAAAATCAAAAATGAATTTAAACTAACTATAAGTTCTAAACAAACATTTTTTATATTTTCCTTTCAAATATGATCTTAATTCTAGAAGCTTCAAGTTAATGGAGAAGAGAAAAATATTAATTTTGGTTTTTTACAAAATCAAACAAATGATAGATAATTCTTTTTTATTATTATTATTACTTTTTATTTTGAAATGAGATGCAAAATGAAAAAATAATTTAATTAATTAATATCACCAAATGATTTTATGAAAATGAGAAATCAACCAAGATATTACTTGATTAAGTATTGAACCTATTATTCAAAATAGTCAAACTTGCTAATGAGCAAAAGAAAGAACACATAATCATAATTTAAACGAAAGTAAACAATTGATAAAAATTAACGTTTTTGTTTAAATTGAGATTTTTATGCTCGTTTCTAAATTTTGACATATACTCTTGTAATGATTGTCTCATACTATAGTGAATGTCTTAACTTTGTCTCAAAGCAAGCCAAGGTATGGAACTATTTCAAAAGGTTGATTTTGTAGCTCATTATAATTATCAATATTCTAATACGGGCCCTTTAAATTTTGTAAAAATTTAGGGGGAGTTGTTGGGGCCCAACAACGTTTTGAGGAGAAGAGGGTCTTCACCAAGATGATTTCACCTAGATTATTGAGACATGGCCTTGGGGGGGCTTTCCATGCTTCTCCAACACCAACAACATCCCCAAAGTGGAAAAACATCCACTAAAGGGGTGATCTCATCCTAGATTAGGGTTTAATTTGTGAAAATGATGAAATTTTAAGTGAATTTTTTAATATTATTATGTTAAGTGGGAAATATTAGGGTTTTTGACCCCTAATCTTGTGTTTTACTCCTTATTTTTTTGACAATCCATGTTGGCTAAATTTTGTATAAATAGAGATCATAAGATCCCATTTTAAATGATAACTCTCCTCTTGTGAGAGGTTTTAGTCTAAAATTTTCTCCCTACTTAGCTCTTTAGCTCCTGTGCACTTGTGTATGACTATGGTTTTGAATGGTTAATGGAAGAACTGATGTGCTATCCTTGGAATGTTATTTTCTAGTTCTTGTGGTGGATTGTTTTAGCATCTCTCTTGATCTTGGTATGGTTTTTACTCTCTTGCTATCATTTTATTCAAGTCGATTATTGTTATGATAGGAAATAGGTGGGAAGTATAAGGGAATACAACCCCACCATAGTCTTCAAAATTTTTGCTTCATCTCTTTCATTGACAAGGGTTTGCTAAGAGAAGTATAAGAGCATACACCCTCTTAGCTTAAACCCTATCTTAGAGAAACTTGCCTTGGGAAGTAAAATGTATTACACCCCCAAGGAGGTAGCTTCTCTAAGCTCCTTGTGATTCCATTAACCCAATAATAAAGTAACTAGTCATTAATTTGTTGCATTGGAAATATAAACTATATTGCATTGGGAAACGTGAATTTCAATGATTTTTACTTCTTGCAAAGTGGATTGTCTTCCTTGTTCCTTGGGAACCTCACAACAAATAGGGTGTCCTCATCTAAGGGAAAATTATTTTTGTTGTTAAAAATTGCATCTTCATCCATTAGGGCTACAAAAACCCCAATATACTTTCTTTAATAACTCTCTCATCAACCATTGGTTTTTTCTTGAAGTTTGCACTTGTACTCTCCTAGTCCTAGTGCACCTTTTGGAAATGTTTGAGGGGATTCTAGTGGATGATTTTTTCATTTTAATACATTGAATGTTACAGCCATAACGATGATATAATTTTTTGCAGACAAGTGTTTACAACAACCTTATCTCTTATGCTAATATTATTGCTTTTTCATATCGAGTTTAGCTAGTCAATTGCTAGTCTTTATCTTGCATTTTCTACTTGATATTTAGCATTTATTGAACATCATATAATATAATATAATTTTATTGCTTATATATACTATCATCTATTTCTGAAAATTAGGGACACAAATATTAACTTTCTAATCCAACTAACATATATTCTTGCAAGTCTTGTTTTCTTGTGTCTTGTGCAGGTACAATCATCCAAAAAAGAACTATACTTGTGGGGCATCCATGTAACGAAAACAAGACTTGCAAAAATATATGTTAGTTGGATTAGAAAGTTAATATTTGTGTCCCTAATTTGCAGAAATAGATGAACCTCCTCATTACAACAACAACTCTTTAATAGGTGCAATTTTTTTTTTTGTTTAAGGTGTGTGCGCGCGTGTGAAAAGGAACATACACAACTTACTCTACGTCGCCACCTGACAACCAACAAGACACAACCACGGTGAACACAACCAGAAGGCTTAAGGTGCACAATAGGTAAATGCAAGCAATAAACGACATACTGGGTTAAGCACGGCATGAACACAAAGGAATAATCCATAGTAGTAGATTTTACTATTTCTGCACAGGAAAGCAGGGCGTTTAATCTTAGTTCTCTGCTCCGGAGAAAGAGAAGGTCAGATAGGCTCCTGGCCGTCTGCTCAGGCAGAAACTAGAAATCTTTGTCGGGTGTGTTGCAAGAGTGGAAACCCTGCCTTTAAAGGGCTTGAGACTCTTGATACGGCACAAGATTCTTTACACAAATAATCACACATACAGACTTAATACTAGGATACATGGAGCTGTCTACATCCCGCCCGACACAAATGACCAAGCCTACTAAGCCAATGATAAAGACACGACCATCAATGCAGTCAACACGGTTATCTAATGACCACAAATACAATAACCCTTACCATACATGATAACCGTTTATATTTTATGTTACGAAAATCTTTCTATAAAGTACAAACTACCAGCTTTTTCTTATTGTCGAAAAACCATAAAATTACAATGTCCCTTACAATACATGATAACCGCGTTACCCTTTTATTACTAACCCTTACGATAAATTACAATTATGCAAGGTTTATAAGTTTCCACCATAAAATTCAATGACCTTACATGATTTAATTATTGCAACTAACAATGAGGAGATCGCATTCATAAGTTATCAAGGATAGCATAGCAATCTTCCTATTGCAAGAACCTTACATTGCATAAGATATCAAACACAAGGAAATTCAAGAACATTCCCTAGACATGACCATCTCATCGCTACCTATAGTAACATAACATTTCAACTAATAACAAGGATTTTACATATATCTGTTATGAATAGCAAGGACACTATGGTAATATCACCCCCACCTAACCATATCATCATTCTTACATTGCCCAATATTCAATTAAAATAAGGAGTCTACAGCTTATTGTTATGATAACAAATGACACTAAGGTAACATACCATAACCTAACCATATCATCACCTTTACATTACAATTGCACTCAATTTAAATAACAAGGAAATTTACCCTCCCCTTTTTATATTAAAACAATTGAACTACATTAACCCAACCAGCACTAACCATATCATTACCTTTGAACTGACAGCATTGCTTTACCTCATGTCCCGTCATAATTCATTTCATGTTAAAATAACCTTGCAGCGATTATTACTTACCTTGCTTCTAGGATGTTGCCAAACCAATGAACAATGAAGCGATCACAGGACCCTTATCTCAAGCAATTAACAATGCATTTAAGACCTGGCAAAAATAGATCTCTAGGCTGACATCGTAAGGCAAGTGGCAAGGCATGAGATGAAGGGTAATGATTTAGGCCTTTTATAATTGTACTGCTATGTAAGAGGAAAAATAAGGACTCAGGGCAGGGGCAGAACTCGGGTATTGGTAAGCCATTGCATCTAGACGTAAACACCAGCTACCTTGTTAAATCATCATTCTCATGAAATCCCTGCCCAACGTTATCATTGAATCAAGAAAATAGAATTATATGAAATTGTAAATAATTACAGGGTTATAAATCAGTCTTAATATATATCGAATTAAACATAGGGTCCTTTCCCACACTGTCTGACCATCATTCTTTCCTCTCTATTGATCTGCATTAATCCTAAGGAACAACGTACATATATATAAAAAAAAAAACCACACTTAAAATCGTTTGAAAAATCAGCCATCTATCAGCATCTCCTACCCAGTACCCAAGGCATAAAGAAAGGCGATGAACAGTCTTTTCAAGATGAGGACAAAAATACAGCAAAGGAGCACCTAAGGACGAGGCAATTTTCGATCACTGGGCAGTCATCGTAGGCAAGTGGCTGGGTGTGTGGGGAAAGACAAGGATTGAGCCTTTAATAAATTGCGCGGCTGTGCAAAAGAAAAATACAAGGACTCGGGGCAGGGTAGAACTTGGAAATTAAAACCCTCCGCAACTTGAAAACACAGAAAACAATCCCACCATTTAAATGGCGATGATGCAGTGGGAATGGTTCGCTATTTTTTTTATTTACTTCCAACGCCATTTTATTAAAGAGCATAGACTCTATACCCTGGTATGTATCCCACAAATCATTCAACTAAAACATCAACCCTGCACAAGACTGGACCCTCTTAATCATTTAAGGAATCGATCTGTGATTTCCGTGTGTTAATTAGAAAACGAGGAACAAGAATCCGTAATTCACAGGTGGCCAGAAAATCACACTAAATTCGCTTTGGGGAAGGGAACTGTAAGTCTACGGAACTGTCTAGATCCACGCGAATGGATTCGTTGTTAGAAAAAGGTGAGGGATGGAATTTATTCCTTCAGTGCCTTAGAATGCTGGGTAAAATGACCGCGTCAGAGGTTAGGTTACAGAGGTGAAGGGTTGTTTCCAGCGAACACCAAGGAGGACTCCCTATGGCGCCTCCTAAGGATGCGACCAGGTCGCTACGGCAACTGGGAAAGCTACACCAAAAATGACTCAATCGAATGGGCAGACGCGCAGCACGCATGGATGGGGGTTCTAACAGATATTCAAAAAGTTTAAGGTTGAAACTGCCAGGGTTCTAAGATTCGTTTTTAAAATAAAAGACAAACTGAAACTGCAGGGATTCGTATACTCGTTTCAGGCAACGAGATTAAACTGAAGGTGCAGGGGTTTCATCATTCGTTTTTCAAATAGCAGTTTAACGCTGGGTGTGCAGGACTTCTAATAGTTATTCAACTAAAATTTCACAGTCTCGCACCATAAATAAAAATTTACACAGTCCAGAATGATGAATAAAAAAAAAATTCACACATTCCAGAATAATGCAATAAAAAAAAACATTTACACAGTCCAGAAATATAAACAGTAATTATTTTACACATTCCAGAAATATAAACAATAATTATTTTACACAGTCCATTCATAAGCTTCACAATGCCATTACCATGCATTCTAACTATCACCATGTTAGTCATTGACAGTGAAATCATACAGCCACAATATTACAGCGAAGAAACCAATTCGAGCATTCTAGTCTACCAAATAAAAATCATACCATTGCCTCAACGCCGTCCTCGTGTGTCGTCCGCGCTCCATGCCGCTCTCGCTCATCGACCGTAGAGACCTCACCGGTACCTCCCAGCCAATCACTAGGGGTACTCTGCTTCCCCCTTACCCCCCCGAGCCGCAAAGGGGCCTCACACAGTCCAGATGGTACATCTAGCTTCCCAGCTCACCTCGCAAGGCTGAGCTACCACTCCTAACTGAGCTGGAAAATCCCAACTCCTCACAAGAAAACAGTCAAGTCCAAATCCGGTAGCGTAACTTTACCCTAATAACCCATCCCCCATCTCTCTCATCTACCTTTCTTTTATAGTGTTTTGAGACCCCCCCTTGACCTAAATCACATTTCATTTAAGTTTTAATGAAAACCCTCTAAAAATTCTCTGTCTTACAAGTGTCACTAATCCCCCACGTTTCTCCAAAATTATTTTCCTTAAATTTATTAAAAGGCTCATTTCTCTATTTTTATTATTCCCTTTCTTTCTTTTTTCTTTTTTAAACCAAAAAGGTAAATGCGCTAATTAATCTTTTCATTTATTATTTATTTAATTATCTTTTGTTCTTTCACAAGTTAGGAAATAATTTCTTCTTTGCAAAATTTTAAAACCATTAGTTTTAATTTAATTCTTACCCT
>ML779327.1:355643-389219 GCA_009831015.1 Picea engelmannii
CCCTCTGAAAAGTTGTCATTTTAATATGGTTATCTTTACCTCTTGCCCCTTTAAATATGTGGGGGCATAGTAAATTTCAATGTGAACTTGTTGTTGATGGATTTAATGATGATGTTACTTTTGTGCCTTTAAAGTGGATATTTTAGATATGATGTTTAACTATCTTTATACAGGATCCCTTCTCAAAACACTGTCGAAAAGGGGGCCAATTTAAATTATTGTAATAGTCACATCTGTCATCTTAATAGGATGGTTTGTGGTTATATTCAATTAAGATGATAATTTTAATTTAGGCGAAGGAAAAAGAAGGGGTTATGGCACACCATTGTCGGGGAATATTGTTTATAGATTCGCCTCTGTAATGTATTGTTGAAATAGAAATTTGTGTTTTCTTACTTATAAACAAGATGGAGAGAATTGAATTGAAGCGCATGACCCCTAATTATTTCAAATATTGTTGAAAGTAGAAGGGATATGATATGGTTAGCTTGCAGTGATGTTGGTGTAGTCTCTTGACATTGATAAGACATACTCAGGGGAATGCCCTGATTTATATGCTTAAATTACTCAGAGTTTGTAATGAAGGTTGTTGATTTAAATAATGATTGAATTTGGGTTGATGTCGGAGTCCTCTTATCACACGCCATCCGCAAGGGGCGTAATGGTTTTTCTTATTTACGTTGTACTTGATTGTATTCAATTAGTTTTGGTCGGTTGTGTCGGGTGGGATGTAGACACCTCCATGTTCCTCAGAACAGTCGCCAGCCCTGAGACCTTAAATGGTTAAAGACGATGGGAAACCGGGCTTGAGTGTTGCTTATGTGTCTTGGAGGTCCTAACCTTGCAGGGTAGGACGGGCGGGAGGTCAGTCGTATTTATCAGTCAGGCTTACGTGTCACTAAATGTTTGTGTTGCACAGTTATGTGTGTTGTTACTTCTTCACGCGCGCACACACCTTCAACACAAAAAAAAAAAAAAAAATTGCACCTGTTACCAGAATGGTTGTCGTAACGACGCAGGTCGTTACAGTCTACAAACTGAAAAAGTGAGTTAATGATAAAGTTGAAAGGTATAAATCAAGACTGGTATAAAAAGGGTATTCTCAAAGGGAAGGTACTAATTTTCATGAGATCTTCTCACTAGTTGTGAATCTTGTTTCAATTCGTGTTGTGATAGCACTAGTTTATTTACTTGATCTTGAGTTAGAGTAGCTATATTTTAAAACAACATTTCTACATGGAGATTTAGATGATGATATATATATGGAACAACTAGAAGGGTTTTTTTAGGATCACAATAAGTGGTTTGTTTGAAAACTCAAGAAGTCATTGTATGGCCTAAGACAATCTCCGAGGAAATGGTACAGGAAGTTTGATTCCTTCATGGTGAGCCTAAATTTTACAAGAAATGAATATAATCATTGTATTTACTTTAAAAAGTTGGAAAATGGCATGTTCATTATTTTGGTGTTATATGTTGATGATATGCTTGTGGTAAGAAAAAGTATGGACGAGATCAATAGGTTAAAGGATCATTTTGTTAGGATGTTTGATATTAAGGATCTAGGAGCAACAAAACAAATCTTATGCATGGAGATATACACAGACAAGAAAAATGGTAAGTTGTGGTTATCACAACAGAAATATGTGAAGAAAATACTTATGAGATTTGGTATGAATGATGTGAGACCCGTACAAATCCCTTTGGATTCCCATTTGAAGATTTCTTCTGGTTTATTTCCTAGTAATGAGAAAGAAAAGGATTATATGTCTCATTTACTATATGCTAATGCAGTGGGTAGTTTTATGTATGTGATGGTGGGTACTAGATTAGATATTTCACATGTAGTTGGTGTTGTCAATAGATACATGGAAAATCCAGGTAAAGAGAAATGGACAACAATGAAATGGGTGCTTCGGTATCTTAGAGGCACAAGTTATTATTCTATCACCTATGATGGTTCCAGTGATTCAATTTGTGGTTATGTAGATTCATATTTTGCAGGTGACTTGGAAAAAAGGAAATCCACTTCAGGATATGTCTTGAATCTTGCAGGAGGACCTATTAGTTGGATGTCAAAGCTTCAAAATGTAGTTACTTTATCCACTACTGAGGCAGAATATATGGCTTCTTCACATGCTTGTAAGGAGGCAATTTGGTTAAAAGGTTTGTTGGGTGAGTTTGGAAGGATGCAAGACAAGGTGAAAGTATTTTTTGATAGCTAAAGTGATATTCATTTGAATAACACTCCAGCTTATCATAGTAAAACGAAGCAAATTTATATCAAATACTATTTTGTAAGGAAGGTTGTTGATGAAGGTGGAGTGGATCTAGAAAAGGTCCATACAAAAGTGAATTCTGCAGACATGTTTACGAAACCAGTTTTGTTAGAGAAGCTATGATGGTTTTTGGATTCTCTTAGCTTGCAAAAAAGGTGATGAATTAATTAAGGGCATGATATATAAGGTAAATTGTTGTCAAGGTGGAGATTGTTGGAAATGTGCCAACGAATTTCCTCATGCATTCACATGCACATGCATTCAATTATATTTAGAATGTGGATGCTTGTACTCTTGTATTAACAATTTGTGTAACTGATGGATCTTATTATGATCAGTTTGTCTCATTGTTTGAGAGATATTATATATATGAGCATACCCATAGAGGTGAGAGTGCAATGTAGAGTGTAGTGTGTGGGAGAAAGACACAATATTGTGGTGTGTGCATAGAGATGAGAGGATGATTATCATTGCCTGTGGTTTTTTCCCGCATTGGGTTTCCACATAAATCACTGTGTCAATTGTGTGATTGTTGTTTTAATTTATTTCTCATTTATATGCTCGGTTTATGCTTTATTTTCCGTATGTTTCCTAATAGTAAGGAACTTAGTCACTATGAAGTTTAGTAGGTAGTAAGGCAGTCAATCAATGTGAAGTTTAGTACATATCTAGTGAGTTTTAGTTTCTTTATCTAGTGAGGTTTAGTTTCTTTTTAGTCATAATAAATATCTTTCAGGTAGTGAGATAGTTAGTAAGTATGGAGTTTAGTCTCCACCTGTTTATTAGTCCAAATCCAATGATAGATTTGCTTTTGATTCCTCAGAACCACCAATGATACTTTGTTTGTGATGCCTTAGAACCATCAATTTATATGGAAAAAAAAAACACAAATTACTCATGTGTTCGTCGACAATTCAAAAAAATATATAGAATTTTTTTTTTCTCTTTAGCATTGAAAACAACTAGAATCGACAATGTTGTAAAACAACAGTCAATGTAGAATAAGGGTAAAAGTACAATCTTTGAACTCTACTTGTCAAGAACAAATATTCTTATCTTAGTTTTAAAAGAAAAGAGTAGTTCATCGTTGCAGAAAATAATAGAACAAGGGTAGTTGTTGAGCAACAAGTTCATGCCAAGAAGGCAGAAATAACACGAGACAAATGTATAATTATAGGCCTAAGAGAACCACAATAGCTCGTTATGGTTATAATCTCATAGGTTTCTTCCCATACCAAACCTGATAGAATTGTTATAGTTAGTAGCGTGAAAATCATATCACCTTAAGGAGAATCAGGTCGCATGTCTATTGGTCAATGCACAGATGTAGTAAATTGAAATATTAATTAAGGGATGAAGTAATTCATAAATATCTCAGTATCATACATTTGACCATGTATAGAAACTCCAACATGTAGATTCGTTCGTGCTACATAGTGAGTAAAGATACTAGTTACTACTAGTTAAGGTTTATGATGTCTGGTTGTTCCTAGCTATGTAACACAATGAATATATGTTAATAGAACCAACTTCGAGACACAACATGATAAAGCGTGACTTTCTGTATTCCTCTTACTCTAGCTCTGTAATTTCCTGATTAGGATAGTAAATAGTCTCTTAAATTTTAGTCTATATAGAAGTTAATAATTCTATATACCCCTTAATTAATAGTTGCATCATATGATACATAGACGTGGAATGGAAGAATATAAAACTATTTTACAAGAACTAAGTTCTAGTTAGGTATGAGCATATAATTACAAGAGATTATCTGACATGTAGTTGAGTCATAGATTTGATTATCTAACCTGTAGTTGAGTCATTAGTAACAACTCCTGTAATATACCTCAAAAACTGTCTAAAAAAAAATTTTGTTTGTATAAATATCCTTGAATAGTTCGAGATTCAAGCAAGTAAGCTTTCTATTATAAATCTTGAGTCTGAAAGTTTTCAAAAGTCCTTACTGTCATCGAATGTCATTACCACTCAACTTAAAGTTTTATGATCGACGATAAGTGTTTACTCCTCATTTCAATGTTTATTTCAATTCCTGTAATTATAATTACTTTCCTATATGTTTGTACCTATAACCATTACCATAGTCTTAACAACACAAATGACTTCGGGACTTTAAGGCCAAATCCTTGCGTGTTAGACCCTACAGATAACCCATTACCATATGTTTACAATACAAACGACTTTGGGGTTGATGGCCTAGGCCTCATGCATTAGTCCATACACATAATCACATGATGAAAACGACCAAACGGACTTAGGTAAAAGTAGAGTATTAGTCTATACTCCTCTGCGAAAAGTTTAAATATAAACAGAACCCTATATTTTTTTTTCTAAAATATCTGGATACAGGATAGTGCTTAGGTAAGGACTTTCGATTAAACTTAGAGTACGAATATTTCATAAATCCTCCGATCATATTCAAGTTCACCTGCACCGTTGGATTACAAGTACTGGGTCTCACGCTTATTCCATATGCCCACTGGTTGTGACCACGGGCCTAATCAAAATTCCTTTCACATTTCGGCAAGTCGCAGTCCCCGAAATGGAGCTAGATCAACGGTTCACAAAACTTCATAATTTGATCCCTTCTTTTCTTAATCGAACGGCTGATGGGATTTCGGAATTTTTCCCTTCGAGTCATCATGACTCCAACATTATAAATTCATGATCACAAAATCTCCGAAGTGATCGGATAGTTCCAATAACCCACTGAGATGGACGGTTGACGGGATTTCGGAGTTTTGCCTTTCGGGTTTTCGAGACTCACAATAGTCCCTTTCGGCATTTCAGAGTCCTTGACATGCTCTGATCTTTCACATTTCACAACTTCATCACTCTTGTCGTGAGTGTCCTTGACACCTCCAACTCCCAGTATTCGAAACTCCGAAATGGAGATTAAGTCGTGGTTTCGGTACCGTTGATTAAGGGGAACCCATTTTGTGATGGAAAATTCTATCGTTGGAAGTAAAACACCGTATGGGATGTTCATTTGTTTCAATTCCGAACGAGATATGTAATACTATTTTTAAAAAAATTACAGGGTTTCCCTTTCGCCTACTTGTAATGGCATACTGGTTATTTTATTGGTTTAATATACTAGCGCCATATTGGCTACTTCCTCGAAAGGATTTTGAAAAGGGAAAAATACTCGGCTATTTCCAGCTATATGTGTATCTTGTTTATAATTGACTCCATATCACATGATGGTATATGAATTCAATTTACACTTACTGTACTTGTGTTAAGGACTTTACTTTTGAACTTTTAGGTGATTGTGTTGTTATTTACACAGTTAGGAATTTACTCAGGGGTATGTTTTAAGTTTCAGGAAGTCCCTTCTTCCTTGGGCCTTCGTGCCTCTCGTGATTAGTTCTGGTAATTAAACTGTGTTAATTCGATTCACTCCAATAATTTTCCAATATTTCAACCTATAAGTTTTCATTAAACACTGGTTGATATAAAGATGTGTAAATTCTTGTAGATGGTCTATAATAATTCTTGGTATTTGCAAGGTCACTTTCGTACTTTATGTCAGAGATTAATCATTTCGCTGCCTTATGACGGAGGATCGGTGGTTGTCTTGACCCTTCAAGACGTGAGGGTTCACTGTTAAGCGGTGGCTACCTTAGCCTTTGCAGGCCACCAAATACCATCATCGCCCTGATTTAATTTTTCCTAAGGTCGAAGGGGCAAGTTTTGTTCCTATAAATACTTGAATCATATTGTAATCCACATATAGAGGGTGAGACAAGAGCTTGAAAGCATATTTTTTGAATTGAACTTGTCACTTAGTGTTTTATTTTACTGAGTTTGTAAACTCTGTTCATGTTTTCATTTTTCGGCATTCGGAGTTTATTGGTTCAAGTTGTGTGGAGTTCTCTTGTTCTTGCAAACGTTGAAATCCGAAGTGGCCCCACAACCTGATCGAATTCATGGTTCAGTGATTACCGTTGTATGTTGTTCATGCATCAAGCATTACCAAACGCCGAAACCTGATATTGGCTAGGCCCCACAGCATTTTATGATTTCGCGATTCAGCGTTTGACATTGTGTGGTGTTTTTCATCGGGAGTTTGTAAACCTCAAAACCCGAAACGGACTGGGTCCACACTCCATTCGTTTTTTTCGTGATTCGAGAATTGTTGTTTGTGGCGTTGGGTGTTCGTAAACCCCGAAACCTCGAAGTACTAGGCCCATATTCCATTCGCATTTTCGCGATTCGGGAGTTGTTGTGTGTTGTTGTTTGGCATTTGTAATCGCCAAACCCTGAACCCCGAAACCCAAAGTGTTGGGGCCACAACCTTTTCGCATTTCGAGATTTGGCAAATAGCGTGGTCTTTTGTTTTTGTATTTGGTGTTTGTAATCGTTGAAACCCGATTGACCTCCATTTTTCACACTTTAAATATACATATATATATCTTAGACACTTGCGATTAGGGCTATCTCCTAAAAAAAGCATGAATGTTCAGCTGGTACATGGAAGAAATCTTAGTTAATTACTCTACTGCGGTGCGTGCCTTTATATATCATAAATGTCCATACATACATACATACATACATATATATATATACACACACACACACACACACACACACACACACACACACACACACACACACACTATGCAGTTTTCCATTTGCATTCAATATGTACATAAACTCAAATCTGCATCACAATTTACTTGTGGGGTTTTCAACTACGACGCTTTATCTTACTACAGTAGTAATCCAAAGAACAACACAAATCTTCTTTAAGAATTGACTAGTCATATCCTTCCAGCTAGTATACTTTCGGGAACTAGTATTCATAATAGTAATGAGATGTAGCAAAGATAATCCATTCCGAACTAGTAGAGAGACATTCTAGCAATTCCTAAATTTGCAATAGGATGCATTTGATATTTCATCCTTAATATTATTTCTAACAGATACATTCTATCATGTATGTAACCATTTAACATTCAGCCAGAGGAGGGACAGAAATAACATATCTGAAATAATATGTTGAAAGACAAAGGGAACAACCATGTTCCTCCCAACCGTAGAACAGGGCATCGAAACTACTTGCCCGATTCACCCCCTAGCCTAACCATGAATCCATGAGGGAAAACTTGGAAAATCTTTTCTTCAGCAATGTCCTACAGCTCCAACAGTTTTCCCTTTCCTCACACTCAAGCAGTGTTCATAACAACAAGTAAATCAAAAGTCTCCTTTCCCAACATACTTGGCAACATCCTGCCTCCTCTCATATGCTATTTATCATTTGCCCCAGGTCTTTTCCCTCCCTTGGGAATTTTCGCATCTTTCTAAATCCCTGATTTTCAGGGGCTCCCAATGGCCAAATCACTGATTTGCCACTTGTAATAATCAACCCAGAGGTAGTTCCAACATGTTCCCCACTCATGGAGTCATGGTCAGCTAAATTTAACATGGTTGTTCCTTTTGTCCTCCTACAATCAATATAAAATATTATGTTTCCATACAAGTGTCATAGTCAAATAGTTAGTTGGGTCAAATCAGGTCTCTACCCAACAGTCAAAATAATTAATTACAATTACTAAATTCGAAATTCAGAATTTCCATAAATGGAAAAAAAATTCCAAATTCGAATTTACTAAAAACGAAATAAATTTCCAGCAATTTTAAATTTCAAAAATATTTTATTTTTGGGGATGTCACAACTTCAAGCTTGTTTCTGTAATAAAATTAATGACTCCAAATAGTATTTCATTATCTTGGAATGTATCCTATTGTGTCCCTAGATAGTATTGATTAGTAATTTCACCTAAGTCAACTTATTAATGCCATAGTGCATGAGTAAGAGATATTGGTTAACCAACACGTAACATGATAGTAATTTATCCATGCCTTAGTAGTACAGTTATATGAAATAGTATGGTTCAAGTTTACTAACTGTGGGTTTACGATGCAAGTAGAAATGGTGATTCCACCTAGTTTACATGCATGTTGACTGCTCCACATGGTCACCATGCATCACGTAGTCACTATATTTGATGGCCTTGTTCAGAAGCACTCATTGGTATAATTAAGAATTAAGAGCTAGGAATGGATCATTAGGTGCAATAGGGTGGATGGATGGAATTAGTTAGGGTTCGATGAGATATCTCGTGGGAGCTCAGAAGGTGTTTGATTGCATTCAAGGCACGTGAACACAATAGTTTGATAGATGTTAGTTATCATGGTGCAACATGTAGTACAGTCTCATCCTGGTCTGATACATGTAGGTGAGGCCAAATTTAGCTCAAAAATGTATAGTTTCTAATTTGTTTCCTTTCTTTATGCATTTTTTTCAAGTGGAATACGGAACTTAACTTTTGTTAAAATTTTGTTGTATTGAAAGGGGATCTCACCTCATTTCAAGTTATATTCATTTTGTGGATGTTCGTCGTTACTTTGATTCCAACTTCGAATACTTTGAATTCAACACACCACACCCAAAACATAACTGTGAATACTTTGGATTCAACAAACCACACTCACAACATTTTGTTAATGTTTTGTAACCCAATGTTTATTGCTTATACTGATAATCTAATCTCCTACTTGGATCTTTATCATTTTAACCAAAACCATTAGATGGATTTGTATTGAAAATCTAATCGATGGATTTGTATTGAGAATATAATCTATTGTTTTATGTGACTCTGTATGACCATTATTATTAGTAACAAAGTAAGCAATGCATAGAGATGTTAAACAATAGAATAGTAGAGTAGAATCATTGAGTGCCATGTTCAAAGAGATATGTTTAATGATACATGTGTCTAAACAAAGTTGATGATAGCCATATGAAAATTAAACACATGCCATTCGCAAATTCAACTATATTTTTTATTGTCATGAATTTGTTATGATCTACAGATTTCTCTAATATTGTTGTTGGTCGGTTGACGAAAATTGGATTTATATGAAGGGACAAAATGAAAATTGGATTTATATGAAGGGACAAAACACGTAGTGAGATGTAACAAAACTTCCTTGTCATGAACCCACTTCATTGTGCATCTTTTAAGGAAATGCAAAACCATTGATAGATACATGAGAAGCGAATGATATTAGAAGCCAAAAATAAATTTATGCATTTTTATTTATGTTCTTTTTCCAAAAGAAAATCTATTCATAAACTCCATCTTGAAACTATCAAACACCTATGAATGTAATCTATCAATTCATAAGCTTAAAATTCAAATACAAGTCAAATATGGAAAGAAAAACTCTTCTTTTTTTAAATGATAGACATAAAATCACTATTCCTTTCATCCCATCATTGTTCTTGAGTTCACCAAATATTTTTTTCACATACCACATATTTTTTTCACATGTAGTTCAATTTAATTAAGGTTTATTAACACTCTAGAGATAAAAACAAGGAAAACTAATTATTTTAAAGTGTAAGAGAAGGTACAGGCTTCCACTCGTAATGTGTTTTGTTTCCTTGGCTCAAAATACACTATAAGTAGTGCGTTCCATTCATGTTTTCATATGCGGAGAGAAAAGATGCATTAAAACCTTCAACACGTTGCTTTGGCCTGTCAATCCTCTACAAATCAATCTCTTTAAGATCAAGTTTGTTACTCAAGTCTCGAGGGTCTACGTAGGGTTTGGATGAATGGAAAAAATATTTGGTGATGGATTCTATCACTTGGGAACTATGCAGGCCTAGAAAACACAAGAAAAATGGTGAATATAACCAACAAATAAAAGTAGAAAGTAAGTTGCAAGCAAACAAAATGTCTGAATCATCCAACAAAATTTAAGTTACATTGTACATCACATCATCCAACAAAATATTTTAGTGCTTACAACTCAAGTAAGTGAGCTTTCATTGTCCACTGTTTCATAATCTTTGAAAAGACGAAGTTGCGTCAGTGGGAGTTATTAGTTCTCACGTAAGCTAGCCATGTTAGCGGGAGAACTAACAATGTCATTAGCCTTTGTAAGTAGGAGAACAGTTCTAGCGTAAGCGAGATGCGAGCTGCATTGGGGGGAGAATTAACAATGTCATTGTCTGTGTAAGTAGGAGAACAATTCTTGTGTTAGCAAGCTGTGTTAGTGGCGGAGTTGTCCTGGCATTAGCGAGTCACGTTAGCGGGGAGAAGTTCTTATGTAGCAAGCCGGATGATCGTAATAGTGAGGAAGATTTGGATGTTCGAGGTGAAGAGTCTGGACCAGCGGCTCTAGGCCAGCCAGCAAGAACCAGCGATCGAGAATGATAGATTGAAGCTGAGCGAACCAGAGTGGAGTGGTGACACAGAGTGGAGCGGTGACACAGGAAACCATAAGCAGAGACCAGGACCTACCCTTAATAAAGAAATTTCCTACCCTTCCCAACAACCTCATAATTAACACAACTCAGAAGTTTTTCAAAGATTCTCAAATAGGTCCATTGTTAGAATAAAGCTTACTTTAGGAGACTAGATTGAGTTGGTTGAAGATTTGTAGGAGGCTGTTGAGATATCTTCTCAACCACTCCCTCCAAATATGGAATCAGTTGAATCTGAATCCAGCTATACATTTACTTATGTATGTGTAAGAGTGTAGTAATACAATCTATTGTTTGTGTCTTATTCCTATGCAATGGTTGCTCTTCCAATTTCTATTTTGGTATCAGAGCCTAGCTGGGCTTAATCCCTCACAGGAGTGCCCAGGAAGATGAAATAGTTTGGGAGACAATTTTTTGTACATACGTAGATTAAGAGTGTTGAATTCTTTAGTTTGTGAGAGTGTTGCCATTATTGCTATTGGAGGAGGGTCGCATTGCCACACATTTGAGAAATCGCCGGAATATATCTCGTTAATATCTGTGCATGTTGTTTACTATTCAAATCGCAGGAGATCGCAGTTGTTTAGACCTGAGAAAAAGAGTCGATGTTTCATTTGTGAGCTATTGTGTGAAGTTTTTTATTCCTCTGTTGTGTTTTGTGGAAGAAGGAAGCAGAGAAAAAAAAAAAAAAATAGGCCTGCATGTCATTGTTCTTGTCAGAGGCTTGATTCTCTTAGCTGGAAACATGATCGCACAATTTAATACTAGTCAGAGCCACTGCCACGCATTGAAAGCAATTTGGTGCACATTTATGAGATCTGGTGTAAACACTATTAGATCTTTGAAACTCTCTCATGGGTTCAATGATCATGTTCAACCTCTCTTCAGTCATCTTCTTTTGCAACTTCTAGGGCTTCGAAACAAGATTGTCATTTGCTAAAATCGGTGAAGAAGAGGAAACGAGTAATTATTAGAAGGTTTTGCATTATTGCAAATATATTATATTTATTTTTTGTTTGTAAAAAAAAAAAAAATTGTAATGCAGAACCAAATATAGAGCAAAATGATGTAATTCAACCTTGTAGTTCTTGCATGTTCTTCGGTGCCACAAGAGCAAGTTACTAGTTTGATTATGTCGAGTATGTTATAAGTTGTAGACTCCTGTTGTACTTTGGTTCTCCAAGATTGACAATTACAGGTTACATTTACTTGGTGAGTTTAAAGTTTTGTGTGTAAGTGTTTATGTAAAAATAAGAACTTGTATTTTGATGCAAGCTGGTAGCCCTAGTATCAAGTACATTTTTTTTATTGGAAGTCACCTTGTGTAAAGGAATGTTGAGGACATTCAGTATCCAAACACTTCTTCTAGCTACTGAAGGATAGCCGAAAGCAAAAAATCCGACAGATGAAGGTAAGTTCATAGAATGCATCAATAATTGTCAACTTTTATCACGGAAGCCCCGATGAGCCAAGTTGTCAAATTGTCCAGTATACAAGTGCAAGAAAGATGGTCAGAGGCGTTTTGACTTTAAATGTGTCAATGGAAATCTCGAAGAAGAGGAAGAAGAAAGAGTGGAAGCCGTGTGATTGCAGAGTGAGTTTCAGTACTGAGGAAGACCAGACAGACAGACGAAAGTTCAAGTGTTGTAATTTTTGTAATTGTGATTAAGTATTGTGATTAAGTATTGTAATTTGTAAAGTAAGCATTAAGGGAGGGTGTTAGAATAAAGCTTACTTTAGGAGACTAGATTGAGTTGGTTGAAGATTTGTAGGAGGCTATTGAGATATCTTCTCAACCACTCCCTCCAAATATGGAATCAGTTGAATCTGAATCCATCTATATATTTACCTATGTATGTGTGTAAGAGAGCAGTAATACAATCTATTGTTTGTGTGTTATTCCTATGCAATGGTTGCTCTTCCAATTTCTATTTTCCACCTAGAATGCAACGCCCCCCTTTAAATTTCAGCGCTTCTTGAGAAGATTTTTGGTGATTTCAAGAGTAGGTAACATCTGCAAACGAAAATGGGAATCATGAGTGGTTCCGAAGAGCATCTAAAAAGAAGAGAAAGCATAGCTCGTAAAATGCACCAGAAAGCATAGCTGGTAAATCGCATGGGAGATTTCTATAAGAGATCCCCATTCGTAAAAGAGAGATTCCCTGGAGCATTACAAGAAAGGTAACAATTGTCAGAGAAAGGACGCCCTGTCTGCCTTCCTAACCCTCCCTCTAACACATGCACCAGAAAGCATAGCTGGTAAATCGCATGGGAGATTTCTATAAGAGATCCCCATTTGTAAAAGAGAGATGCCCTGGAGTGTTACAAGAAGGGTAACAATTGTCGGAGAAAGAGCACCCTGTATACCTTCCTAACCCTCCCTCTAACACACACAGATGAAGGGTTATGAAAATTATCAATAGGAAACCCATGCTCACAAGATGGAGATCCACAGTCACAAATCTCGAGTCATATCACAAGATGGAGATCCACAGTCACAAATCTCGAGGCATATCAGATCATGAACACAATATGACAAGACATGCACATAAACAAATAACATATTCATGGATATCAGAAATGTTGAATAAATCACAATAGAAACATATTCATGGATATCAGAGATGTTGAATAAATCACAATAGAAAATTGGTTACGGAGAGAAAATTGATGTGGGTTTTGAATCTTGAAGTTACTTACAAATTACAGAAGCAACCCACTGAATTTCAACATGTAACACTGCTCAAAATCCTTCAGAGATTCATCTGTTAGCGGGAAGACAATGAAATCCTGGGTGTTGTTGTTAAAGAATAGTAAAAGTCTATGGCAGAAACAAAGATCACAACACCTGTGAACTTGTTGCCACGTGAAGATATACCTAACACATATCATATGGACTATGCATAGGAAAACATTTAATGTTAGGGAAGTAATGTTAACTTGAAAGTTAACATTACTTCATTTTGTACCCTGTTTTTAAGTTGAAGTTCAAACCAGGTAAAATATGTAAAATTTTGTCCTCATTTTTTTTTAAGTTCAAGTTCAAACCAGGTAAAATATGTAAAAAAATTTCCTCATTTTTCCTCTGGATAGGAGGCCAAATAAGAAGCCAAACTCAAAACTTACAATAAAATATCAAATGCAAATCTAAAAATTTAAGAATTTGCAAAAACTTTAAGTTAATTTTTTTATTTCTTTAAAAAAACTTCAGATTATATTCTTAGTTTTTGTACAAGATTAATAGATCCTTATAAAACCGATTACTATAATCCCTATCAGCCTGAAGGGCAAGGACTAATAAGGACCATTAGTTCATTGTTGCAGAAAATAATGCGTTAAGGGCCTTTTGTTCATATATTCAGAAAGTAGTATTCAAAGAGTAGATTTTATAAGCAATTTGTTTTAAAGGAGAAACACTGAAATTACAATTTCATTTCGAGTTCAATTTTAATTATTGTGCTCTGGAGATCCAACATTATTCCAAAATTGGAATAACCTATTGGAAAAAAGTTTCTAGTAGGGAACTTTTGCGAAGGAGACAGGGATTGGTGGATTAGAGATTTTTTTAACAGCTGTTATGAAGAGATCTCATGCTTTGACGTATACTCTTCCCTTCAGTTTCAATTGATCTCATGATTTCAAGTATACTTTTCCCTTCGATGTCAGTCATTTGAAATAATATGTCTACCTATATATTTTGTTAGTACATAGAACAACCCTAATGATAATTTGTGGATGGGTTTTTGTAGAATAATTGTTCTCGCGACACGATTTGACAACCTCAATTAGGAAAATTCTAACTGATTTTCTCATATTTACGTGTAATATGACCTCTAGTATAGCTACCTGTTGCAATGTATATTGGATACTGCCTCAGGGAAAGTGTATTGTAATTAAGGCAAAGTGTATTGTAATTTCTTTTTTTTTTCACATGAAAAAAACAGTTCCATTGTTATTCATATAGAATCAAATGAAACTTCTGATTACAATAATCGAATTTCCAAGTGTAGAAAATTCCAAGTATAGAATATTCCTGATTGTTCAGCTGAAACCTGAGAGTACAATGTTTGTCCTTTTCTTTTTTCCTTTATAATAATTCTGTTTTTAGTCACCTTATAGGATTTGCAGTTTGTCTTCTCTAACTATAGATCCATTAAAAAACTCTTCAAAATAAATCCACCCTGGTTAATCTTTTAGAGATTTCTTGGATAGACTGTCAACTATTTTGTTGAATTGTCTGTGAATGTGCATAAAGTTTAAGGTTTCAAAGCCTTGCTTTAAGTTGCTAATCATGTCCTTCCAATGGCTAAGGTAAATTATCTCTAGTTTCGCTTTGTCACTAATCCAGTCTATAGTAACCTTAGAGTCCCCTGCCACCATTAAATTCTTGATAGAGAAATGAGTGGCAAGATAAAGTAGACCCCATAATCCCAACAACTCAGCTTTTATATTGTTCCTTGTGCCACGAGCAAAATGTGCTTGGATGTTGTGTCCAGGAGTGATTTTTAAGTAAATACCTATACCACAAATGTCTGTTGAAGCTGCCCCATCAAAGAAGCCAATGGGGTTATTGTTGAAGTAGGTTGGGTTAAGTAGTATGTTTGTTTTATCTTCTTCCTCTTTAGGTAGATATTCTTGTAATGTGGTGAGAATTTTCGGATAGAGTCCTTGAACATTCTTGGTAAGATTGTCAAACATAATTTTGTTTCTAAATTTCCAAATTTCCCACATAAGAAAAAGGGGAATGTGTTTATGATTTGGTAATTTGAGGAACCAAAATTTGAGGTTTTCTTCAATGGTATCCTTGTTCCACTCAAAATCAATTCTCAAGGAGGTGAGTGTTTGACCCCAAATCATTTGTGTAATCTGGCAGTCAACAGAAAGATGTGTCACTGACAGAAGAGCCAATTCCTCCACAGACAGAAGAGCCAATTCCTCCACGTTTTTGAAAGTTGATACCTGTGAGTAATCAATCTTCTAAGCATAGCCACAGAAAGCATATGATTTTGACCGCTACCTTCACCGACCAAATAGTTTTGTGCCACCATTGTCCATCATTGTAGTTGGAGGTGTAAAGGATACAATAATATGTTGAACTAGCCATGACTATTCCTGTGGAATGGTTCCATGACCAATGAAGAAAAAATTTTTCTTTGTTGAGTCGAATGCCACTAAGAATTAGTTCCTTAGTGTAAGCGTCCCATTCTTGACTGAGTTCTATATTTAATCCCAAATATCTAGCGCTTAGCCGGCTCTGTAATGGATCGGTTGTGTCTTTATGTCTAGCTTGTGCTAAGTTGTAAATGCCATGACTGTGTAAGTGTTGTAATAGTGCATTGGATACTTGGACGTTGTTTCCCTCACATCCAATGTAAGGATCTCTCCCAAGGATGACACGTTGTCCTGTGCCAACCTTCCAAGCCAGCCATCGCTTGATCATTGGTAAAGCTAGCATCAAATTCTGCCAAATAATAGAGGGTGTCTTTGTGTGGTGGAAATCCCTGCGCAGCCAAGAAGTAGTGTCAATACCTTTTAGATATATCCTAGTGATGACCTTATTCCAAAGATTGTTGCCAAAGAGACCTCTCCAACAGGTTTTGGCTACCAGTGCAAGAGCAAACCATTCCAAGTGTTTTATGCCCCAACCACCATCTTCGTTCGGCTTAGCTAAGCTTTGCTAGTTAGCTAGGTGATAACCAGAGGTTTTTTTTCCTCCTTTCCAAATAAATCTGCTAATCAATAGTTGAATACGGTGGAGGACAGACTTCGGAGCTTTTGATAGACTAAGCCAAAAGACTGGGATACTTTGAAGGACTGAATTTGCTAGAGTGAGTCGGCCTCTAGGGACAGCCAATGAAAAGTCCAGTTGTTAATCTTCTTCTCTATTTTTCTGATGAGCCACGACCAATTGCCAATTCTATAACTGTTTGGTTTCAGGAAGAAACCAAGATACTTTAACCCTTGGTCTAGACAATCTACCTGAATTTTGTAATCATCAATGAGATAGCTCTTTAAAAGTGGATCTACATTTTGTGCTATAAATCCATATTTATGAGTGTTGACGGTGAGACCTGTTGCTAAATAGAACTTTGTGAGGAGAATTTGAGTGTTTTCCAGAAGTTAATGTTGTCGGCACCCAGGATGAGGACGTCGTCCAAAAATAATAGATGTGAAATATAGATGCCAGATGCTACTTTAAGTCCTTTGAAAGTCCCCGTTTCAACTGCCTTGTTCATCATTCTGCTGAGTGCCTCAATCACAAGAAGGAAAAGCATTGGAGACAATGGACAGCCTTGTTAGAGTCCCCGTTGGCAGTGAAAAAAATCAGTTGGGGTTCCATTCACCAACACTGTCGTATTGACCGAAGTTATGCATCCCATAATCCAAGATTTATTTAAATTGTCCAGTCCTATTTGGTCTAATAACAAAAAGAGATATTGCCATCTTACACTATCGTAAGCTCTTTTCAGATCAAGTTTTAGGATGACTGCATTCAGTTTTTTTACCTTGGTTGAGTGTAGACTTTCCTCGGTTATACCCACTGCATTGAAAATGAGTTGATCCTTTAGAAACCCAAATTGTTCTGAAGAGATACACTTTGCCAGAGTGTCTTTCAAACAGTTAGCTATGGTTTTTGAGATGACTTTGTACATGAAATTACATAATGCAATGGGTCGAAAATCATTAAAGTTGACAGGTTTACTAGATTTAGGAATTAGCGTGAAGAATGTAGCATTTAGTGCTCCAAGAATCTTCCCTGTGAGGCGAGATTCTTCAACTGCGTTAAGCATATCCATTCCCAAAATCTCAAAAAAATGTTTAAAAAATTCCTGGGTCCATCCATCTGGACCAGGGATTTTGTCCTTGGGCATTTTGTCAATAGTCTCTTTTAGCTCCTTGAGAGTGACGGGTTTCCCGAGATTCTGGTTTTCTGACTCTGTGAAGATGCGCGGAATTGTCTGTAAAACCTCATACTGGACATCTATATTTTCTGACTGAGAAGCTTGGAATTGTGTTCTATAGTGTTGGAAAGCCATCGAGTGTAACTCCCATTCGGTTATGGCTGCGTTACCATCATCATCTTTCAGATCCCAAATAGTATTTTGGTTGCGCCTCTGTGAAGCATATTTTTGGAAAAAACTTGTATTCTTATCTCCCTTTTCAATCCAAATTGCCCTGCTGTGGAGACGCCAAGTAGCTTCTTCATGTGCTAGTATTTTATTTTTCTTTTGGGTTAGTTCCTGTAGGAGGTCTATATCCTCTGCGTTGAATATGTGAGACGGATTATTGTGAAAAGGGGTTGGTATCTGTTCCTCCACCTGTACCAGATCAGCCTTCATAGCCTGTTGTTTCTTTACTTGCCAGAATATAACTTTCTGTTTTAGATATTTGAGATTCTCTATGAGCAATAGAATTGCCGAAGTGTTTGACCAGTCCAACATTTATGCCCAAGTTTTTTTGACAAAAATATTAAAACTCTGATCACCTATCCATGAGCAATTGAACTTAAAAGGAGCTATTGTAACTCGTTGTGGGCCTTTGATTGAGAGACAAATCAGATGGTGATCTGAGATTGTAGAAGGCTCAACCCAGGACCTGAAGTGAAGACGGTCGTTTATCATCTTTGAATCTATCAGGAACTTGTCAAGTCTTTTGGCTATACCATTAACCCCTGTTCTATTGTTCCTCTGGGTGGGGGAGAGGACCGAAGGTTGGAGGTCAATGAGCCCCGCTCTATGGAAAAGAGAATAAAAAAAGACAGCTTTTTGGTCCATCCTTGCTGAAGTACCCCACACTTCTTGAGTAGAAAGGGTCAAGTTTAGATCACCACCCAATATGAGGTTTTCCTCATGTAGGATTCCAGAGTCAAAGAGTTTTTTCCAAAAGGCCTCTCGATTGCTGTAGGGGCCATAACAATTTAAGAGTTTAAAGGAAGTAGAGGAGAAAAGAAGCTTACCTTGAATGAAAATCCCTCCCAAAAATCCAAAGGATTTGAAATCAGCAACATCGGGGTTCCAGCCTGTAAGCAGGCCTCCAGATCGGCCTATGAAATCTACTACAGCAACAACCCAGTGTGGGAGACATTTTAAGAAAACTGTTTTTGCCTTGTCACTACTGACCAAGGTTTCTTGTAAAAATACGACATCCATTTTGATCTTTGTGAATAATCTTTTGAGGGAAGCTAGCTTGGTGGGGCTTCCAAACCCACGAAGATTTAAAGAAAGGATGATCATTATGTAACAGGTTTGATCGGCAAGGTTGCTCTAAGTGCCGATGAAGTAGAGGAGGAAGGACCATAATCAGTACAGAGGTCAATAGAAGGAGCCATGACTGATGAAGGGAGGCCAGCGATTCCTCCCTCTACAGAACCAGGGGGTTTTTTAGGGAATCTAGATCAGTTTTTTCTGATGGTGACATTTGATCGATCAGGTGGGAGAGGGGTGGAGGATAGTGTAATCTCAAGGGGAACAGGAGAGAGTGGAAGGATTGAAAGAGTGGTGGGAGTGGATTGTTTGATAGAAGTTCTAGGAGAAGAGGGACTTAGTGTTGTCTGAGGAGGAGTTTGGGTGGATGGGGTGTTGGAGTGTTGGGTAGGAATGAGGGAAGGTGTGGAAGTGTCCTTTGGTAAGTGATGCTGGGAAGCAAGGGGTGTGGTGGTAGAGGTAGGAGAGGGTGAGGGGAGGGGAGGGGAGGGTTCCAATTTGTCCATAAGCAGACTCATGAAAACTGCAAAGATTTCCTTAACCCATGCTTCATTATATTTGAGGTGTCTGAGTTCATCCTCTGAAAGTTTGTGAAATAAGATAGGGAAGAGGTCTCGCATCTTACAGAGGAAGGAATCCTGATCCTGGGGGAGAGAGGGGGAAAGTTCAGTGTGTCTCAGGGGAGAAGCTGGTTGGTTGACTTTGGAGGAAGAGCAGTTATTTTTTAAGTGTGTTGCTTGCCAACAGAGATGGCATCTGAAAGGTTCTCTCCAATAATCAAGGACCTGTGTGAAGGAATGTTCTCCCATTCTGATTTCAAGGGTATCCGAAAGACCTAGATCAGTGTCAAATTCAACTAAGACCCAAGCTGCTCTTTTATTTGACCAGTTGAGGGAGCGCTTGTCAAGAAAGATGAACTTTCCTGCAGTGTTAGCAACCGTCTCCAGGATAGGATGTGTCCACAATTCTAATGGAAAATCTGGCATAATCATCCAAAGCCATCTTTTGTCGAAGGAGATTTTAAGAGGATGGAAACCTGGAGTCCACTGCTTTAGCATGAGTACACCTCTGTCCAAGATCCAGGGGGTTGAAAGTATCTGCTGTAGGTCTTCTTCAGAGAGAAAGTGGAAGATGAGCCATTGATTAGAAAGTTGGCTTATTCTTGGACTGTAACCAAGGATAGGTTTCCAGCAATCCTGAACCCATCTGTCAAGGCGATTTTTATTCATTTTTAGGTAGTAGAACTTTCCTACAAGCGCTCGCTTGGCAAGGCTGGTGACCCTGTCCTTTGCTAGTTCCTGCCTGAGAGAGCAGACCAAAGTGGTTTGTTTCACCTTCCATCTTTTTTTCTTTCGATTTGATCTACCCAATGCTCTAGTTTGTCTATTATGTCCTGCACCTCCTTGTGGGATGGGTAATCGAGAATTGCAAAGTGATGAGATCTTCAAGGGTAATTCAGGCCCAGGTGGAGGGGGTTGTGTAGAAAAAGTGGAGAAAGTGGGGGCGGTAGACATAGTTTTTGCAGGAGAGGGTGGTTCGATCGTGGGGGAGGAGATGTTTGAAGGAAGTCGGGAGCATTCATGGAGGAATTTATAAGTCTCATCGCTTTGAAAGAGGTTATCTTGGGCCCAAATATTATCATCATCTTCCCAGGTCAAGTCAATGTGATTTTCCATGAGGATGGAAAGGTGTAGGCTGCGAGGAAGCCAGAGAGAGGCAGTCCTGGTCAACTGAGCGCTGGACTTTTCTTAATCACATTCGGTCTGGGAAACTAGAAAACCAAGGTGAGGCAAAAGGAAGGAACGCAGTTCTCAATCAGCCATCTGCATAGGGATAATGATCCTATGGTAGCAGGTTGGATTACTGAAACCAGAATCATCGTTCACTAAAAGTGTAATCCCAAAAATTCAAAAAACAGTTTCTGGAACAAACTGCAAGGGGCTACTCTGTAATCTTTTTTCAGCTTCTAATGGTTTCAGATCTAATAAGGGCGAACGCATGCTTCTCTAATCTTAGATCTAACAAGGAACAAACACATACCTTCACCTTCTGCCCAATAGCAGATCTGTAGCCTTCTTCGTGGTGTTTTTGAACCAACAGTAGAACTGCTTCCTATTTCCTTCAGCAGTCGGATTCAGATCAGGTTCCAGGGATCTAGTATACTGCCTAGTGTTCCTTGATCTTTGTTTTCTCAATGACTACAAATCGCATATCCAGTTCCAAAAGGCGGTATGGTCAATGGATCATCATTTTCCATGGAGTCAAAGGCCGCTCTGAAGGGAATGCCTTTGGCAGGCCGCTCTGAATGGTTTCTTAACTTGTGGTGGCTTCTACACCCACTTTCCATTTGTCCATGGTAGTGGCCCTCTCCTCTTCTCCAACCAGTAAGGTTGTGAGGACTTCCGCGTCGCCTGGATCTCCTATGCACTCAATAACTCTCCCTCCAGTTTTGTTGAGATTTTGAACTACATTCTATATAAACAGCAGCCCCAATATGCTTCCTCAGCTCCTTTCCTTGGATCTGGATAGAGATCTGAGCCAAAGGCTCTGTATTTTGGCCTCCTCCTCTCTGATCTGTAGTCTATGTGTACAACTGCTTTATGGCGGCTGAGTGTGCTGTAGGAACCCCACGGCCTCCACGACTTGGCTCTATTTGCATTGGGTAGGCATCAGTATAACCCTTTCTCCATCTCAGCTACTATCGTGTCCTCAAATCGGCCCCCCCAATACCTCCTCATGCAGCCTCTCAAGAGATTCAACCCTTACGACCCTCCAGTGAAGAGAATCGGTCCTATCTCACAAGACTCGGCCCTATCACACGAGACTCGGCCCTATCATTTTCGCCCCTTCTTGTCATTCTTCAGGGAACGATTGGTCGGTTGCTCTATCACTCAGAAGATTCAGCCCTGACGACCCTCCAATGAAGAGAATCGGTCCTATCTCACGAGACTCGGCCCTATCACTTGAGACTCGACCCTATCATTTTCACACCTTCTTCTCATTCTTCGGGGAGCGATTGGTTAGTTGCATAGGATTACACCTATTAGAAATGGCCAGAATGAATGGTCTTTTAACTTCATGTGAGTGATTTCAATAATTAACTTCCTTGTATAACAAAAGATGATTCATCATTATACAAAAGATGATTAAGATGATTATAACAATTACAACAGTTTAGATTTAAATGTTTTACTACATTTAAAGTTTTTCTATTAATGCCTCCTGCCCCCACCCACATATGTGGGTGGGGGGCATTAATAGAAAAACTTTAAATAAAGTTTTTCTATTAATACCCCCCCCGCACCCCCCCTCAACCCACATATGTGGGTATATGTGGGTGGGGGGGGGGGCATNCCCCCCCCCCCCCCCGCCCGACCCACATATGTGGGTGGAGAGGGGGGCATTAATAGAAAAACTTTAATCCCCCACCCACATATACCCACATATGTGGGTCGGGGGGGCATTATTATAATTTCTCTATTAATGCCCCCTCCCGCCCTATATAATTTCTCTATTAATGCTCTCCCCTGCCACCCTCTCTTTTTGGGTTTCTTACTTTGTTCTGATTTCCAGGTTTTTATTTATTTATTGTGATTTCATTTTTAATTTAGATTTTTGTACATGATGTTTCTTTACCCATGTCAGCTGAGTGGGGAGCCGCGAGTGACTACGGATCCTTACGTTTCATATACCACCTTTAGTTTCATATACCTCCTCTAAGGAACTGTATGAATCAATCGATGATAACACAACCAATTTCCTTTGGTATGTAAGCATCGATAACACATCCAATTTGTTTTTTTCTGTAATTCCTTTGCAGATGAGGTTGTGCGGATTGTTGAAGAAGGTTGGGGAGTTGTCAATATTGTGACACAAACGTGGGTGTTATTGTCTTCTATGTAGCTGGGAGACTGTGTGAATACTCCAAACACTGTCGAGTACGTATCTTGAATGTACAGTTAATCAAGATTGTACAGCGATTCAAGCTTTGCTTGGAAAGATGGCTGATTTATTGAAGTTGCTGCATACAAGGTTCATTCTCATAACATCTTTAATTGAGCATGGAATAATTTTATCGCATAGTCATGCTGCAATGGTAAAATAGATAATTTATTCGTTTTGCATGATTATTCAGAAAATGAAAGTGCCTTTTAAAAGCTCAATAGCTTGTTCCATCAATGAAGTTGTGAGCTTTCCTGACTACTTAGTCAAATTGGCATTTATTTTTGAAGTGTACTTTAACAAAACGAAATAAAATAATAAGAGAAAAATTATAGAATTTGAAGTTTATGACGATGGACAAAACTTTATTGATCTCCAATGCACATAACTTTATTGATGCGAAGTTGCTAGTAAGAAAGATTGTGCAGTGAAATAATGATTCTAAACATCCATCCATGCCCTTGAATCTCCTAAACACCAAATAAGACACGGGGTAATGTAAAATGAATGATTCCGACAGGGGATTCAAAAGCTTGTGAGAAGAGTCAAGAAAACTTTTAGGTTATGAATTGTTGTAATTACTTACTTTATATCTATATCTACAATAAGTATATATTTTTCTTTTTCGTTTTTTTAGTTAAAGCATTACTGGTGATGATGGTGATGATGATGATTAACGTTCACTAAGATTAAAAGGGTAAGTGATTACTTGTGATTCTTTAGAATTTTATTTCTTGCTCGAAAAGCATTAAGAAAAGATTTCCAAGATCACCATACTTTTGTTAAGTTAAGAGGTTAGGAAGGTTGGTAGTGTGATAAATATTTTGAAAATGAGATCTAATATGGGTATAGGTTGGACAATTTAAGAGAAAGTGCTTTTCATCTTCAACCTTCTTAGTGTCACAAAGGTGACACACTCTTTCATCCCATGGTGTTTTAGGAATTGACCAACATCCGGTTTTACTATGGAGCTCATGAGAATTTGTTCTTATCTTAACAATGCTTATTTTTTTCTTTACACTTGACAAAACAAATAGATAATTCTAATATTCTAGATTAGAGTTGATTACATCTTTATAATACCTTAATTTTATTTTTTCCTCTAACTCTTTATCACACCACATTTTCTCCTTAAATTTTGATTTGAATTTTTTTTTAATAGTATCTTTATTCTGCAAAATGGTTTCTTCCATGATTCCCCAATAGATTAGCCAAGATTAGGCCATCCTCGCTTGAGTCGATGGTGGTTATGACTTGATTTTGAAGCAATTTTAGGTAGCCTCTTGTCTTCCATGTTGTTTAACTTGTTCTGATACATTAGGTATCTAGTCATAGCCATGCTCTCAATGGGGGAGAGGCTTGTTTCTAAGAGGAGGATGGGATTGGGCAAATTTCCTTTAATTTTGAGATTATAGGTTATAAAATTCTTTTGTATTTGCTCTATCTTTCTCCAGGATTCACGAGAGATACTATAGCCCCAGACTTCTCAACTATAAAGAATAACAAGTGTAACAAGAGTCTCAAAGAGGAGTTTCTTCTTATCCCAACTCCAAAGATCAACTTATTTACAATTGTTTTCAATCCCATAATAAGCTTTCCATCCCCCAATAATCCTTTTCTCAATGCTATAATTTCAATTGAGCTTGTGGTGAATATCAATTCCAAGATATTTGTATGAAGTCACTTCCTCCAAGTTGTTGTTTTCATGTACAAAGGTATCATAAGGGATCTTATTGGATTTAATAATCATGACCTTAGTCTTATCAGTATTAGCAGTCATACCCATATTGGAGCAAAAATCCTTGAGGATTCTTAGTTGGTTTTCAAGATCATGGGGACTCCTTTCCATAAGAATGATATCATCGCATAAAGAAGAAGATTGATGATTATACCAGTGAGAGTAGGGTTTTTTCCAAGAACTCTTCTAACTTGTCAATGTATATGCCAAAAAGGGTAGGGGACAAGGGACAACCTTGTTTGACTTTGATATTGCAGTTAATATATTTTGACCAGCCCTCAATGTTTTTTAAATTATCAATAACATTCTCATACATCCTTATTGCAGTAGCCCTCAACTCGAGAGACACTTTTATCTCTTCCAACCTATTCCAAAGGTTTTTCCTACAAACCATTTCAAAAGTTTTTCTAAAGTCAACAAAACAACAAAAAAGATTGGTTTTAGTATTGTGGAACTCCTCTACAATGATCCTAAAGGTAACAAGATGGTCCATAGTTGAATGATATCTCCTAAACCCCGTATGGCCTTTAGCTCTTTTAACATGATTTTCTAGCCAAAGGCTAATCTTCTTTTCCAAAATAATTCCATAAAGCTTGGTTAAAATCGGGCTAATCATAATGGTCCTATAATTAGAGGGAATTTTTCTATCCCCATTTTTAAAAATAGGAACAATGAGGCTTTGCATCCAGGGTTTAGGGAAGCCCTCCTTGACTACTAAATTGAAGAGTGTGTGTATGTGAGGGATAAGGATTGGCCCTCTGCTTTTAAAAATTTCAGCTTGGTAGCCTTCAATGTCCTTAGCTTTCCCATTTGTGAGCCGCTTGGTATATTCAAAGATTAAGAAACTAATAGTACTCTGATATCAAATTATTACAATCTCAATTGATTTAATGTGCAATCTTCCTATTTAGGGATTTACATTCATTCATCATAGGTTCAATTAATTTATGGGTTTTTCTTATTTAGGGCTTTATTTTCATTGCATCAATGAATAGTTGAAATGTTAAAATACTAGCACAACCACATTATATAAGTGGTTGATATAAGTTGATAGCACCATTTTCCACCATTGTTTGGAAAAGTGGAAAACTGTGTGGATGTGTGTATATCAACCACTTTTATAATATGGTTGTGCTAGTCCAATTTTAATCTGTTTATTTAAGTTTTATAAAATTTATATATTAAACTTAATATTTTGAAGTTTTAATGTGTTGTTGCTAATTTCATGTAAACAACGTCAAATTTTGGTATTAAAGATAATTTAAAAACTAAAAATAAAAAAAAAATCTATTGTGTTGCCTAATTGCACTCATCTAATGTGATGATGTAACAACAATTTTTATCAGAAGGATTAATGCAATTATTTCTATTTTAAAGATCCAACGGGTAGCTTCGTATATTCTCCATTGATCATGATGTTTTGCGAAGAAGTGAGACTTGAATCATAATGCATTACAAACTCAGGGAAAGAAAGAACATATGTTTTAGAGTCTCTTATTGGAACGTTGGAGGAAAGGAACATTCCCATATCAGCAACTTCTTCTTTGTTGTAGGCATTTACGAACAATATAGTTTTGAAGGATCTATGCAGGCCTATCTCTGGACTAGATAATCATTCAATTAGAATAACATATCATTATAGCAAATGATTAAATTACAATATCATAGAATCAGGTTTACAATCCATGCATAAAGAAAGAATAAATTATTATTGAGGTAGTTTCAGAAAAATGTGACATTCAACTATGATCAACCTTGATCTTCATAACAATACATAGCTTCATAGAACAAACAGTTAGTTTCTCCTGATTGAATGCTTACAACAATTTATTTTGGAAAAATACTCATGCATTTTGCATGAATTATTTAGTCAGACAATCTATATCTAAACACTAACTGATAGAAAAGAAAGCGGAAAATAGATTGCATCATGTCAAATGATTGACAAGACTGCATCAATTACCAACATACTCCCCCTTGATGTTGAGAGGGCTCACAAACTGATCTTGAAGTTTCAAAAACTGGACTTTAGCAACTTCCTTAGTGAAAATGTCTGTAAGTTGTTCTTGAGTCTTGATATACTTTATCTCTACTTCCTTCTTTTGCACCAAATCTCGAATGAAATGATATTTTAAATCAAAATGGTTTGTACTGCTATGATGGACTGGATTCTTGGCCAATTTGATGGCACTATTGTTATCACAAAATATCAATGTAGGATGAATTTGTTTCTCTCCAATTTCTTCTAGAACTTTTCTAAGCCATAATGCTTGTGTACCTGTTGAACTTTTCTTCTGTGCATGAAAGTGAAACTATACTTTGCTTCTTTGAGATCCAAGTAATCAAACCTGAACCAAAAGAGAAACAATTACCAAATGTAGAATTTCGGTCATCCAAACTACCTCCCCAATCAGAATCACTAAATCCAATAAGATTAAACCTTTTAGAAGTGTAGTAATGAATGCCAAAATTTAGAGTTCATTTCACATACCTCAAAATCCTCTTGGCTACCTTAATATGTATTTCAGATGGCTCTGTCATGTATCTTGAAACAAGAGAAGCTAAACAAGTAATATCAGGTCTTGTGTGGGTTAGAAACATCAAACTTCCAACAATATTTCTATATGTTACCTCATCAACTATTCCAACACCATCATCTCTACACAACACAATTCCATGAGCAGTTGGAGTGGAGGCTGGTTTACAATCTACCATATCAAATTTCTTCAACATACCATTTGCATACTTTGTTCAACAAATGAAAATTTCATCCTCATTTTGATAAACCTACATACCCAAAAAATATTGCATGAGACCCAAATCTTTCATCTCAAATTCATTCATCATAGCAATTTTGAATTCATCCTTCTTCTTAGAACTACTACCCATATATAATAAGTCATCAACATATAGACTTACAATAATAATATCATTACCTTCTTGTTTGTAGTAAAGAGTAGGTTCATTTTTACTTCTATCGAAGCCACTCTCCTGAAAATATCCATCAATCCTAGCATACCATGTTCTTGGTGCTTGCTTGAGGCCATACAAATCCTTCTTCAACTTGTATACTTGATGTTCTTTTCCTTTCACTTCAAAACCTTGTTGTTTTTCCAAAAAAACTTCTTCTTCTAAGTACCCATTCAAAAAGACACTTTTCACATCCATGTGATGAATGCTCCATTTCTTCTGAGCTGCTAATGAAATCATCATTCTAACAGTCTCTTGTCTTACTACTAGTGCAAATGTTTCTTCGTAATCAATTTCATACCTCTTTAGCAAGTAATATTGCCTTGTGTCTTTCAACACTCCCATCACTATTGTACTTAGTCTTGTAGACCCATTTAGTACCAATCTTTTTCTTGTCATGTGGAAGTTTTGTAAGCTCCCAAGTATCATTCCCGTGAATAGAATATATCTCTTCTTGCATTTCTTGCACCCAAACCTCATTAGTACACGCATCTTCAAAACATGATGGTTCAAAATCATCCTTGGAAAGCAAAGAAAAACTTATTGTCTCGCCTATTGGATTTTCTTCATGTGCTTGACTTTTACTCCTTTGATAAATGTCACTTAATCTTCTTACCTTCCTTGCATAACTTGAATTTGATGTTGGTCTTGCACTTGGAACTGAAGAATAAGATGAGGGGCTACTTGGTGGATTTGTAACTTAGAATTGAAATATTAGTGGGTTGCTCATTATCAATATCATCAATAATATCCCTATCCAAAACAGATTTAGACATATCATCATGGCATTTTTTATGACCATAAACTCCCCCTTCATCAAAAATCACATCTCTTGACACAACAATGCTATTAGTGAGGGGATTATACAACCTATAAGCCTTATTGTTTTCACTATATCCAACAAAAATGCATGACTCACTTTTTGGATCTAACTTTTGTCTCTTTTGATCAACTACATGGACATAGGCTACATAACCAAAGACTATGAAATGATTAACATTAGGATTATTTTCATACCAAGCTTCATATGGATTCATCATATCAAGTGCACTTGTGGGATATCGATTGAGAATATATACAGATGTAGCAACTGCATCACCCCAAAAAGAATTTGCTTAATCCCTTGGTTTGTAACATACTTCTTTCCATTTCCACCACTATACGATTTTTCCTCTCTGCAACTCTGTTTTGCTGAGGTCTGTAAGTAGTGGTGAATTGTATTTTGATGTTGTTCATATCACAATAATTATGAAAAGATTTTGAACAAAATTCTCCTCGACGATCATTCCTTAAACACTTTATTTTGCAACCTCTTTCATTTTCCACAAGGGATTTAAACCTCTTGAATGTATCAAAGGCTTCATCCTTAGTATTCAAAAAATAAACCTGACACTTTCGTGAGTAATCAACAATAAAAGTAATAAAATATGATGACTTACCCGAACTCTTTTTTTGCATAGGACCACAAATGTGTGGGTGAACTAACTGAAGTGGATAATGGGTCCTCCATGCATTCTCTTTTGAAAATTTCTCTCTTGCATGTTTTCCTTTAGCACATCCTTCACAAATCTCCTTTTGTTCTTGAACCTTAGGCAAACCATAAACTAATTCTTTTGATGTTAGAAGGTTCAGATTATGAAAATTCAAATGTCCATACGTGAGATGCCACAACCAACTTTTTCTTTCATATGCCGTATTGGCAAGATGGTTGTTATGTTCTTCGAACATTAATGAGAGCATCCTATTATTTGTCATAGGAACAATTGTAACCACCCTATTGCCTCTATTTTTATCATAAATTGTACATTGTTGATTTTCAAACACCACCTTATAATATTTCTCACACAATTGGCCAACACTCAATCAATTATGCTTTAATTGTGGAGTGTAATAAATGTCTTTAACACTTTTCATGCCTTCTTTAGTATGGACTTCCATAGATCCTTTTGCAGAAACCTCTAATGCTTTGTCATCACCCAGCTTGATCTTGGATTTGAAACTCTCATCCTTTGTAGAAAATAGCTTCTTATTTCCTGACATGTGGTTAGAACACCTTGAATCTAAATACCAAATATCTTTAGTGTCATTTTAATCTTTTTCATAAGATAAAAGCAAATTGTTTGGAGAGGCCTCATCACCTTCGTGAACATAATTAACGCCTTTTTTCTCATTACCTTATTTTAATCTACAATCTCTTTCAAAGTGACCATACCTTTTACAATAATAACACTAGATATTTCTTTTATCAAATCTAGAATGGGAAAGGAATTAGAGCTTGACGTGATTACCCTAAAACAACAACCAACTCTGATACCAAATGAAGGAGCTCTGATACCAAATGAAGGATCTATGCAGGCCTATCTCTAGACTAGATAAACATTCAATTAGAATAGCATAACATTATAGCAAATGATTAAATCACAATATCATAGAATTAGGTTTACAATCCATGCATAAAGAAAGAAGAAATTATTATTGAGGTAGTTTCACAAAAAAGTGACATTCAACATGCATTTTGCATGCATTATTTAGTTAGACAATCTATATCTAAACACTAATTGACAGAAAAGAAAGTTGCAAATAGATTGCATCATGTCAGATGATTGACAAGAGCATCAATTACCAACAAGTTCACCGTTGATAACTGTATAATACTCTGCAAATAAATAGTACATGATTAGCTTAAAAAAAATGCTAAAAACTTATTCAGTAACCGTAATAATGTAATCTTTTATCATGAGTTAAATATCTGTATATAATACTAACAAAATCACATAAATAAAAATGGTTAATATAAAGATTTATTAATTTTCATTTTCCAAATATTAAGATAATGTTAAATCTGATATATGTTAAAAAACATTATTAATTTTCATTTTCCAAATATTAAAAAATATTAAGTACTGTTAAATAATATAATAAAATAATTTAATTAATCATATATCAGTTTTTTTAATGTAAAATAATAATTCTATATATAAAACCTATCAAAATTGTTTGTTAACTTTTCACTATTTTTTTAATGTAAAATAATAATTCTATATATAAACCTATCAAAATTGTTTGTTAACTTTTCACTAGCATTAATTCTATTTACGTAGACCTCTGGATAGGGTTCCGATGTCATATGATATCATCTTTTTGCAACTCAAAGTAGAAGCTTTAGTAATTAGTAAGTGTAATTAACAAATTTTAAGGTTAATAATTTCCGGTAATTTCTTAATTCTTATCCGCTACTTTTACACGCCGTGCCCTCTGTATGCGATGGGAGATCGGAAAGTTTCCGATTTCAGATCATTCATGGTAGATCGAACGTTTCCGGAAAGCATCCTTACCTGTTTTGGTGTCTTCATTCATGGTAGGGATGCTTGGTCGTGGCTGTAAAAGCCCGCTTCGAAGGCGAACTATTGGACCCCTTATGCCAACGTTCTTTGAGGACTTCTATCCGCTATTTTCAAAGATATTTTTAAATATATAATAATTCTATATATAAATATAGAATTATTATATATTTAATAGTAATTTTTAAAATATAGAATGCTATTTTTAATATTAAATATGTAAAAAAAAATTAATCAAATATTTAAAATATTAAAGACAAAATATAAATCTTAATTTTTTTATTTAAAAAAATATATTATTATTCATTCTATAATTTTGAAAATCTTTATTTATAAAATTAAGAATGGTTTTCTCATATATATGGATAATAAAAACATTTATAACATAATAAATGATAAAAACAAAACATTTCAATTTATTTAAAAATAATTAAAAAGTCAACATCAAATATTTGGATTTATATATACTAAAAAAATATTAATATATCATGACTAAAAAGATTTAATTATAATTCTTGAAAATCATCACAATTTTTAAAGAAGATCCCAATGAACCATGATTTTTAATTAACATAAAAAAAAATATAGCAATTTCACATCCCAAAGAACATTTAAAAACATAAATTTTATGAACATAAACAAAATAAATCTAGCAATTCCATATAAGTTGATGAATATCACAATGCATCATACTTTTTAGAAACATTACTATGAATTGTAATCTTTGAGGAACATACAAGAATAAGAACAATTAAACATAAATAAAATAACAATGTAACACAACCATACTTAACTCTTAAAGAACATAACTAAACTGAAAGCTAGAAAATGAAAATCATCTTTACTTATATGATCGTACTAGTTTATAATCTATTCCACTTGATTATATACCGTCATTTATTAATCTAATTATTAGGTCATCATAATTTTTTTTGTTTTCAAAATGCATGTTTTTTTAAACTTCCAAGGATGTATCAACTGAAAAGAAAAAGTGGCCACCATCACCAGAAATTGTAAAACGTGGCCACTGTAACTCCTAATCGTAAAAAGTGGCCACAGTGACCCAGAATTCTAATTGGTGGTGGCTACTACACTAACCCTACTGTATATTTTGATAGATCATAACTATAAGAAAAATGTATCTGACATTAATGTGGAAATTTGATAATAATAAAATTCATCGGGCAGTCGTGATATTTTGCTTCCTTTTTGGTGATCTTTTTTTGTTAGCTTCTTATGATGCTCTAACAGTAATTCATCGTTACCGAAAGTGGGTGGGCAGTAGTTTTACTTCCCTTCTCATGATCGTTAACTTTTTGTTTGCTCCTCGAAGACAACCCCCTCCTCCCGGTACAAATCTCCTCGTCAATCTTGTGCATGTGGTGATGTTTCTCGTTATGCAAAACAAATTACATGAGTTCATATTTCACAAAACGATTAATACCTTACATCATTTAAAAGAGATTGATCGTCAATCTTGTGCATGTGGTGATGTTTCTCGTTATGCATAACAAATTACATGAGTTCATATTTCACAAAACGATTAATACCTTACATCATTTAAAAGAGATTGATCTAGTCACCATTAAATTTAAAAAAAACACAGAATAAGAGATATATATTATCCATGTGAATGCTCTAATTGCTTATGATGATTCTCCTCCTTCGTCGCTTGCCTCACCCATCTTGGAGGTTCTGTTCAGGTTTTAGTTTCGTTACAACCATATGTATCAAATAAAATTGTCACCTTGAAGGTTGAGTTCAGGTTTTAGTTTTATTGTTCCATCTAATCTACCTCAACATTCCTCTTAGCACATAATGTTAATATTATGGTAGCTACGGGAGGTATTTACCCCCATGTGTGAACTTGACGAGAATAGAAGACTCTGGAAAGCAAGAGAAACCCTAATGAGTTGGCTAATAACCCTAGAAGCCTTGTCAGCTCTAGAAGATAATTTATATTAAGCTATTAGCCTCCAAGAGAAGAAGTCGGACAAAATTAATAATAATGTACTGAACAGACACATACCTAGAAGCAGAAGTCGTACCCAGCAAACTGGCAGGATTACTATCAATACAGGGCACCAGTGCTCATTTGACAACATCTCAGGACTGCAGTTTTCCCAATTGGTGCGCACTGCAGTTGCAGTTGGTGCGAAGGTTTGGAGGAGGGTTGTAGGTGCAACTGCAGCAGTAGCTACATTTAGTATTGGCTTGGATATCTCTTGGCTAGGGTTTGGAACATCTGATCAGTCTTTTGTGATGCGCTATCCTTGGGGATTGATGCGCTACTCTTTGTTTGGCTATCTAGCCTAGGGTTTGCTTCCGGAGGAATTCTCAGGTCAAGGTTAAGGTGCTCGAAGGGAGGTTTCGGCCTGTGGTTGGGTGATGAGGGTATCGTCAATGGTAAAACGAGCACACCATATTCTATATTCTGATAGGTTATGGGCCCACACCCCTTCAGTCAGCCTAAAACGCTGGAAGGAAACATAGCCACTAGATATTGAGCTCGTTGAGGAACTATCGCTAGGGTTACTAGCAGGAGCAGTTTCCAGAAGCACTGTAGCTAGGGTTACTAGCAGAAGCAGTTGCAAAAACCCTAAACCTCTTGTTGAGGCACCTTAAGTGACGAGATTGACCTAATCTCCGGATAGATGAGTGCGCCCTAGCCCAGCGCATCTCCTGGTACTCTCAGAAGGCCAAGACGTGAAGTTTGGATTTCTGGTCAAATCTAGGGTTTGACCAAGTCAAGAAAGCCATGATGAACTCTATGAAGTCTGAGAACAAGCTAGATGGAGCC
>ML779327.1:392041-406799 GCA_009831015.1 Picea engelmannii
GGAAGACTCATTCCCTCCAGGTTACACTTTGTTTAGTGTCAGAGGAATGGCCCAGGGTAAGGAATGGTCCAAGCATTTCTCGAGGGCAGACTCATTCTCTCTAGGTTACACTTTGTTTAGTGTCGAAAGAATGGCCCAGGGTGGGAAATGATCCAGGTTCAAAAATCAGAAACAATCCGTCTTCCTGGTTGGGAAGAATGGGGCAGATAGCCCATTATTGATATTCTATGTTGAGGGAAGACATTCTTTCAGACCTCACAGATGTGAGTGAAAGATTGGCCCAAATGATCATTATTGATATTCTATGTTGAGGGCAAACATTCTTTCAGACCTCACAGATGTGAGTGAAAGATTGGCCCAGATGATTATTATTGATGTTCTATATTGAGGGCAAACATTCTTTCAGATCTCGCAGACGTGAGTGAAAGATTGGCCCAGTTGATCATTTTTGATATTCTATACTGAGGGAAGACACTCTTTCAAATCTCACAGACGTGAGTGAAAGATTGGCCTAGTTGATTCAGTTTTTATCATAACATTGTTTCTATGCAGGATGCTCCCAGATGTTTGTTATGAAGACTATGTGACAGTAGATGAGGACTACTGTGGTGAATGTGTTTCATTGTTCGCAAGTATACGTTGTTGATCAAGTAATTGTGTGTTACTTGATGTGGTAGTTAACCATTGGATTGTAGTTGTGTACTACTATGAATAGACACAGGTGTGTTCTATCCTTGCTCTAATTGCCTTGAAGACTATCGGCAGATTATTGGAGATGATCATTCAAATGAATGATGAATAGAGATTTTCCAGACGGAAAACAGTTTAGAGCCTCTACTCCTCTTGTATCACTCCATGGTGAGAGTGACTTATCCAGCATCATATCTAACTACTCAGATGAAGTATGGTTTCGAGAGATGATGCAGTTGATGGTGATGGTGATGCTCATGATCTAGTCAAGAAATAGTCTAGATGACTATATTGATTCTACCGGGTAAATGGTATGTTTTGTGCTCAAGTCCATTACCTATAAATACCTCTCTACCTAGGAGGGAGTGTTAATATTATGGTAGCTACGGGAGGTATTTACCCCCATGTGTGAACCTGACAAGAATAGAAGACTCTGGAAAGCAAGAGAAACCCTAATGAGTTGGTTAATAACCCTAGAAGCCTTGTCAGCTCTAGAAGATAATTTATATTAAGCTATTAGCCTCCAAGAGAAGAATTCGGCCATAATTAACAATAATATACTGAACAGACACATACCCAGAAGCAGAAGTCGGCCCCAGCAAATTGGCAGGATTACTATAAATACAGGGCACCAGTTCTCATTTGACAGCATCTCAGGACTGCAGTTTTCCCAGTTGGTGTGCACTGCAGTTGCAGTTGGTGCGCAGGTTTGGAGGAGGTTTGCAGGTGCAGCTGTAGCAGCAGCTAGTTTCAGTATTGTCTTGGATATCTCTTGGCTAGGGTTTCAAACATCTTATCAGTCTTTTGTGATGCACTATCCTTGGGAATTGATGCACTACTCTTTGTTTGGCTATCTAGCCTAGGGTTTGCTTCCAGAGGAATTCTCAGGTCAAGGTTAAGGTGTTTGGAGGGAGGCTTCGACCTGTGGTTGGGTGATGAGGGTATCGTCAATGGTAAAACGAGCACACCATATTCTATATTCTAACACATAATCCAAAAAAAAGCTGAAACAACCATATGTATCAAATAAAAGTGAAGGCAAAATGTTAATAAAAATCATTCTTATACACTAGAAATATTTCATTAAGGAGAATATGCAATGCATTATCTCAAATTTGTTTTTCTTATCATAGATGAGAAAAAACATGGAACATTTAGATGGGTGGGGCTGTAAAAGTCGTACCTTCGCCCAATTAGAATTTTAATGAATGTTTGGGCTTCCATTTCCCCTATCCATCTCAGTAAGATATCATTTCGATATGATCGATGGAAAGGAAAAGTAGAATATAAACATTCAAATTATCTCTTGTAAAGATTTCTGGAAAAGAATCTAATGTGGTAAATATCAATTAAAAAACCTAAAAATTGGGGCTTGAGTAAGCCCACACGCACTGTAAAAACCTAAAATGTCCACTTCATAGTAATAAAATTGCTTAATGTCCACCTCATCGTAATGGCCGCCTTAGAGTAACATAATTGGTTAATGGCATCCATTAGTCCCGCTTCACATCCATAAAGATGTGGCCAAAATGAAGGACCTGCGGCGATATGACAATTTTTTTTTTTTTGTAAATAAAAAAGGGGTAAATTCTATTAGTGTGTTGTTATTGTACAAAAAAGACGCATGTCATCACCCTGCCACCTTTTCCACCAAATTACTGGAAACCGAAACAGATGGTTCCTTGTTAAACTTCTGACAAAAAAAAACATCTGCCACTTGCCCTACCAATTGGAAACCAGATTAGGTGGCAGATGTTTGTCCTAACAGATCTGTCTTTTCAAGCTAGAACAAGCTAACAACTATTGGAAAAAGAAAACTAGATAGGAATTATGCAGAGTCCTAGTACAAAAAACTAGACATGAATTATGCATAGTATGAATACAGAATAACAAGAAGCTAATCATTGGCACCAGGGGGTCTATCGTCCAAAGCTCCAGGGAGAGTGTTGTCACCAGGTTTTAGCACAAAGGGCTATGCATAGGTTGGGAAATGATGCTTGGCAAGTGGATTCGAGAATGCGTCAAAGAGCATGTGAATCTGCTTGCTAATGAGGGTGTCACGATGAAGCTGGTCCACCATGTGGCTTCTGATATTGAAAATGAGCTCTAGTTTCTCTGTGTTGAAGAGACTAGGGGGAGTTGGGTCGAATTATGGAATTAAATTTAGCGGTGAAGGTGCCAAGATGGGGAGGTTCTCCTACATAGTACCGATGATACCATCCTTGACCACCTTAGCTCCTGCATCAGCTTCACTGGTGTTTTCCTCGAGGGAAGCGCTCGAAGCCGTGTGGAGGAGGTCCTCCAGGAATACCTCCTGGACAATGCATGTGGCACCTTCCATGGAGGCCTAGGAACTTGTACTAGCTTTGTTCGTGCTGGGGAATAAGAAATCATTCGAGACCGTGTTACGTGTAGAGGAGGGATTTCGATGGAACCTGGATGGGTTCCTCCGAAAATTCCTCCTCGATGTAGGCCATCAGTGTAGTTCGTGGCCTTGTGATGCAATGTGTCCTAGCAACGAACAAGGTTATAGTTGTTGCAGGCATCTCTGTCGGGTAGCATAGTTGTACTAGGCAGATCCACGTCTCGACTTACCTCTCTCTCTCTCTGCATGGCTGAGCCAGGGGGAGAAGCATCCACTGAATTACTGACAGGAGAACCCACTGCACAATAATCCAATTCTCAAAGCGAGTAAGGTGATGGAGCTCGAAGGAGAAATGATGCCAGCCAGGGTTGGGCGGGAGAGATATCTCCGGGATGGACATGAGCGTTGTACTCACCCGCCTCCTACCATTAATCCTCTAGACCATCATTAACCAGACTCGAGGGAGTTGTCCTCCCTTCCTTTGAAAGTAATTAAGGTCGCCCTCCATTCAAGACTGAGGTAAGGGACGACGACTAGCCATATTTATGGTTGAAGTCATGGGAGGGTTGTATGGCCTTCTTCCGCACCCCATCCAAGAGGCAATATGACACTTGTTATTTACAGAGTTAATTTCTTTTAAACACCCATGAGATATTCTATATACGTATTAATCGTTGTTAAATAGGTAAGTGTGGTAGTGGTTAGGGAAGTAAATTATTAATCAAATGTGAATGAAAAAGTAAACAAGGAAACATAGACATTCAAAAATACAAGTTATGGACTTAAAATCTCATTCATTAATTTGACAGGACAACTAATAACATACCAGCTTCTTCAATTGCTAACCTTAAGATAGATGCTAAAAAAATATTTATAACACGGAAGAAAGAAGGTAAATGATCAAAATTCATTAACTTACCTTCAAATATCAGGATTAAATGTTTCTATATAATAATATAAACCAAAATGCTAAAATTACTTGAAACAACTCAAAAACGCTACTTTCTATCGGGAGATTTTCGAAAAATTAAAAACAGCGAAGAACATTAAAGGAAGGGACAGCATAATTTTGTCCACAAGTTCTTCCTTCCCGGTGGAAAGCCCTCCAACTCCAAGTACGTCCTAGTGGAAAGCGATTCAAGTACGTCAAGATGCATTAAATAAGGTACATGTGAGCTGAGTCGGACGGACCCTATAAGTATAATTTTCTCCCTAAGTTCTTGGGACATGTAAGTAAACAGTGAGATGACCGTTCCATGAATTCTTGGGACATGTACGTAAATATGCATTAAAGAAAAGACAAAAGGACATCTGAGGTGACCCAACTCAATGACCCATTAAATGCTACATACAGGCTAGATATTGTCTTCTTCTAAGGCGACAAATATTACCGTTGCTTATGGGGTAGTGTCTGCGGGGCCATATTCACGTTGCTAACGCTGCAGGGGTGGGGTCTGCGGGGCCGTATTCACGTTGCTAACCCTGCAGGGGTGGGGTCTGCGGGGCCGTATTCACGGTGGTGTCTCCGAGACCGCAGGGAATTTGATTGGCAAATTGCTCATCACGATTCACGGGTCGAAGGGAATTTGATACACGAGGTAATTTGATCGGATCAAATATGGAATTGCCGATTCCATTAAATATTGTTGAATTATTCGTCAAATATGGTTGAATTACCTGTCAAAAATATGGTGAATTGCCTATGGTTGAATTATCCGTGAAATATGGTTGAATTGCCCGTCAAAAATGTGGTGAATGCTTGAATTGCCCGTCCAAAATATTGTGAATTTCCTGTCAAATATCGTTAAATATCCGTGAATGCTTGAATGACTGAATTGTCCGTCAAATTTGCCCTCAAATATGGTTAAATATGCCTGAATTGGTTATGCCCATCAAATATGGTTAAATATGGCTGAATTGGTTTTAAAAATGACTGAATTGCCCATCAAATATAAAAAGTTGATAACGATCAATTGCGGCTAAAATGAACTTTTAGTCATCAACTAATTGCATCAGTCTTCGTTGAAACTGTTGAAATTGCATCAGTCTTCGTTGAAACTGTCGAAATCATTCTTGTTGAATTATCCGTAAAATATGGCTGAAATGCCCTACGATGAATTGCCCGTCTAATATGGTTAAATAGGACTGAATTACTCGTCAAATACAGTTTGAGTGGGCCTAATGGTTAAGAGCATGGTTAAGAGCATGTGTTTCCTCATAAGAGGTCACAGGTTCAAATCCAGAAAAGGGTAGGGTATGTATACCTTCATAGACTTTACCAGTCAAATCGCTGAACGGAGGAGGTCTCTGGTCCCATTTCTTCGAAGTAGTTATCAAAACCGCAAAAAAGAAACAGACAGTTTAGTTTTGAAATTGCTACAATTCCTACGTTATCTTCTTTCTAGTGGAACACTGGAAAGCCCTTCAAGTACGTGAAAATTCGTTATTGGTGATGGACCCCACATGACTTAAAATGTGTTCTTGGTGAAGGACCCCGCATTACTTAAATTGTAGAGTGAATACAATCCTCTAAAGACGACAGGAGTTTTCAAATTGGTCAGAATATTCTCATTTTTCATATCTGGTCTGCCCTCAACTGTAAACCCCTTCCATTATTGAACTGGAAACCCCTTCAAGTACCTCAAGATGCGTAGTGGAGAGATGCATGGCCCCGCATGATCTGTCAAATTTAATTGAAATTTAAATCTGACGTCATAAATTTTCATATTTGTTCACAGCTCCATTATTGAACTCGAAACTTTTCGAGAAAGGGGCATTTTGAACAGGTCAGGTCATCGCTGTTAAAGAAGCAGTTGGAACATCACTAAATTGAACATTGGCGCCTTCGTTAACCAGGTATCCACCCTGTGTTCATGACATGACAAGTCATCCATAAGATGATGTGTTATATTATAAAAGAGATGAATAATCGTGCTAAACCTCTTGAACCGCTCTATGCTGCCTGCTGGCTGAGTACATAAATACGTTACCATCTGAACAAATACACATTTTCAAAGTTACACAGATCCACTACTCTACTAGCATCTGATGCCATGTCCCCAAAGGCAGCACCAACGAGATCAACGTGTGTTTTTCCTGGGCTTTTGTCAGTAATCACCAAACTCATGTACCTCCTGTCATTACAAAGCAAAGGATCCATTTCCAGCCCCAAGTGAAAACAACCTTTACGAAGAGATCTCTATTGTACTCAAATTTATGATATATTTAAAAGAAGAACATTTTCAATGGTGGCAATGGTCAATGATTCACCAACTATTGTCATTTTGTAGCTAGGTCATGATATAGATGTTTCTTTGTTTTTGTTTTTTTTTATGTTAGGGTACTTGTTGTCACTTTGTATACTAGGCACGAGTTAAAAATGTACATTTTAGACGATGTTGAGTATATATATACACATTTTATGGCATGTTTTTTTTATCAATCTCATTGTTTCTACATTTGATGTTGATGAATATATAAATTTCAATGTGTTTGAATTCCAAAGTGTATTAATCCCTTAATTTGTTTCTAAAGTGATTATAAATATTCATTAAGGAATATCTTATGGTGGAAAAGATTACTAGGTGTTAAATCCATAAGCAATTAATGGTTCTCAAGTAGCATTGTTTGCTAATCAACCATGTATCTCTACATCATGGATAGATGATTCCTTATGAATTATTTACATGAATGTTGTGGATATCCATATTCTAACTCACAACCAACAATATGGACTACCTCATGAATTATCTCCATATAAATCCAATGACAATACACACTCAAATAGTGGTCATTAGAAAATATTGTGACCTTAAAAATGACATATTGCAATAATTTATTATATAAATAAATTTTCTTATTTTTCTTCTACATAATTGTAAATCACTTAACAATTTCAGCTCAATGTTATTTTCTAGGGAACATACATTATTCCCCTATTTCTATGCATGACATATAAAATCATTTGATTTATGTGTAACCCTTCATAAATGGCAAAATGTAAATTTATTGTGTAGTAGGTATATGTAAATTTGGTTAAACCTATCAATTATTAATAACATTTATTCAGTCTTCCATGGTGCTCACTAAACTTATTGATTTTGATAAATAGAATGAGAGAGTTCACATGGAAACTAGATATTAGAATGAGTGTCATTTTCCACCAACAAATAAAGGTTTTGAGGTTACATTTCATGACACTATAGAAAGTAATGCTACGCTACCAAAATTTCTCCAATGAAACTCATGAGCTAATTATATTGCTATAACTAGCCTACATAAAATGTCAACCCGGGAAGGTAGACTTTGAGGCACTGACACCATATGTGCATAAATGACACCATATGTGTAGAAATGGAGAAAAAATTCAACACCTCTAATAACTTGATACTAACTCTAAAACCTTCTTTAATCAACTATGAAAAGATTTTATTATCTTTCGTAAAARGAGTACTGAATTCATTGCTTGCTATGTACATGCTCTGATGATAGTCCACTTAATGCTTGAATTCCTTATCTCTTTAAAGAAAATCATACTCAACATCACTTAATGCTTGAATTCCTTATCTCTTTCAAGAAAATCATACTCAACATCTAGATATTCTACCTTACAAGAAAATTCTTGGAAGGTTATACATCCAATCAAATCAAATCATCACCGAACTTTGAACTAAATGTCTTCAAAAGATTATTCCTTCATCAACCATACTTCTAAAGAACTATGAAGCAACTTAATCCATTATTATCTAATTTTGATGTGCACATCCTTCTAAAAACTGTCAGAAATAATCAAACTCTTCTTCCACACAACTGTAATTTTAGACTATTTCAATTGTCACACTCACATGACACCTATTTACTTTTGAAATGAAATCAATCAACTCTTTTGATTCATGAAGATAAACTATTGTTGTACTCAACTACTTCTATATCTTAAAGGAATGAAATCATAATGACATAACTTAAACCTACTACCATAAGGAAATTCCAAATATTTAAACTCATACCAAAAAAAGAAGCTTATGGAAAAACAATTATTATGACCTAAGATGCAAACATACCCAAGCTAGGGGCCCTTCCAGACTTAGGACGCACACAGATATCTATTATTATCACATTGAACTCATGAAATTTATCTTCTATTATATAAAATAGTATCTATCTATCTATTCCCCTCTATCTATATATTACATCGTATCCCCTTTTTATAATCCAGTCTAAAAAAGAGGATCGATCCAGAAATAGATCATATACCAACACTAACCATATTCTCCTATATTCTTGTGATGACATGCTATTTATAGGAAAAGTAAATATAATCGTTACATGATTCCATGACCGAAGGAATGGAATCATGCTATTGTTCCATATAAATTTGAAGCATTAACTAAAATTGGATCTTCCATCCATGATGATAGGAACATGTTCTGAAGGGATAAGATCCATCCAATACCTCCAACAAGCATACTCCAAGTGGCAGAAAAGATCCTCGAAAGATGGAGAATACCAAACCAACGAACCATCCTCCATGTCTTACGCTCACCTATTCCGGTAGTGAGAGTGCTCTGGTTGACTATCGAAATGTCAAAACATAGGATTTCAGTTGCTAGAGTGTCTAAGACTATGCACCAAATGATAAAGTAAATCTCTTTGAAATCGCTTGCATGGATTCCAAAACCATACTACAAACCTCAAGTTAGCCAAAATAAGCAATCTTCATTCTATTTATTCATTAAAACATAAGAAATACATATTAAAAGAATTCATTAATCACCTGTGGTTTCTTGGAGACAAATAGGCTATGGAATAGGTATCAAAAGTTAAAATTGACATATTAGTGATAAGAATAGAGACATACAGGAAAAAATATATCATAAAAAGAAGCCAAAATTGGAGGACAAAATTTCCCCCAAGCCTGAGTATTTGCATGACTCCATGCAACAAAAGGATAGTATTATGGAGATTGTACATTCCCTCGCTTTGTCATCATACCGACCCTAGAAGAGGAAGTTATTATTGGTTCATACTTCAGCTACCAAATCTTCTTCTTCAAATATGCATTTTGTTTCTCTACATTGGCAAGTTTGATATACCATTCCTTAGTCTTTGTGAAAAGAACTTTATACCTCATATCCAATTTGTCATACTTTTTGTACAACTTCTGATAAGACATTTGTAGAAAGATATTGTCATCCTTACTCTCAATAATTTCTTCTTTAAGCTACTTCCTAGTCTTTCTCTTCATGGGTTCCTTGTTAGATGAGGATTCTCCATATTTTTCCTCTCTATGCTCAGACTCCTTTACCTTAATCCTCCTCCTCTTTATTTTTGTAGATTTCCCTAAGGTATATTCAAGAGAAGGTTACTCATCTTGTTCTTTTGATTGCTTATACACCCTTTCTTCAATTTCCTCCTTCCTTGGCTCTTTTGAGTTCTTTAAATCCTGGACATGTAAAGATTCTGGTTCCTCATGTTGTATATCTTCTAAGTGTGGTTCTTCCTCTATTGGTGGTCCTTCCTTGGCTTATTTCTCTAATACACTACTAATAGGTGGAATCAAATTTATCCTAGTTAGTGACCGAGTCCTTGGTCATTTAGGGGTATTCTGCACAACTTCTAATTCTTGATATGCTTATGATGTTCCTTATTTAACCTGAAAATTCACTTTTCTTCCTCTATTTTTGGATATCTTCTTACTTGAATCATGCTTAGCCGACCTTAGAGCCTCAGTTGGAGTGGCCTGTGGTGATTTTCCACTATCTTCAGCCTCCTTAGTTGAACTTTTTAATTTATGCAGAGGAGTGGCTTGAACCTTTTTAGATTGAGAGGCCAGGGTAAGGTTTGTAGCTGAAGGATTCAACTTGAGTCCAGACCAAAATAAAAATTGACTCCAAGTCAGGTTCTTCTTTCGTACTTCTCCTCCTACTAGTAATTTAATCAAACTATGGTGAAATAGACTGGTACTAATATCTTTGGGATGAGTTTGAACTTTTTTGGCCATCTTAGTTAGACTTTTCCAAAGATAAAATGGAAGATTCATTCTCTGCGTACCTTTGAAATGAAAAATAAATCGAAGATGATAAAGAAATGCAACAACATACCTTCCCTCACAGGTGATACATTGTTGAGTGACAAACAAGACATCCCTCCATTCCTCGATAACCACTCTCTAGGTACATCCTTGCTCCAATCAAGGTTAATATGTCCTAGCAGACGAAATTCATTCCAATCAAGCCCTTTAATTGACATATTTTTGAGCCATCATTCCCCATCACAGGGAATGCATATATATTCAGCAATAAAACCCTCAGAGACCTGTTTAACCAATTATCCCACTCGAGCTTCCTCGCCATTAAAGGTCTCTACAAACTCTCTGGTTACATTAACATTGTGTCCATTCAATCGTTCATAAAAAGGCATCCAACCTGTTTGTTCAATTCGTTGACAATGATTGTCTACACCCCGGATATGCTTTGAACAACTCATACACTGTTAGCTCAAACGTGAGCACTTTGGCCTTTGGCATGAATATTATCTCATTCTTCCTCTATTGCTTGAGTAAAATGGAGAAAAGACACGAAAGGACCAAGAGACGGTTGAAACGATGTGAAGATATTAACCCATATGGTTGTTTTCTAAGTGAAGCAACGAAATATAAGCTCATATATGAATTGATTTTAATCCTTGCAGTGATTCAAATCAATGGCAAGTACCTAAATGATACAGGTAGTTACTTCATACTATTTTATAAGGTGAACTACAAGTCATGCGATATTGATAAAAGGATGTGGCATGCGTTATGGAGGAAGCACGATGTCTAGGAGAGAATGGACAACTAAGTGGATAATCATGGTAAGGGATGTGAAGGTGATCAACTAATCCCTAATCATATTCCTCTAATGCCTTAATAAACAATAGAAGTCTAATGAAATTACCTTGACTTACCATGAGCGTATTGTTTCCACCTTATGTATGGATGCAAAGCACCATCATATTTTGAGATATAATTTGTATCATATGATTTAAATAGTGGAATCCAGTGTACAAACTATCAGATGAAGAATTCTGGTAGTCGACTTGATTCCATGATAATAGTCATTATCAAAACACAAAGTGCTTGTACTGTGATTTCAGGTAACTTTTCCACCACGGGAATTTCCTCCCTTATGATAGGAGTAAGAGAAGCAATAATATAGGTCTCGAACTGTGAATTATATCCCAATGGTAAAAACATCCAAATCTCAAAATTTTCTACAAAGCACATATCTGGTAATAGCTTTTTTTAACCAATTAGAGTCCCTGAAATGTTCTCCCATATAGAGATCCAATCTCGTGAAAGATAGATCTATATCTCCATCACATATGGTCTGAGATAAACATCTGAATATCTTCTCTTTTAGGAGATCAATAGTTAAATACAGGTGCATAGTGTATCAATAAATACAAATATCTTCAATTAGAGAATCTTCAACTGGTTAGAAGTCTAGTTCTTATCAGGAGAATAATCTTTTGTCTGGCAATATACTCTCATTAGTTTATTGAAAACCAAAATTTCACTACATTATTCCAATACTTAACTATCTGCAACATTTTTATTCCCTATCCTACCTACTTAAAAAGAAAATTAATTTATTTCAAGTATATGTATGTTTCCAATGTAGCCATGTTCATCGCAGGCTTGTAAATAAATTCTGAGATAAACATTTGAATATCTTCTCTTTTAGGAGATCAACAGTTAACGATAGGTGCATAGTATATCAATAAATACAAAGATCTTCAATTAGAGAATATTCAACTGGTTAGAAGTCTAGTTCTTATCAGGAGAATAAGTCTTTGGGTGAAATCATGAAGATGGGTTACACTTTTTCTTGTTTTATGAGAAAAAAAACTGTATTTTCACAAGTTATTCAACTTCCAACATACAAAAGTATTTTTTTTATTTAGAATTTCACTTTACAGTAAAAACAAAACTTGTGAAGAATTGTGTTAGCTTTCCAATGACTATTTTTCAATTTTTTTTTATGACGATTTGATATGTCAATTTGACAATTGTTTAACAATATGTTCCTTTAACATGAAATGAATGATAATGAGTTACTTATTTCTACAACAATATATCTATTATTAAACTTATGTTTTTAAGAAATGAAATATACTGCAACAATCTACAGAGACTCTATTTTATTATGACTATCATTTTGAATCTAACGGATGAATATTATAATTTCTAGAAATTTTTTAAGTTGACCGAGATGAAAATGTTGCAGATTTTAAACACATCTTTTTCTACACGTTGTATCTATCTTAATTTTTACTTAAAACTAAAATCTAAATATACCCTTTTGAAAAGAACAATTTAAGGATTATGAATATATTTTTTTCCAAATTTTTCACTGTATATTTTTATAGATACCGATATTTCATTTCATCGAATCATAATGTCTGCTGGAAATATTATGTAGTGACTTTTTTAAAAAATTAAATAAAAATAGATAAAAATAAATAAAATGAAAAAAATTTATAAGAATTGAAAGTAGATTCAATTTTGGAAATGCTGGTGTAATTTTCGAAACCAAGTTCTCAGTTTTTACAGGAGTCCGCAACCTCCGAAGTTTAGTTAAGCTTGGGGCAATTCTCTGGTTTTAGTTTTCAGTCCCAATTTCTTTTTTTTGGCCGAAAGACTAAAATCCAACGGAAACCGTCAAAACTGAACGACTCCCAAGTCTTTCAGCCGAAAAACCATTCTTTCGGCTGAAAGACTGTCGAATGAATTTCGTCCGTCGGAAAAAAATGAAACGACACGTCGTATCGTTTTCTTTCGCGCCAAATTGTATAAATAGGCTTTCGGTCGAACGCATTTAACACAATTCATCGAATGAATAAAGAAATATAAGCTCGAGGATATGGATTTCAAAGCATTTCTATTACTGATTGCAGCTTTATTCTTTTCTTTCTTTATTTCTTCCCTCTGTTCCATAGGCTTAATCGGAGGATCAATATCGATACATGGTGGTTTTCTAGAGCACTTAAACAAAGTTTTGAATCATCTTTTTGGTTTTTGTTGAATAAGGTAAATGATGTTTCTTCAAGTTTTTATTGGAATAACAATTTATATGTTGAAAGATAAATATTGAGCTTTTTTTCAAGGTGAAGTCTTTGTTGAACATATCTCTTACAGATAACTATAAAAGTTATGGGAAACAAAAGTTTGCGCAAGAGAAAATATGATCGCACTTGAGATGATACTCGCCAAATTGAACAAAGGAAATAGCTTTATAGGAGAAATAAACAAGAACGTGCAAATATTGAAGAAAGAAATGATGATAATGTCAATAGAGATTTTTGATAAGAAGAAGTTCAACCATGTATACATGCACATATGATGATCGAGCACACGACACACATTGGGACTGTATTCAGAAAGTACAAAATTCAAAGTATAGAATTCAAATTAAAAATATTGTAAATAATATAATTGATTGTAATTACAATCTGATGTTTTTCAAAAAACATAAATAGATTTGTCTCATAATGTCGAAGAAGACATTGAAACCGAAATTGAATCAAAAGACGAATCACCTATAGGTATGTGTACATAAATTTAGATTAATACAAGATGAACACTCAAGTATATATAACTTAGTGAATTTGTTTTCGGGTTATGTTTTTTAATATAAACATTAAACTGAAATATGTAGGAGAATCTATCAACATTGATGATGAAACATTAGAAAATGTTGAGACTGACAAATTTGGGAAGAAAAAAGCTAAGCATTATATAAGATATCGAACTAAGAATATGTATAATACTTATTTCAAAGATGAATCAGTAACAGTGCAGGCTCAACTTTTACTTTCTTTATTAAAGTCAAGAAAGTTAAAAGAAGCTACATTATTATTGAGTATTCAAAAGTCGACAAAGGATACAAAGGTGCAACAAAATGTCTTTAACAATATAACTAGTGTATTAAAAGCTTTTGGAAAATCTCAAAAATAAGATGTCCATGTTGCACGTAAAACGTTACAAACAACAACTGTTTCAGGGAGCAATATAAAAGATTGTTTGACACTACACATGGCAAAAACTTTGGGAACGTCAAGAAAAACATTGCACAAACCTAGAAAATTTCATTTCCAAATAGATGTAAATGATGAATTGGCTTGTTGGACAGTGATTTCTAGACAACCCTACAAAGATAGACTTGCAGAAAATGTTAAAGAATTGGCCCGTAATTGTTGGTTGGAAGAATTTCATGTTTCACCACATACAAGGGATGTGTTGCGTCGAAGAATAGCACAAAATCAATATGAAGAACATCCAAAACATATATTGCCAATGACACAAATAGAATTGTTTAATAAGTTCAAAGAAGAGCACAAAGAAGTTAAAATTTCCATCAATACATTTGTGCAACAAAAAACATGGTTTGTTAAACCCATCATTGTTCGTGACACATGTTGTTGTCGTTATCATGTGGAGTTTGAGTTGTATTATGAAACTTTTTTGGATTTTGGTAAAACTTTGTGGCTAGGTTCACCTCCTCCTTCCATAGTTCGTGTGTTTATATCTGAAATTCTATGTGAAAGAAAAGATGATGATTTATTTTACAAAAAAAAATGTGTTGGTGGAAAGAAATGTGATCGTTGTGGAAATCTAAGTTTGTTTCATTCAAAGTATCATATTGATATGAATGATCAATCATT
>ML779327.1:411003-432414 GCA_009831015.1 Picea engelmannii
TATATATATATATATATATTATAATCAAAGTCTGAATAGTAACACTGTAAAATACATAAGTTCTACATCCATTTTAGGATGATAACAAAAACACAGGCATTTAACTTCAAAATTTTGGACTCTAAGCCATCGCTTTAAGATAGATCACTTCATACATGAAATTCAAACCTGCAAAAAAACATATTTCAAAAATTAAAAATTTACAATTCAAACATGCGAAATAATACAGAATTCAAAAATTGTAATTAAAATAAAATTGACATACATAAAGTCTCAAATCCTTGAGGTGAAAATTTCATCCCAAGTGATGTTGTTGTGTTCTTGGTAAAACAAATTGTGTGTTAGAGTTAGAGTTAGATAATAATTTGAAAATAAATATAGAACTGTGTATGAAGATAATTCACAAATCTCCATGGATTAAGTCATTTTTTCAAAGAAATACTTATCTCATTGTAGATAAATTCCAAAATCCTTCCGAAAATTATCCTTATGGATAAAGTCTCAAATCCTTAGATGTAATTCTCATCCCAGGTGTTGTTATTTGATCATATTTACACATCAATAAAATACTAATATCCTCAGCAGTTAAATACTTCTCATCTTCTTCTGCAGTGGTCATATAATCAAATTTCACAATGCCCTTCCAAACTAAAGGACTCATAAATCTCCATATTAAATAATTCTTCCAAAAAAATACTTATTATCTAAAAAAGTTCAGAAATCTCCATTTTAAATACCATTCTTCCGAAAAATACTTATCTTCTCTTTCTTCGATGGAATAGATGTTCTCATATAATACTACGCCATTCTTGGACAAAAAAGCAAGGACTGCAATTGAGGAAAATTTAAAAACTTTCTCTTTTCTGATGTGGGATAGAATCTGTTCCCAAATATTCAAACATATTCAAGTTCAAAATTAGGTGTTCATCATGATCTAACCTTAAATAAGTTTGAGTGTACACCATTTAAGAATTTGTTCTCAAATATTCAAACATATTCAAGTTCAAAATTAGATGTTCATCATGATCTAAACTTAAATAAGTTTGAGTGTACACCATTTAGGACAACGACAAACTTATCTAGGGATTCTATATAATTTAAAATAATTGAGGAAAGACTAAAAACTATAAATTTGAGAAAAAAAAAATCATAAAAGTCAAGAACGTACATTTATGAATCATCCTGAATGGACACATCCTTTCCTAATATGGGTGCTTCCTCAATCCCAATGTCTCTTACGAACACACTCTCATGTAATCTCTTCTTCACATTAGCTTATATAACACATTTCAAATTTGAAAATTTAATAAATTATATTCAAACGATTATATAACACATTAAATTTAAATGACTTTAAGACATTAAATGATACTTGTGAACTCTCACCCGCTTCAAACTCTCCCAATGAGAATTGAGACAAGCGAACCCACGTACCAGGAGATGGAATAGAGAGCTGTGAACAACACAACTAAGAAGTAAATCGAGGATTCAACGTGTTCACAATTATACAAAATTATAAATGTTGTTGAACTCTTACTCAAAAGAGTGGATATTGAACAACTATTAGAAAAAACATACCCGATTCAATCCATCCAAATTTAAACTTGTCGAATCAAGTCCCCTACCAACTAGAGATTCATTTAACATATCTCCAAACTGCAATTAATGGCAAGAAGAACTCAATTATTTCTATAGAAACAAGTATATCTAAATCTATAACTCGAAGTAAACTATCATAAAATGCGTCAAAATTTACCTAAATAGATCACATACCAATCTGCAATTCGGGTCATCATTATGAATGACCTTCTTCCAACCATCCCGACAAAATTTGGCATACTCCAAAACTTCTTTTGCTGACATTGCATCTAAGCCTGCATTTGTTTTATCAACAAATGTGGCCCGAGAATTGGCTTATGCTCGCTGACGCTTCATGCCAACATCAACACCATAAAACATAGCTTCCAAATTTTTCCTGATTGCAGTCCTGGCCTTTTTGCCAACTTCTGATGTAGACTGGAACTCTGAAATTGATGCAAATGCCCCTTTTGGGCAAGGTACTAAAGATTTTAGAGGCCTCGGCAATTCCCCACTTCGATATGCCCCTTTGTGATCATATGTACGTCCTTTACCAATACCATAATATTTGGATGATAGACTAGTATAATCTGGGTGCATGTGCAAGAAAAACTCCGCAAAAAAATGTCTTGCAAAATAGTGTCGAACCTCATCGTTCCACGACAATTTCCCATATGCGGCCAAAAATCTGTTATACAGATGTCCGACAAAGTCAGGGTGCTTAAAATATTGCACCTTCAACATTTTCCACTTTGGGCCCTCTTTGAAATTGAACATGGAGATGACATCTTATTTTGAAACTCTATTTTTTACTGTCTCCCATTTATCATGACCCATCACCTCTAACTTTCTCCACCTCATTAGATCGACAAAACTGTCAGTGGTTGGCCCCATCTTCTGATATGCATCCATAAAGTTTTCCAGTGAATGCAAAACAATTTGCAAACTTTGTTTTCTCTCCAAAGGAAGTTCCAAGACTGCCAAATCATTTTCCAACCTCTTTTTAACACCCGAGCATCGCTCAAGCGTCATTGCTTCGGTATTCCCTTCCCAAAGAAGTTCATCGCCAACTTCTGAAGGATAGGTGGATGTTGGCATGTAATCTTTTGTTTCTTCATAACGTGGCCTCCTAAATCCACCTTCACCCTCTGCACTGACATTTGAATCTTCGTGAAAACCACTCTCATTGTCGCCCCTTGCTCTAAATTGATTGCCTACACACACATTTGAAAGTAACTTCAAGATTTAACCTCACATAAATTTAAATACAACAAAATTCAGCAAAAGTAAACAAAATTTAAGAAACTTACCAAAAATATTCTCTAGTCGAGAGCTATTCCCTACATTCTCAGGTGTAGGAGTGTTGATGCACAACCTATCCAATAAGGTTGCATCCATAACATTGGTTTGAGCAGGTTCTGCAGTTGATCTATTTACAAAGTCAGTTGAAACTCTCCTCTAGCAAGATTGTTGGTGCTCACTCAGAGTCTCAGTTGAAGAAGGAGTTATTGTTCTTCCTTCTTGAGAATTCCTAGAGTGTTTGTGAGAAATGTTTGCATAATCTCGTGTTGACATCACTCCACAATATCTATCCACAATGCAGAGTTTATCAAAAAAAATCCAAAGATGTACACAAGTTCAAGTGATTAAAAACACAGAGATAAATCAAAGTTTTAAACAATCAAGACACAGAGGTAATCAGTCATTAGAAGGCGCAAATACTGGTCATTCAGCCATGAATCAATCAACTAAAATATAATTAAGGGGTCCATAGACAGCATGACCGATTCTTATCCTTCACTCATCATCCATGCACAAAAAAGTAGCGCATTTGAATCTATAGGTCTTTAACACTGAAGTGACGACCGTCGATTCGGCTCCTGGACAACTCAGGAATGGACTAATGTCTAAAGAGATAAGTAATAGAAGATAAAACGACAAAATTTTCACAATAATAAAAAAAAACCACATAGAAGTGATTGAAATCAGAAGTTGGGTTCGCCAAGGGACTACCATTCCACTTAGAGGTTTATCATTCATAATCCACATCAAAGAAAAAGACGCAAAAACTAAACATTCATCCATGAATCAATTTGGCCAATATTTTGGTGTCTTGGATTGCTTGACTAATGTTGAGGTGTGTGTGAGCCCATTCTTAATATTAGCTTCATGCTCTCTAATCCTTATTTGAAATGATCACCCAGTCTCCCTGATGTAGTTTTTTCCACAAGTACATTCTACCTTATAGACCAATTATACTAACATTGGTCCATGGTATCCTTCACTGATATCATATTTTATCTAATGGTTTCAAGGGGTTTAAAAGTGGCAATGATATCCTTTTTTATTAGAACCTTGGTGACCCTATTGGTGACCCCTTTGATGTAGGGAAGGTTTTGCATGAACATGGATTATATGTCATTTCTTTAAACTTACCATTAACATTGTTTAAATGTCAGAGTTTTTATAATAATTCATTTATTGTCATGTTAAATGGGATGGGATTGATGGTTGTTTGTATGAACCTAATATAAATTAAATTAATATGAAGGGACCTAGTTGTTTGTTTGGATGACTTGAAAGATTTAAGTAAAAATTGTTGGATAGTTGTGTATATAGTTGAATTAAATACATAATTTTGAAATATTTTATGGTGACCTAAAGTTACATAAAGGGACCTAATTTTACTATAAACTAAGGGATTTCCACTAAGGGATACACAAAGAGACCTAATTTTACTATTAACTAAGGGATTTTCACAAAGAGATTTATACCTAATTGTTACATAAAGGAACCATATTTCCACTAAGGGATTTCTTAACTATAAACTCCCTAACTCCCTTGCTTGATATAGTTTCCCCATTAAGAGAATGACTAAAACTAGCTACCTAGTGTACAAGCACAAGAGACTACTAACATGAAAGAAAATTTGCTACCTATTGCATAGTGGGGGTTGGCATAAATATGCCAATTCTTGGCTAAATCATTTAAGAATGGAGAAGGAGATCACTCTACAGAACATTGATATATCATTAAAAATACTATTAAATAGAAATTCAATGAAATATCAATTTACTTATTGTTAAATTTATAAGCATCTGCAAGAGCCATTCTCTGGAAGGATGGATAAGACCCTAGACAAGATCTAGGACCCCCAGTGCACTCCTAGGGTACTTGGTCTAGGACCAAACATTCAGTGCCATGGAAAAAGACCCTTGTTAGGGTCCGTAGTATACGACTGGGGTTCTTGGTCTAGAACCAAGCAGTAAAGACCCCTGAGAGGGACCCCAGTATACGACTGGGGTTCTTGGTATAGGACCAAGCAGTTAAAACCCCTAGATAAGTCTATGGCCCTTAGACATGGTCCAGGGTACCCATGCCTAGGGCATGGGTTGATCCTTGGTCTTCGACCTTAGTGGATAAGACCCCAGAAAAAGTTTTGGGGCAACTTGATCCTTGATCAAGTATTTTGTGGGTATATGACCTTCCCTGAGAGAGGACATAACCACATGAGGGATGTATCATGTATGCAATGATGATAAAGTAATAAGATCACCATGAAAATGAATAAACAAGTATTGCCACCTTGTAAACCCTCCTTAAGCCTCTCCTACCCTTGTTTCTGTGATTTGGGGTTTTATGTTGTTTCGTCTTAAGGGTTAATTAAAGTTTAAATTAAATGTTTATTATATCATGTTTAAATTATTTAATTTAAACATGTTATATTAATTATTTTAATTTAATTTATATTTTTAATACCCTAGCCTAAAGTATAAATAGAACCCCCCCTACCCCTCACATTACATAATTTTATTTTGTCTCTAGAGTGAGCGGATCCTCTCCTTGCTACGACCTTCTTGATTTTTTGTTGGAGTGTCCTTGCTATGGCCCTCTTGATTTTTTGTTGGAGTCTCCTTGCTGCGCTCCTCTTGATTTTTTCTGTTGGAGTCTTCCTTGATGTGGCCCTCTATCTTTTGTTGTTGTAGAGGGTGTTGTGACTACTGCATCTTTCTTGTGTGGGGTTAATGTGGACCGGCCTTGCTCCTCTTGTTGTTGTATGGTCACTGTAGGGTGTGGCCTCCTATCTTCTGTTGTGCTGAGTCTATAGGGTGCGTCCTCCTATCTTGATGAGCTATCCATTCATCATATTCATATCTGAATTTTGTTTTTGAGTTCTATACAGTTTGATCTATCTAGATCTAGGTATCAACATTGACAGTTATTAGATCTAAACGATATATTGAGTTTACTTGTGTATTTCTGTAGTATGATCTATTGTTCTTGATCAGATCTGTAGATTTAGTTTAGATCTGCAGACTAGTATTAGTTTCCTATTCCAGTATTATAGATCTGAACTAGATCTCTCTAGATCTACTCTATAACTTGTTTTTACCTAAATTTGTTTTAGATCTGAGTACCTATATTCTCTCTATTTTACAGTCTAGATTAGTTTTCTGAACTTATGGTCTAACTATTATACTCACTGAAATTCAAAAGACACTATTGTTATGCTTTACTGCCCTAAATCTAACACTTATGAAGAGTTTTTGTTAACTAGAAGGTAGGGATAAAATCTTATTTCTAACATAAACACTCCCATATGATATGGGTTTTCATTAGAAAATGTTTCTACTATGAGTGGATATATCACTAGTGTTAGGTCACATGGCCCTCATAACATTATGATTCCTTATTTCCTCACATAGTTCCTACCATGTTTAAATTATGCCTACATATCCAACACAAATCCAATAAGTTGTCAATTTGAAGTTATATTATATGAATATAAATATCATCAATAAGATAAGCATTGAATAACTTTGGTCAATATGTCTGAAGTAATAAATGAGTATAATTTAATTAGTTCCCATCTAAGATTCTTTTATTTCTATAAATTAGACTTTATCATCCAAAATGAAGTATTTGTTATAACATGTCAACAAAAACCTAAAAGGTTCTAAAGAATGTTTATTGGTCAATTCTTCGTGTAGTATGGTCTATGAGTATTTGAATGGTTGAGGACTAAGTTGATTGGGATTCTTGTTAGAATAGCACTCAACGTTACCATGGAATAGATCAATCCTAATGGTTTATTTGAGGGTACATATATTAACCTCAATGAATTGACAATGTACAAGGGATTACAAGATCAAAAGTAGCATGTGTATGGTGCATCAACAATAACTATTGAACCAATTCATTGTCTTTAGGAAGTGGACATCAAATGACATGTAGAAGTTGAATTGATTGTTCAAATGGCATGTAAAGAAGAGGAACAATTGTAATTATCTCTTAGAGATGGGCCATAAGAATATGAATTGATAGAGATTGAAAGAGGGAGGTAGAAGTTTGAAGATTACAATTAAGAAAGGATGCAATTATAGGTCTCTACAATTGGAAAAGACCACCAAAGTGGAAGACATTGAAAAATACCACCAAAGTGGGAGACTAGTTACTTTTTCAGCAGTTTACTACACAAGTAGGTCACTCATGTCTTACACAAATCTAATAAGTTGTCAATTTGAAGTTATGTTATATGAATATAAATATCATCAATAAGATAAGCATTCAATAACTTTGGTCAATATGTGTGAAGTAATAAATGAGTATAATATAATTAGTTCCCATCTATGACTCTTTTATTTCTATAAATTAGACTTTATCATCCAAAATTAAGTATTTGTTATAACTATTTCTTTAGTCAAAGGGTCTCTACAATTGGAAAAGACCACCAAAGTGCAAGACATTGGAAAAGACCACCAAAGTGGGAGACTGGTTCCTTTTTGAGCATTTTACTACACAAGTAGGTCACTCATGTCTTACACAGAGATGTGACCAAGACTCATGACAATATGTACGACATGTGAAGCATAGAGGGAGATTTACTTACCCATTATCAACAGGTCTCACTAAATGGTTTCAAGATGTGTTTTGTCAATCTAGTCCAAATATAAATGACTCTTGGCAATGAATATTTCTTTCTCTTGTTATAAAATGAAGAACACATAAAAATGAAAAACTTGCATGAATTACATAATCATGTTAAGCATTGAATTTTTGAATGAAATTTTTTTTTGAGGCCATAACTAAGGGAGCATATATCTGGGAATCAAATCCAATATAGGGCCATCCATGCTCAAAGTAGTGTGGTTGGATGAAATACATTCCATGTCATTTTCCTTGCATCAACAATCATATTGAGGTAACATCCAAGGAAAATGACATGGAATGTATTTCATCCAAGGAAAATGACATGGAATGACATGGAATATAAAACATAAGAATTGTATTATATTTAACTTTAATAAGAGTTGTTTATGAATACCACTGCTTTCTGGTAGTAATCACAGTAATAGTCCTTAGTTTCCCATATGATTAGAGTGAGTTGGTTCAACGCTAATACACATGATAACACATATTCGAACATGAGTTATCATAATATTCGTGACCAATCAGAATTGAGTAAGTTTGTTCATTCATGTACGCTCTTCACTTCCACGGATATTTTTTTATCAAATTTCAATGTTTTAAAATGTCTTAACATAATATTACCTTAGTTTTAAAAAGTAATATTCACTCCAAGTTAAATATTTCTTTCAAGCTTAGTTCTTAAGAGGATCCATATTGGAACATATTATCATAGACTTGTATAAACAATTCAATTTGACTTCCAAGAAATTTTCTCATATATTGTTTACAAATTTCAACCACCTATTGACTTTAGACATTAGAAAAGTGGCATTCCACCTTTAGACAATTACATTCCTCTTGTAGTAATACATCCCTACGCTCTTGTATTAGGAAGGGATTGGGCTAAGGTTGTTGATTTTCACTTTTTTATCAATAATTGGTTTTCTCTCATTTGTCCCTCATAAAATTATGACTATTACCTTAATTACTCTTTATTATTCTTATTATCAAGACCTTGGACCCTCTTATGATTGATGTGAAAAGTTTTTTATTGTTTCAATCTAATTGTTTTCAATGAGAAGTTATAATATATTTTGGAGGAATTTATTTGTCCATTAACTTATTTATTTATTTGATGTATTTCCTTATTTAAATGAGGTACTATATATGCAAATATATCATTGATATACTTTTTTTTTAAATATGGTACATGAGATTCATCCTATTATTGTTTGCATTGTATGTACTAATGGAAATTATTGATGAACTTGAAGATCATGTGTTCATTTAATGATGTTACAAAAATTGTAACATCCAAATATTCTACGGGCCCTACAATTTAACTTCTTTCAGGCTAATAAGATACTTAGTTTGGTTTAAATCCTAATGGTCAATATGCATCATTGTTGTTATACAATTATTTCAATAAAAGAGGTAGTGACATTGTTTTTAGTCATTCGTAATCTATCAGTCAGTTACTTAACCATGGGAAGCCAGACCTGAGGCCAAGCCGTGGGCGTGCCCACATCTTGGCCACAAGGATGGCCTCCCACGACCAAGTCATAGTCCCACAGGGTCCAAGAAATTGTCTTATTTAAAAATTGAAAATGTAAATTAAAAATTATAACTAAAATGAAATTTGTAATTTTTATAATTTCTTGGCCACTGTGGGACTGTGACTTGGCCGCGGGAGGCCATCCTTGTGGTGAAGCCGTGGGTATGCCCACGGCTTGGCCACAGGGCTGGCCACCCACGTCCAAGTCACAATCCGACAGGGATGAAGAAATTATAAAATTTACAAATTGAAATTGTAAATTAAAAATTAACCATAGAGTTCAAAAATTAAAACTAAAAATATATACTAGAATTAAGAAATTTACCTGGAGTTCGGCATGCCCACACGATCCCTGCGCTCACAGACGACCTGCCTTCACAACCGACGCTCATGACCTCTGCTCTCAAGAAACGACTACAAAATTTGTAAAATGTTTCCAAATCGATGTGTGGTTGATATATAAACAATCTTTCGGCCGAAAGATTGTTCGGCCGAACAATCTTTCGGTCGAAAAATAGTTCAGCCGAACAATTGTTCGGTCGAAAAAGTATTTCGGCCGAACAATCTTTCGGCCGAAAGAGGATTGCCGAAAATAAAATATCCGGCCGACTAAATTTTACATGCAAATCGAGGGTGTGGTTATTGCATCGTTCGATTTGACATTTCATTTTTCAGCCGAAAAATAGTTCGGCCGAAAAGAATATCTTTCGGCCGAAAAAAGGTTTTTCGAAATTTTGGAGGCCCAATAGTCACGAAAGTGTAACCCACCTCCATGATTTCACCCATTTGTCTAGCGAGATACTCTCATCCTTTTATTGAAAACCAAAATTTCACTACATTATTCCAATACTTAACTATCTGCAACATTTCTATTCCCTATCCTACCTACTTAAAAAGAAAATTAATTTCTTTCAAGTATATGTATGTTTCCAATGAAGCCATGTTCGTCGCAGGCTTGTAAATAAATTCATGCCCAAGTTTAGAATGAAAACTTTAGCATGTACTTGAACATGAAGAACCAACTGATTATTCTGATGTGATGCTATGATTTGTTGAAGAAGGAATCTATTTGTTGTCTTGATTTCTGATTGGAAACATTCTTCAATATAATTGAACTTTGTCAATGCTCCTTGTGAAGTGACTTGCATGCTTTGTGAATTTGAAAGAATCCACTTCTCATGATTCTGAATGTTGAATTGTGGAGCTTTAAAGACTCCTACATTTTCCTGAAGACAACAAGGAGTTAAATATGCAAGAAATTCAATGATTTCAAGCTCCAAAGTTTCTTCATCTAATGGAGTCTTTTGGTTCTTTATTTGTGTTGCAGGATGACAAGGAAGTTCCAATAGGTTTCTCTCCATATCCCGAAAAATATCTTGTAGAAACATTCCTTCTTACTCAACAATTCTGTGGACTTCTCTTTAATTCTTTCTTTGGCCGAGTGTTTTTGCCACTTCTAAAGTAGGGGAATTCTTCTTATTTGAAAATTCCAATCACACAACTAAAATAAATTCTCGTAGATCACATCAACTTAAAATAATTCTTGAAAACCACACCTTTGAAAACTTAATTCACATAACTAAAACTAAAATAAATCCTTGCAAAACTAAATCCAATCAGAACTGCAAAATTGAACTTGCACACCTTGCTGAAATGAAATCTGACACTGCTGAAAATAAAGGCACACTTGCATCAAAAGTATTTGTTGAAGTCTAACTACTTGGTGAAGCTTTGGAGAAACCCACTATAGTAGATGCGTAGGTTTTTACCTCCCATCTTATAGTTCATCCTCCACCTGACCTTCAACAAACATAACACAACCCCTATTATCCAATCCTTTTTAGTACCTCCTCGGAAACGACGCCAAAATGATGAATTAATTATATTTCTATAAACAACCTACATAAAATGTCAAGCTGGGAAGGTATACTTTGAGGCACTAACGCCATATGTGTAGAAATAGGGAAAGAATATGTTTTCAGCTTATCAAGAACTCTAATAGCTTGACACTAACTCTAAAACCTTATTTAATCAACTATGAAATTTTTTTATTATCTTTCATAAAAGGAGTATTGAATTCATTGCTATGTATATGCTCTGATGATAGTCCACTTAATTCTTGAATTTCTTATCTCTTTAAAGAAAATCATACTCAACATATGGATATTCTACCTTACAGGAAAATGCTTAGAAGGTTATACATCTAATCAAATCAAGCCATCACTGAACTCTAAACTAAATGTCTTCAAAAGATCACTCCTTCATCAACCATACTTCTAAAGAACTATGAAGCAACTTAATCCCCTATTGTCTAATTTTGATGTGCACATCCTTCTAAAAACTATCAGAAATAAACAAACTCTTCTTCCACACTTTAATCACCAAATAAAACTTGCAACAATACTTAAAATAAATCTACCTCTATAATTTCAGACTATTTCAACTATCACACTCACATGACACCTATTTACTTTTGAAATGAAAACAAGAAACTGTTCTGATTCATGAAGATAAATTATTGTTGCACTCAACTACTTTTGTATATTAAAGGAATGAACGAAAAATGACATAACTTCAACCCGCTACCATAAGGAACTTGCAAATATTTAAAATCATACCAGATAAATAAGCTTATGGAAAAACAATTATCATGACCTAAGATGCAAACATACCCAAGCTGGGGGGCCTTCCAGACTCAGGATGTACACAAATCTCTGTCACTATCACATCGAACTCATGAAATTTATCTTCTATTATATGAAACAATAAACAATATGATGGATTTTAACAACCAGCCAAATCTTCCTTTACATATCTATCTATATATTCCCCTCTATCTATCTATTACATTGTATCCCTTTTTCATAATCCAGTCTAAAACAGAGGATTGATCCAGAAATAGAACATATACCAACACTAACCATATTCTCCTATATTTTTATGATGACATGCTATTTATAGGAAAAGTAAATACAGTCGTTACATGATTCCATGACCGAAGGAATGGAATCATGCTATTGTTCCATATAAATTTGAAGTGTTAACTAAAATTGGATCTTCCATTCATGATGCCAGGAACTAGTTCTAAAGGGATATGATCCATCTAAGAATTCCAACAGGCATACTCCAAGTGGCAGAAAAGGTCCTCGAAAGATGGAGAATACCAAACCGACGAACCATCCTCCATGTCTTGTGCTCACCTATTTTGGTAGTCAGAGTGCTCTGGTTGACTACCAGAATGTCAAAACATATGATTTCAGCTGCTAGAGTGTCTAAGACTATGCTACTACCAAATGATAATTAAATCCCTTTGAAATCATCTGCATGGATTCCAAAATCATACTACAAACCTCAAGTTAGACAAAATAAAAAATCTTCATTCTATTTATTCATTAAAAAATAAGAAATACATATTTAAAGTCTTCATTAATCACTTGAGGTTTCTTGGAGATAAATAGGCTATGGAATAGGTATCCAAGGATAAAATTGGCAAATTAGTGATAAGGATAGAGACATATAGGAAAACAAATACCACAAAAGGAAGCCAAAATTGGAGGCCAACAGAGACTTGAAACCATTATTCTTTTCCCTTCACCATCTATGAGAGTTGATTGCACATCCCTACCCAATTTTTGGGTTAGAGCACATAAGGAGACGAAGGACCCTCCCAAACCCAATTGCAAAAAAAATTTGATTCCATGCCATTGCCATTGTCATGCCCTTGTCATTCCTTGCCAAGTCATTCCATGCCATGTCATTTCCATTTCCACGCCATTTTCAAACCTTTCCATGCAATTCCATTCCCTTACCATGCCTTGCCAAGCCATGTCATGCCATGCCATTTCCATGTCATTTCCATGCCTTGCCATGTCATTCAATTTCCATGCCAATGTTATTCCTTGCCAAGACATGACATGGCATTCCATTCCCATGGCATCCCATTTCCATGTCATTTTTATGCCATTTCATTGCCATGCCTTTCCAAGCCATGCCATGCGACCATTTTCATGTAGTTTTCCATGCCTTGCCATGTAGTTTCCCATTTTAACCTATATAACAATATATACAACTTTCCATTGTCATGCCATAACATTGCCATGCCTCTCCAAGACAATAAATGATATTACCTAAGTTGAAACATGATAAATATAACAACCCTTAACACAAGTAATCATTAAATGAAAGAGGCCTGAAAATGCAAACCTAAACTAGGTTTTAGATAACAAATGCTTATTTAAATGAAAGATGACACATAACAACCCTAGAATATTCAAGTCATCAAACCTTAGAATATTCAAGACATCATTGTGATTCCTTCCCAACCATGCCATAACATTGTCATGCCTTTCCACATGATTTAATTATGGAAAGGCTAATAACTTAAATTGTAGTTTAATTTTTATGTTTATGCACATGACTTAATTCACCATTTCACTTATTAATATATAAATTATAATTTAAATATTATGTCATGACTAAATTCACCATTACACTTATTAATATATAAATTATAATTTAAATATTATGTTAATGTAATAATGATTTAATTAACAATTCCACTAATTATTTTATAAATATAGTTATATATGAAAATGGAATTATTATTTTGTTTTATTACAAATGGTTATTGTAGTAATTATGTATAAATATAGTTATTATAAATTATTCACTGCATTTAAATTATCATTTATTTTGTTTTATTATAAATGTTTATTGTAGTAATTATGTATAAATATAGTTATTATAAATTACTCATTGCAACTAAATTTATTTTTTTTGATCACTGGTATGGATAAGTTATTTTCTTTTCATGCTTTTTTTTTATATGTTAAATTTTAAAAAATTAACATTTTGGTTTGAGAGTGGATTGTATAAAAAGTTAAGGTTTTCATTTTATTTTAGAGTAAAGTAAAAAAATATTTTTAATGATTGAAGTATATCCAAGTTGTGAAAATTATGATAGTGTTTAAGTTAAGTTGTCAATTTTTTTGAAAGGAGAAGAATATATATAAATATTAAATTATTTATATTTAATAGTAATTTTAAAAAATGCAGAATGTTATTTTATATATTAATTATATAAAATAATTATTTTTTAATTAAATATTATTATAAAAGAATTAATTTTTAATTAAATATTTAATAATATTAAAGACATAATATTAAGCTTATTTTTTTATTTAAAGAAATATATTATTATTTACTCTATAACTTTGAATTTTTTTACACATAAAATTAAAAATGGTTTTCATATATATGGATAATAAAAATTTTTATAACATGATAAGTGATAAAGAAAAAACATTTTAATTTATTTAAAAATAATTAAAAAGTTAACAAAGTGATGATAAAGGATGAAGACATCACCAAGATCGCCTTTAGAACAAGGTATGGTCATTATGAGTTTACAGTGGTGCCATTTGGATTGTCCAAAGCGCCTGTTGTTTTCATGTGCTTAATGAATGGAGTGTTCAGAAATTATTTGGACAAGTTTGTTATAGTCTTCCTGGACGATATCTTGGTGTATTCCAAGACAGAGGAAGAGCATGAACAACACCTGAGAATGGTGTTGCAGGTGTTGAGAGAACACCAGCTGTATGCAAAAATGAGCAAGTGCTCATTTTACCAAAAGCAGATCCATTACTTGGGACACATTATTTTTGAAGAAGGGATCACTGTGGATCCTGAGAAGATACAATCCATTCAAGAGTGGCCAGCGCCAAGAAATGTGATAGAAGTTAGATCCTTTATGGGTCTGGCAGGTTATTATAGGAGGTTCATAGCCAAATTTTCAAGGATATATTTGGAACATACTAGGAAATATTCATTATATATTATGACTAAAAAAATTAATTATAATTCTTGAAAATCATCACAATCTTTAAAGAACATTTCAATGAACCATAAGTTTTGATAAACATAAAAGAATATAGCAATTCCACATCCCAAAGAACATCTCACATAAACATAAGTTTTATTAACATAAGGAAAATGAAGATAGCAGTTTCACTAGGATGAATATCGCAATGCCTCATGCTTTTTAGGAACATCACTATGAAATGTAATCTTGAGGGAACATACAAGAGTGAGAACAAGTAAAATAGCAATGTAACACAACCATACTTAACTATAATCTATCTTTATCAATGTAACATAACCATAATCAACTATAATTCTAAAAGACCCTAGGGCCATTATAATTTTTTTAGAATACATGTATTTTTAAACTTCCAAAGATGAATCATCACTAGAACGAAAACATGGCCACGGTAAGCCACTGTAACCTGGAATTGTAAAAAGTGGTCACATTGACCAATAATTGTAATTGGATAGATCACAACAGTAAAGAGAATGTGGCTACACTAACCCTATTATATATTTTGTTAGAAATGTGCCTTACATTAACGAGATGCGAAAATTTAATAATGAAATTAAAGAAATGTGAAAGCCATTTGATAACACTATAATTCATGCAGTGGTGATCTTTTACTTCCTTTCTAATGAGTTTTAATTTTTTTCTTAGCTTTTTGTGATGCTCTAAGAGTACAATTCATCGTTACGGGAAGTGGGTGGCCAGTGGTTTTACTTCCTTTTGTTAGAATTAATGATTAATTTAGGGATTGGTTTGGAGTTGGTTTGAGATTTTGTAGGAGCTGTTGAGATATTATCTCAACCTCCATAACTATGTTTGGAATTGGTTGGATCTAACTCCAGCTACATATACCTATTGTATCTTGGGATTTGATATAGTAATACAATATTAGTTTCTGTGTAATTTTCGTGTTATGGCTGTTCTCTTAAACTCTGACATGGTATCAGAGCTAGAACAACCATGACTCTCTCACCAGAGGGGATGGAATATGAGAGCAATGTGAGATGAATCCGCTGCTGTAGATTGTAGGTTATAGTGTGAGCGTAGATTCATTTTTTATGTGTGTTACGAGAGTGTAGACCAATTGTGCTATTGTTGAACAAATATTTGGCAAAAGGAGAGGGCAGAGTATTCCATCTTGAGAATCGTGTGGATCTATCCATTTATCAGGAGATCGCTGAGCAAGAGGCTCTCCCTATCGCCGTCAGGTTATGTTGTTGCACTATCAATTAAAAAGAGCAGCCACAATTTCCTTGAAAGATGTTGCCTTGTGAAAGGAAGAAAGTTGCAATTGGAGGTTCAAATACGTGCTGTGCAAAGAAAAGAAAGGAAACCGCCAAAGTTTGAATGCAGATCCTGATAAGTTGCTGAAGGTTTACTCATGGTGAACCAAAAACAAAAGATTATTATTAATTGGAAGTTGTCTTAGATGGCATGTTTTTATATTGATATATATATATATTTAGTTATGTGTGGTGTATTTAAAGTTTTTTATATATTTATGTGTTTATGTAAAAGAAAGTAGGAACTCTTGTATCTTGATATAAGCTGGCAGCCCCGGTTTCAAGAACAACTGTTCTTATTGGAAGTCACCTTGTATAATTGAATGTTGAGGACATTCTATATCCAAACTGCTCTTCTAGACACTGAAGGATAGCCGAAAGAAAAAATTCGACAGATGGAGGCATGTTCATAGAATGCATCAATAATTGACATCTTTTATCACGGAAGCCTCGATGAGCCGAGTTGTCAAATTGTCCATTGTACAAGTTCATGAATGATGGTCTGAAGCATTTATGCTTTAAATGAGTTGAATGACAAGCTCGAAGAAGAGGAAGAGAAAGAGCACACTCCAGAGGCATCAGAGTGGGTGTAGGAGCTGATGAAGACTAGATCAGACATAGATCTATGTTGTGATTTGAGAATTGTAATATGTGGTTTATTTGTAATGTAATTATTAAGGAAGGGTGTTAGAATTAATGATTAATTTAGGGATTGGTTTGGAGTTGGTTTGAGATTTTGTAGGAGCTGTTGAGATATTATCTCAACCTCCATACCTATGTTTGGAATTGGTTGGATCTAACTCCAGCTACATATACCTATTGTATCTTGGGATTTGATATAGTAATACAATATTAGTTTGTGTGTAATTTTCATGTTATGGCTGCTCTCTTAAATTCTGACCTTTCTGGTGATCTTTAATTTTTTGTTAACTTCTTGTGACACTCCTCGAAGACAACCCCTCCTCCCAATACAATATCCTCGTCAATCTTTTGCATGCGGTGATGTTTCTCGTATTGCATAACAAATTACATGAGTTCAGATTTCACAAAACTATTAATGTCTTACATCATTTAAAAAGATGAATATCTTACATCATTTAAAAGAGATTGATCTAATCACTATTAAATTTAGAAAAAAGGAATAAGAGATATGTATTAAGTGCATAAATGCTTCAATTGTTTATGATGAATCATGATTCTTTTAGTTTCATTGTTCCACCTGAAATACATCAACACTCTACACTCCGCTTAAGGCAGAATCCAAAAAAAAGCTTAAACAACCATATGTATCAAATAAAGTTCAAACACCTCAACACCCCTCTAAGTGCATAATCCAAAAAGAAACCGAAACAACCATATGTATCCAATAAAACTGAAAGAAAAATGTTAATGAAATCATTTTTGTACACAAAAATATTTCATTAAGGAGAATACACAATGCATTATCTCAAATTTGTTTTCCTTCTTATTACAAAGGAGAAAAACATGGAACTATTTCATTAAGGAGAATACACAATGCATTATCTCAAATTTGTTTTCCTTATTACAAAGGAGAAAAACATGGAACAATTAGATTAGTGGGATTGTAAAAATCGCACCTGGGCAGACTTAGAGTTTTAATGAATATTTGGGTTGCCATTGCCCTTATCCATCTCAGTAAGATATCATCTTGATATGATATATTGTAGAAATTCAAATTTGTTTTCCTTATTACAAAGGAGAAAAACATGGAACAATTAGATTAGTGAGATTGTAAAAATCGCACCTGGGCAGACTTAGAGTTTTAATGAATATTTGGATTGCCATTGCCCTTATCCATCTCAGTAAGATATCATCTTGATATGATATATTGTAGAAATACAAGTGTATAAGAGTTGGAAAGACAAAGTGAAATCTAAACGTTCTAATTATTTCTCATAAAAATTTCTGGAAAAGAAACTGCTTGATGTGTAATAATTTTTTTTTTAATAAATGTACAACAATAATAAAAAAAAATGAAAATGGCTTCTCATTGTAATATAATAATATAATTGCTTCTTCAATAAACCATATCCAATAAAAAACCAAACATAGTAACATAATTGTTTCTTCAATAAACCATATCCAGTAAAAAAACCATAACTTAAAGCAAAATAATGTGAATGTGGGTTAAAGTGGCATGCAATTAAAAAACCTAAAAATTGGGGTTGAGTAAACCCAAAAGCGAAACCTAAAATGGCCACGTAACAGTAACGTAATTGCTTAATGGCCGCCTCAGAGTAACATAATTGATTAATGGCATCCCTGCGCCAGTATGACACTTGTTATTCAAACACCCTAACGTGACAATGAGACTATACGTATTAATCCTGGTTGAATAGGTAAAGGTGGTAATGAATGGTGAGGACACAAAAATAAATTTGAAAAAATAAACCAGAAAACTTACTCATTCAAAAATACAAATTATGAACTTGAAATCTTATTTATTCATTTATTTGAGAGAACTAAACTCATATTCAATAAAACAGGCAAATGGTCAAAATTCATTAACTCACCTTCAAATATCGAAATTAAATGTTTCTATATAATAATATAAACCAAAATGCTAAAATTATTTGAAACAAAAGAAGGTAAAAGTCGGGGAATTAATCAAAAACGCTACTTTCTATCGGGATATTTTCGAAAAATTAAAAACAGCGAAGAACATTAAAGGAAGGGACAGTATAATTTTGTCCACAAGTTCTTCCCGGTGGAAAGCCCTCCAACTCGAAGTACGTCCTAGTGGAAAGCGATTCAAGTACGTCAAGATGCATCAAATAAGGGACATGTGAGCTGAGTCGGACTAACCCAGTAAGTATAATTTTCTCCATGAGTTCTTGGGACATGTACTTAAAGAGTGAGATGACCATGAGTTCTTGGTACATGTACTTAAAGATGCATTAAAGAAAGGACAAGTGACATGATCCAAAAAGGACATTTAAGGTGATCTAATTTTTTTAATGCTGGGTTGCAGGTTAGATATTGTTCTGATTGGGTTGAGTTTAGCATGATGGAATTTGACGGGCAAATTGCTGGTCAATTTGTCTGTCAAATACAGTTAAAAATCTTAAAAAACAGTTAACCTCTTTCTTTAAAATGGGTCAAACGATTATTAAAATAATAAAAATCCGTCAAATGTAACGAGCTTTAACAGTTTGAAATTCAACGGTCATTAGAATAATAAAAATCCATCAAATTTAACGAGCTTTAACAGTTTGAAATTCCAACCCAGCCTAACCCCTTTAGCCTGGTGATTAGCTCGGCCTGGTTCTAAAGACAACCAACTAATATTAAGGGAATATTACGGTTGCTTATGACGTAGTGTCTGCGGGGCCGCAGGAAATTTGATTCACGAGGTAATTTAATCGGATCAAATATGGAGTTTCCAATTCCATTAAATATGGTTGAATTATCTGTCAAATATAAAAAAATATGGTGAATTGCCTGTGGTTTAAAAAATATGGTGAATTGTCTGTGGTTGAATTATCCGTGAAATATGGTTGAATTGGCCGTCAAAAATATGGTGAATATGGTTGAATTGGCCGTCAAAAATATGGTGAATGCTTGAATTGCCCGTCAAAAATATTGTGAATTTCCTGTTAAATATGGTCCGTGGAATATATTTGAATTTGCCGTCAAAAATATGGTGAATGCTGGAATTGCCCGTCAAAAATATTGTGAATTGCCTGTTAAATATGCCTGGCTTGGTTATGCCCGTCAAATAGGGTTAAATATGCCTGAATTGGTTATGGTTAAATATGACTGAATTGGTTTTGGTTATGACTGAATTGGCCATCAAATATAAAAAGTTGATAACCATCAATTGCCGCTAAAAGGAACTTTCAATCATCAACTTGTTGCGTTCTTCGTTGAAGCTGTCGAAATCGTATCCGTCTTAGTTGAAACTGTCGAAATCTTTCTTGTTGAATTATCCGTCAAATATGGCTGAATTGCTCTACCGTGAATTGCCCGTCCAAACCGCAAAAAAAACAGGCAGTTTAGTTTTGAAATTCCTACATCAGCTTCTTCTAGTGGAACACTGGAAAGCCCTTCAAGTACATGAAAATGCGTTCCTGGTGATGGACCCCGCATGACTTAAATTGTAGAGTGGTACGTGAAAATGAGTTCTTGGTGATGGACTCCACATGACTTAAAATGTGTTCTTGGTGAAGGACCCCGCAATGCCGCATGACTTAAATTGTAGAATGAATACTATCCTCACTTTTCAACAGAAATTTTCAAATTGGTCAGAATATTCTCACTTTTCATATCTGGTCTGCCCTAAACTGTAAACCCCTTCCATTATTGAACTGTAAACCCCTTCAAGTACCTCAAGATGAGTAGTGGAGAGATGCATGGCCCCGCATGATCTGTTAAATTCAATTGGAATTTAAATCTGACGTCATAAATTTTCATATTCGTTCACCGCTCCATTATTGAACTCTAAATTTTTCGAGAAAAGGGCATTTTGAATTGGTCAGGTCATCACAGTAAAAGAAGCAGTTGGAACATCACTAAATTGAACACTGGCGCATTCGTTAAGTAGGCAATATGCACCCTGTGTTCATGACATGACAAGTTATTGGTAAGATGATGTGTTATATTATAAAAGAGCTGAATAATTGTGCCAAACCATTGAACGGCTCTAAGCTGCCTGCTGGCTGAGTACATAAATACGTTACCATCTGAGCAAATACACATTTCCAAAGTTACACAGATCCACTACTCTACTAGGATCTGATGCCATGTCCCCAAAGGCAGCACCACCGAGATCAACATGTGTTTTTCCTGGGCTTTTGTCAGTAATCTCCAAACTCATGTACCTCCTGTCATTACAAAGCAAAGGATCCGCAGCGACGCAGCAGCGATGGCCGTGGGCGGGAGCAAGGTTGGCCCTTCGGTCTCCTGCGAGCGCTGGGGAGAAGCAGCGATCAGAGTATGTCATCTAGGCTCTGGCAAACCCTTCTACACGGAAACCCTCTCCTACCACCAACTCAATCCTTCCGACGAAAGCATGCATTACTAATGATGTAGACGTGTTACTGACCAACATCAGGATCAATATACGTGTTCCATGATCACAACTGACACCTGGATCACTGCATGTATGCATTGATAGCACTGATACGTATTCCACGATTATCACTGTCACAGATCACTGTATCTATACAACTAGCGCAGCCACAAAACCTGTG
>ML779327.1:445295-476218 GCA_009831015.1 Picea engelmannii
TTTTTTTTTTCAATTATTTTTTGTTTAGTTTTTAATTGAAAATGAATTATATATTTTTGTAAACATTTTAAAATAGTGTTATTTAACTACAATTATTTTTTATGTATTGAAGTAAAGGTAAAACAATGTGTTAAAAATGATATTTTCCACTATATTTAAAAAGTATGGAGCCATAATTTAATCAAGGACACATAATTACATGAAAAATCTTAATTTAAAAAAATAAATGGTGTACAACATTTTTAACATTGGATTGAGCATGAAAATATGATTAAAAACACCACTGAATAAAAAAAAATAAAAAATAAAAAATAGAAAAGTTTGAAAATAGATGAAAAAACACCATTGAGAAAAAAATAAAAAATAAAAAATTTGAACAATTTGAAAATAAATGAAAAAACAAGCATTTGAAAACAAAAAAGTGGAAACCTTATGTATTAGAAAATTTAAAATATCAAAAAACCACCTAAAAAGGGAGGGGGGTGCTACCAGTAGCACCATTTTTAAAAATGGGGCAAAAGACTTGACCCCCCCAAAAACGAGAACTCTGTAGAGTTCTCGTTAAGTTGGTAACTATGTTAATCACACAATGATTATCTTCCATGTAGATTCTGTATCATTTTTGTAACAATTGTCCTATACTCATCAAATTACGCTTCAGACCAGAAACATAATATACATCAGACATAACTCTCTCTTCTCCTTGTCTGGTTAAAATATTTATACAGCATTTGCCTAAGACAATGACTTGGATATCTATTCCAAGTGTAACCTTGGTCTGGACTGACTCATCCAAACTAGAAAACAATTCTATGTTTCTTGTCATGTGGTTACTGCAGCCTGAATCTAAATACCATATGTCACATGGACTTGCTTGAGAAACATTGCATTCAACTAGTGACACTATATTAGACATTTCTTCTGCGCTAGACATAGCTACAACGCACGCCATAAACATAGGTCGATTTTGGTTATTTGTGTTGTGTGGTTGATTTTGACTTTGCTTGTTCTGATTATATTGTCTCTTTTTGCACTCATATGCATAATGTCCATACTTTTTATAGTAATGGAATTGAATATTTGATTTGTCAGTTTTTGACAAGTTGACTAGCCGGTACTTGGATTTTGACCTCTTCCACCAGTATTTCTAGGATTGCTATTGCATCCACTTCTGTCAGAACTTCTTCCTCTACCTCTAGAGTTATCTCTCACCCTTCCTCTTCCACGGCCTATAGATGACTGTGTGGAAATAACGTTTTCTAATGACATATTTGACCTATTCAATCTATGTTCATGATTGACGAGGGAAGCTTGCAGTTCATCTAGACTGAACTGACTCAGATATTTTCCTTCTTCTAGAGTTATAATTAGAGTATCAAATTTAGGAGGAAGACTTCTAAGCACTTTCTCAACAACTTTTCTATCATCTATGGTTTCACCGTGAGACTTAATTTGATTTATCAATCCAATGACGTGTGTGTAGAAAGAATCTATCGTGTCTGAATCTTTCATTGACATAGTTTCAAAATATCTTCTAAGAATCTGAAGTTTTGCAGTTTTTACTTTATCCATACCTTGATAAGTGGTTTGTAATATATCCCATGCTTCATTGGCTTGCTTTGCTGATGCAACTCTTGGAAGTATGCTCTCATGCATGGCTTGATGTATATAAAACAACGTCTTTCCATCCTTATTTCTTTGTTCTTTCAAGACATATTTCTCAGCTTGTGTGAGGGCATTATATGTTGCCTGATCTGTCGGTTCAACATAACCATTTTCGACTATCTCCCATACATCTTGACCTCGGAACAAGGCCTTTATGGTCAAGGACCACATCTCATATTTCTTGCCTATAAAAGTGGGAGGTTGCAGATTTGAGGTAGAAGCCATTTTGCTTTTACTTTCAACAGAGTTTATGCTCTGACAAACTCGTTCTGGTAGAACCTGCTCTGATACCAAATTGAAGGGGAAAAGGGGAATGCGCGCAATCTACTCTGCGCAACACAATTTAAATTACTGCGCACCAAACATACTACATGATAGAGTTCTCAAGATCATTGTGTAGTGCACAGACTGGTAGATTGTTGTGCGTTGTGAATACACACACTAAATTGAATGATTTACGAATGTAGAATATAATAGAGAAATAACACAAAAAATTGTCAGAAACACCAAATACTTGATATTAATGAACTTCGGTACAGTGTGCTCGGATTACAAAATACAGTGACAAAATGAGCTTCGGCTCTGACACTTCTTCTGTCAACTCTTCATCTGTTGCTGGTTCTTGAACTGCTTCTCTGCATCCCTCTCTCCTTTTCTCTATGTCTCTATATATTCATTCATTGTTATAACTAAGAAACTCGAACTTATATAAACTTCCTTCAGAAGCTAATTTCGACTCAACATTTAACTCAACCATAATTACGACTGACTCTTCAACCATGTAATTTAATTCGGGAGGATAGAATTTAGATTCATTTATAGTTCTCCTGCTTGCCGAATGACTTTTGAGTAAGTATGTGACTTTACACTTGCAGACTTGTCAGACTGTCTGACTTACATTTTGACTACTGACAGATTTCGACTGACAAACAAATCGGCGGTGACGTGAAGATCTCACCGACTTGTAATTACAATTTCCAACATGTGAAGACTGCTGAAAAGCCAATCCAAACAAATGGCTTTATGGACCTCTCCAATTTAATATTAGTCTCTGCATACAAACACTTGGTCACTTCATAGCCATAATAAACCCCCAGATTATTATCAAGTAGTTTATTAGGGCTATACTTACACCCACCATAATCAATCATGCAAAGTTTGTCGTCGAACACGTCATAGCATAACTGTGCAAAATCACCATATCTAAGGATTTCAACTTTCAAAACTGGATTCATGGGATCTAATAATCCATTCCACAAGTTCGTTCCCTGAATATCACCCCACATATCCGCGAGTGCTTTGTTTTTGTGTTTTCCCATGTTACATAGGTCGTGGCATGAGACGGTTTAGACTCCATAAACAAATGCTTGCCCCTAACATGAAACATGTGCATTGCTTCTTAATGACATAAACGTGGCTTGCATAGATATTGATCCTTCTTAATCATTTAAACGTGGCAATTATATATCCTTACAGTAATTTTATAATGTGATTAGGTAAATGTAAAAAATAAGTACGCCTATCAACTTAACAAGAGAACTGCTAGCCCTTTTTCAAATTAGTATTTAAAGTGTTTTTACACACACACACACACACAAATATATATACATATATATAGATTCTTTGTTTTAAACTATTAATTAATTATAATTTGATATGTTTCTTCACCAACCTAGGTATTTATGAAATAGAAATTAAAAAAATCTAAAGTTATTTACATTTATTGATATAATTAGTAATTTTCACTTTTGGAAAGGAATATTAATTAATATGAAGGCATCTATATAGGGAGAGCCTTTTCCTAAAACTTGTAAATTGGGTAAAACCTGTCAACCAATATAGTTGTCTCTTTTGCTCTCCACACGTCCTTTGCCTCCTCTGTTGTTTGCTAGATTGACGTCATGAATACCACTCTCTAGTTGTCCCTACCTATCATCCACCTATCTCGATCTCCCTATTCATTGGTATTCAACCTCTCGTGCCTTCTTATACACATGTCCCCGACCTCCAGTGTCTTCGAATTGAGCCTGGTCCCACCATGTACAGGATCCAATAAAACCCCATCGTTAGCACCGTCATTCCACCATTACTCCTCCTCTCCTCTATTCCACCATCACTCCTCTTGAAGAGAAGAGGGAACTGAATTAAACACACTAGAGGAATGAGCTACACCTGAGATGATCAACTCAAAATTTCTTTCTTTCATTGATTTACCAAGAAGATATATATACACAATTCTTTCTTGGGAAAGATTTAGAGAAACCTTGAGAAAAATGTAGACAAAACTATCGAGAAGTAGATTTACTCAATCAATTTGACATTTCTTCTAGAGTGTTCCCTAACTACCTCATTTATGAAATTATCTCCCTACAAATTATATTTCCTTCCACACGGTCATATTGGTACCCCAAACAAATCCATGCTCTAAATCCACTTACCAATGATATTCAACATTAATTTAGAAAAGATGGAGTCACTAGCAAATTATTTGAAGTGAATGAAACCATGATCGCTATTTTAATGTCTTAAAGATGCATAATCACCAATATGGATGAAATCGCCTTTGATCTCCATATCTTATTGTGCTTCTCACCCGAGAGTTTGATCCATGCCTACTTTCTCTTAGTTCCTTCTTGAGATGCAACAACATTGTTCTGTTGAATTCATCTTCTCCTTACAAAACAAACTCAATGCTTCCCTTAGGCATGTTCACTTTGGTCTCAATCTTTGTAACATTTTCTCGTTCACCTCTTTTTAATGGAGGATGCTGACACACTTTCTCTTTCCAAAACTAACAGTTGAAATACACCAATGAAACTAGAAATTCATGGACATGAATGTGATTTAACTTTGGCCATACACAATGATGTAATATAATCACAATCACCATGACTAGCATTCGAATGCCCAATCACATGGTGAAAAATTGTTAGTTCTTCCAATTTTCAACAATGGTTATATTCCCTAACTTATAACCTTTCACTAGAATGAATCATGAATATTCAAAGAAAACATATAAGGAGGCTAAAAATCTTAATTGGATATTAAACTGATCTAATGAAATTTAATAGGGAAATTAACTTATTCTCTGAAGCAAACATTAACATCTACCCAAGTTGCAAGAAGCGAACATTTACATTTATCTCAGTTGCCCGGCAGGGAATCTACTACTGGTTTTGCACATACTTGACATCTTTGTTATGTTCCACCATAATATATTGTCCTTAACAATCCAGTAACCACCTATGTATTTGCATGTCTAATTTAGACTATGGTTACAAAAAACGATCAAATGTCTTTGACAATTGAAATTTTCCTCAATATTGTTGTTCTAATCCAACAATCTTCTAGCCACAAGTGAAAAGAACCTTTACAAAGAGATCTCTATTGTATTTGGGCTCAAATTTATAATATTTCATAAAAGACAAACATTTTCTACAATCAAATATATAATCAAAGTATGAATTTTATCCACAATCACAATTCAATTGTAAACTAGTGAATGAAGTAATTATTATTCTATAGGTAGAGAGCCTACATAATAAATCTACACTCCATATTAATTTGTACATTAGTGCCTCAAAAGTGAATGCATGCCATGACCTCCTTCCTAATGTACATGGAACTATCTACCACAAACAATAAATGCAACTGGCCAAACATCACCAACCTCAATTTTCAATACACAATGATGGAATGTGAAATGTGTACACATCATAGAAATAGCTAAGGTATCTTGCATCAGTCCAGTGGTGATCAACAACATAGAAAAAAAAAAGACAAGACACTAGAGAACATAATCCATAAGTTAAGTTTTCTTCCCAAAAGATTGTCAATAAACCCCACACTCGATGCCCACTAACATACACAGATATAAAATGAGATGATTGCAGGCACATTGAAAGTTACCGCTCATCCAAGCCAATGTGTGGCTTCCACACACTTATACATCTCTTTTAAGAGTACAGGGCCCGCGAACAAACTACACCATGCAATATGGAATATTGCATGAGAGACTAGAGTCGGTATGGGTGACTGAACTTGAGGGGTAGGAAGAATTCATATATAGTATCTCAGATTAAAATGGATTATTATTATTATTTAATGTTGTAATGTATGATATTTATGTGCAAATTTTGAAAATATCGTACAAAGTCTTCATATCATAAAGGTTGATTGTTCGACACCCGTGTGACACTCAAAGTTGGATTCCATTAATTCATTTTTGAAATCGTTTGTTTTCACCACCAATCAATAAGAAATAGGTTACATAGAGATTCCTCAAATGAGTGAGACATTTTATAATTATTGCATGGATAGTTTTAACAACATTCTATATCAAAGGAGCCTATGATGGATTCTATTCACTTTGGTTCAAGGTTGGTTGATGGTGAAATAAGTTTAAGAGAGGGAATTGATAGCATGTAGGGAGTAGTTTCATATATGTACAAATATGTCAGTTAGACTGCGCGATCCATAGGCTTAGGAGATTACTTGTGTGTTAGGATTTTATAAAGTGAAACTGTGAAACATTAATTGTGTTTACCTTACCTACATGAAGTAATGGCAGTGTGTCTGGCAATTTGAAAAACTATAGCATAGTGAACTTGAAGACTTATTCGACTGCACTACCCACCCTTAAAAGTTGCATATGTTTGTCCATCCACTAGACATATCCATGGAATAACCTCTGGGTAACTGAAGGAAATGAGGGTCTCTCAAGTTTTTAACCCTCGATACTCGATTTTTATCCCTGACCTCAATGTTTATGCACAACCTTGATACCAACCCTAGTTTGCTTGAATGGAGCCCCTACGACCTTCAAACCACGAGCTTTAAAAATGGATGGACCACATATGAAAAGTGTCTTGTATTCTTCTATAGAGGTCTATGCTCATCCCTTACTAACGATAGTATTTTCATGTGACAAGCAATCTGAATCAAAGTTTCAAACTGAATAATTCACTTGTTGAATCAAATTTATGAATTTCCATACTATTTGGCCAAATCTGGTAACTACGATTTTTTTGTCCCCACTAAGTTATTCCAAAATCCAATGCAAAATTGTTTGAAGCTCAATACCCTAATTCTTGGTATTCATCTTTGTGTAATAGATATTTCAGGAAGCATAAGGGATCTTAATGAATTTTTATTAAGTAGAAAAAATGAATTGTGTAACTTCAACTCTAGTTCTTAGATACAACCACCTATTGCAGTACAACCTATGATGCATGTATTTTAACTATGTGTTTATGATTTGAATCAATGATAATGTGATCTAAATTTCCTTACTACCAACCCCAAGACCAACCCTACTTGGTCTAATTTTGTTCGGGACCTAACCTCCCTAACCCATCACATAGGTAGAATAATATATTTTCCATGCAATAAAGCACGACATTAGTTAATAAGGCCTATTTAAAAATGTGATCAAGTATAATGTAAGAAGACTTAATAGAAGTTCCCACTTATAGAAATATCTTCATCTAAAATGTTCCTTAGAAGATAGAATTAGTATAAATAAGAGTAGGAGGCACGATAAAGTATTGTCTTGAGAATTATTGTAATAGAGAATTTCTCTGCTAGAGGTTTCCCTCTCGAAGAGGGAAGTGAACATTATTTCCTATAAAAAAAGGTAGAATTTTTTGGTGTTTTGTTTCTCTACATTTTGTTGTTTTGCCAGTAATTGTTGCCATATTTATGTTTTCTGCTATTTATAATACATCTCCTACCTAACAAGTGGCATCAAAGCACTTTCCTCTATGGAAAATGTGGGAAATGTTTTTCTAGGGTAGAGGCGTATACTTTCGGTGCCTTTAAATCACAAATGTCTCTCATTCAACAAGTAAAAGTGTGGTGGGGAAGACTATACACATGAAATATAAATGGTTTCACGAGGTTACTTAGAAACAAACGCCTCACCTTGTTGGAAACCTATGTAACCCCTATTGGTACCCTTCGAGTAGTTGATCCGGATGGATATCGGTGGCCACCCACCTATTCCATGGGATCAAAAAGTAGTTTTCCATCTTGGCAGTTTTTTGACAGTTTTTTGAGTTCCAAACTTTCGGGGCCGTTTTGAGGCCCTAAACGACATTTTTTGGGGATTTGGGGCCCAGGTGAATATTTAAGGCACTGACCTGGGCCAATTGAAAATCGTTCTTCTCGATTATACCTTTCCAACGGTGTGTCAAGCGCCCCAAACATAGATCATATGAAAAAGTTATACCCCTGGGAAGTTGACATATCAACTACCCCCATCGGGGCCCGTAAACCTTTTGTCTTTTCATCTTCTGAGGTTAGGGTTTTGGATTTTACTTATGTTAGAAATGCCTTTGGAGCCTCATTGTAACAATAATATTCTTGTGAATGCGAGTAGCCCTCACACCTCTTCTTAGAGATAAGTTGCCACCATTCTAGCGAGTCTTTCACTCTGTATTTTTACAGTCTCTGTACATTTATTTCATTAATAGAAATCATGTGTTACTACATTTATCTGTTTCTGGAAATATTTGTGTATTTCATTGTAGTATCTATGCTTTCATTTCATTCTAAAAAATAATCTGGATCAGTTGTATCAGAGAAGGTTGTTCTTGATCGTTTTTCAGTGCATGTCCCCAACGAGGTCCGAGTATATCAAGTTGGGTCTCGAGCTTGTCTCTATTGAGGAATATCACTCTCACATGCCCAAGAAACCCTCCATGGTGGAAGAAAAGAAAAATGCCAGAGCAAAAGATTCTATTAATCTATTGCTTGAGCAAGCCCTCACACGACAGACATACAAAATGATGGAGAATTTTTCCCACATCCTTCAACGCCTGCCGATAACAATAACCACGTCTTCATAAAGCGACCACTTTGGAGGCACCTCTCCTTTCAAGGTACAAGTTAATTTTGATATTCCCATATTTGAAGGACAGATAGATGCAGATTCCCTAGAAAAATGGTTAAATCTGCTAGAAGGTTATTTCTCTGTTCATAACTTTTCTGACAGGGAAAATATCACCTTTGCACTCCTTAAGGATATCCCCCATGCCAAACATTAGTGGGAAACTTACTGGGAGAAACGTTCCATAGAGGAGTTTGGAATCTATGGGGTTGAGCCCACTTTGGATTTTTTTGTGGATGCGGTAAAGGAACAATATTACCTTGTTAGCAACTATGAATACCAGTACATGAGATGGACCACACTTCGGCAAGAGAGGGGCCAGGCAGTGTCGAATTTCACCAATACATTCCATACCTTGCGCACCAAGATGGGTATCAAAGACTCCGAGCGACATTTGGTTCAGAAATACCGTGGGGCTCTACATAGATACATCCAAATTGAAATGGATTTTTTGGATATCTCATGACTCGGTATTGCATATCGGTATGCTATTAAAATCGAGTAGAAATTTAGGCACAAAAAAAAATGGGAGTTCGGATCTGCAAATCCGCAACAACCAAAGTATGAGAAAGACGACCCTAATAAACAACTTCCTGAAAACCATTCTAAGCCACAGGAAAAGAAGGGTCATGGAAAGACGAAGAAGGACACCGAAAAATGGTGTGATTTCGACAAAATCCCCTAGCACAACACCGATGAACGTCGCTCAAAACAGTCATCGGTGGCTAAGATCAAAGACAAGGAGCCGAACCCTGATTTAGAATCTGATTATGAAAATACTGGTAAAATACAAATCATCGACGCAGACCACACTGATATTTTCGTGACCACATCAATTCAACCAGAAGAATGAAAAGATCTTGAAGAGGGGGAGCGCCTTTTTTGTTCACATATGTGGGTGAAGGGGACCCTCTTTCATTTTATTGTTGATAACAGAAGCCAGAAGAACCTCATCTCAACAGAGGTCGTCAAACAATTGGGTTTGTTGACAACACTACACCCGTAACCATACAACATCGGGTGGCTTCTCTAGGGAAAAGATCTATGTGTCATCCAACAATGTCGATTGTCATATGACCTACAACCCTTCAAGGATGAGGTATTATGTGATGTTTCCCCACTAGATGTCTGTGATGTTCTCTTGGGCCAACCATATATGTGGAAGTTGCATGCTATCTATGAGTCTCGACCCCGTAGTGTCATTGTTACTTTGGGGGGTCATCTCTATAGGATACCAGAGGTAGTTCCAACTACCATTCCACCTAAACAGTTCCACAAAGTAGTATCTCATACTACAAAATTTAGCTTCTTCAAAATCTATTCAAAAGGTGAACAAAAGGACATTGCAACCACTATAACCTCGCCCCAGGAACCTTCTATCCAATAGAAGTAGGTCGACAAGATTGCAACAAAGAAAAAATATTCCTTCTTCACACAGTCCTCTCATGTAGCTCAACTGATTGAATAGACTCAACCTCGCCAACATTAGGTTCATTACAGCCTTCCATAAACCAAGTAGCGCGATGTCTCCAGTAAGGCAAGCAACTCACCAAGATTCAGATTCAACAAATGGTTCCCCCTCTCCCCCGGGAACTTAACGCAATGGAAACCATTTCTTCCTAAGGAGGAAGGATTTATCCAGGTGGATATCGATGGCCACCCACCTATTCCACTGGATCAAAAAACAATTTTCCATCTTGGAAATTGTTTGGGTTCCAAACTTCTAAGGTTGTTTTGAGGCCCTAAATGACGTTTCTTGGGGATTTGGGGCCCAGGTTCCTGCCAAAGGATTTGACCTGGGCCAATTGAAAATCGTTCTTCTTGGTTAGACCTTTATAATGGTGTATCGAGTGCCCAAACAAAGATCGTATGCAAAAGTTACTCCCCCGAGAAGTTGACGTATCAACTACCCTCTCGAGGCCTGCAAACCTTTTGTCTTTTCATCTTCCGGGGTTAGGGTTTTGGATTCTACTTATGCTAAAAATGACTTTGGAGCCTCATTTTAACAATCATATTCTTGTGAATGCGAGTAGCCATCACATATCTTCTCAGAGATAAGATGCCACCATTCTAGCGAGTCTTTCACTCTGTATTTTTACAGTCTCTATACATTTCTTTCATTAATATAGATCGTTTATTACTGCATTTCTCTATTTCTGGCAATATTTATGTGTATTTCATTGTAGTATCTCCACTTTCATTTTGTTCTAAAAAACAATCCGGATCATTAGTATCGTATCGGAAATAATATGTACACAATGATCACTCCCACATACCATCAGGTATATTGGGAGTCCCATAGTTCTCCTAAAACAATCTCTAGATCAATTGATCGAATGCCTAACTGATATGGGGACACAGAGAATAGCGCTCAGAAAAATTCCCTCTAGTACTTGGATAATTGGGTAGTAAAACTAAGAGTATAGTCGAGCCTTTTTAGTTGGTTCCCTGAGATATTGTCCTGAGTACTATTGTTCGACCCTACATGTATATCAAAGAGTTATAGCACGGGGAAAACACTTATCTATAGGAACCCTGTAAACACTATCTAATCCGAATAGGATTCGACAAGAACAATTGGCTATCAACACAAGCTCTAATATGATCACCAAAGACAAAGTTTTAGGTTATAGTCGATGAAGGAGATCAACTTGTTGGTGTGAAGGGCCCCATGCCATCATGATTGATGTCCAATTTTGCTTGTAATGCATGTAAAGTCTGACACTATATTGGTGTATAAAATAAATAATGAGATGTTCATAAGACCTTTTCCACATATGATAAAAGAAAAAAAGAAAAAAAGCAATATAAGGAGAAGAGGACTAGAGAGAAGTTGAAGCATTGGGGACACTTGACCTTCCATCTATCCTCGTGGTCAACTCAACATTATATATCATGTTTCCCCACAATCAGAGAGGGATTCTTTAGCTGTGAATTATGTAAAGAGGATGCTTAGATGTCATTGAGGAGAATATAGATGTATTAGGGAGTTTGTAACTTGCCTATTGTTGAATAATAAAGATCCTGGATGAAGCCAAAAGAATGTTGGATTTCTCATTTGGGTTTCCATGATAAATTATGAGTTTATGTGTGATGATTGTTGTGGTTGCGTTTGTTTATGAATGGTAAATGGTGTGCATTATAGTTTAATGGTCGTCTATGTATGTTTTAGTGAAGATACCTTTATGTCATTTGGGATGAGCTTGTTTTATGTTAATATGATCCTCGTGGGTCAATAAACGAGACTAAAAAGGGTAAAATCATGAAGGTGGGTAACACTTTTGTGAGAATCGGGTCTCCAAATTTCCTAGTGACACTTTTCGACCGAACTAATAACTGTTTCGGCCGAAAGATACATATTTTCGGTCGAACCTTTAGACTTCAAATTAAACAATATCGTGATGATGCCCTCGACTGTCATGTACCATATTATCCAAATGGATTTTTTTTTACGGTAATGTTTTTTCGGCCAAAAGAAGACCGACAGATGTTTTCCTAGGTGACATAGTTTCGATTGAAATATATTTTGGATGAAAGAATCTTTCGGATGAACAATTTTTTCGACCAAAAAAACCTTTCCGCCGAAAACTGTTTTATATATCCCCCGCACATCGTTCATATCACACTTTTCCAAACTGTTGGTTGGTGGTTGTTGTTGGTAATTGTTGTTGGCGGTGGTTGCTATTGGTTGTTGTTGGTTGTTGCGGGTTGTTTTTGGTTGATGTTGTCGGTTGTTGTTTCCCATTGTTGTTCATTGTTGCTTCTTCAGGTTCCAGGTAACCACCAAAACCTTTCCACAATTAATTAAAATTTGATTTATTCTTATGTTTTGTGTTTTAGGAGGTGGAAAGGGTCGAATTCATCCTATCCATGTATAGGAACAGGGCCGAAACCTTTCCCCAATTAATTAAAATTTAATTTATTGTTATTTTTTTTTGTTTTAGGAGGTGGACATGGCCGAATTCGACCTTGTCCATGTACAGGGACAAGCCCGAATTAGGGCATGTCCCTATACATAGACAGGGTCGAATTCTGGCATGTCCCTATACATGGATAGGGCCGAATTCAGGCCTGTCCCTATACATGAACATGGACGAGTAATGAATCTAACTAAGCCACCTATTACTACCGTTGATTTACTAATAAATATATGGATTGTAATAAGAATTTAATTTGTAATATTGATCTAAATATTAATGACTAGAATACTAGTACCTATGAATGAGCTAGTGTGATTACTGTAATCAAAGCAGTGAAAGCTTAGTAGCAATGTAAGAGTAATGAAACTCATATAGAATGATTAAATATTTATTGTTGTAGAAAGTACATGTATATTTGATATAAGTAATGTTGATGATACTATTATCCATGTTACATAAGATCTTACTAAACAAATCAGTGTAATCGATTGTATTACTCGTATAAGGTTAATATGGGTCAATTGTTACCATTATAACTATAATTTCCCTTTGATTTCCATAGGTATTTATATTCCAAACATTACAGTAATGTTATATCACACATTAAGGTATATAAGCTTATCACACACAAATTACCTGTACTAACTAAGCTCAATATTACTACCCTTTTGTTATTCTATACCCATATTGAATCAAACCACATTACCTTTATATCATAGGGAATAAGTGTCACCAAGTTGGTTATAAGGGTTAGGCTTTACTTGGCTTAATATGTCACACTAGTATTAATACCATGATTAAGCTCTATGTAATCTGATGCTATATGTATAAGTAACGCCAAGTGTAACCAATACAGTAATGGATATGATGGATCTATTACTCTTATTATGTATTACTAACACCTCTTGTTACATATTATAGATCTCTAACTAGTATATGATGTTTATATAAGTAAGCTATGTTTACTTATGAATACCATTGGTCTTTATTCGAATACATAACTGTTTCCATTAACTTGATATGATGTAATAACAAAAATAGTTGTAATATTGATAAAAGCTAACCATATTTTCATAATTAGAGTGACTTTCGTTAATAATTCTTTATTCATTACAAAGAGAAGTTGATTACATATTATACATTACTAAGCAGAGTACTAATCCCATTAAGAGGATGTGTAACTACTGGTTATATCTTAAGAGTGATAAGCCATGTTGTATACATGATCCTTGGATATTAGTAAGCTTACCTTATATTCCCAACAACTTAAAGACATGAACAAAGACCATTCATATTAGTGAAGTATAATAACCACTACTATTGGAATACAACTCTTATACTCTCCATGTTTGGTCATGGAAATCATACAGATCTAAGTGTTATCAAACCAATACTACTTGTATTTAATAACTAAGCAATCTACTAGTCTGAGTACACTTACCTGATATCATGTTAGGATAGATCATTAGCTTGTTACTATAATTATAGCTTCAACAAGTATCAACACCATGTAACTTGATGAGATTCACTTACCATAACTAATAGCATTGGTTCATATTGGTTACATAATTGAATAGGTAAAACTTCTACATAGGGTATAAGACAAACCAGCTTGATAACACTAATTCAATACACACACTATGCTAATCATACTAGTATAGTAGCATTGTTAGTAATCAATAGCTTAACCAACCTAAAGGACTAGTGATTCCATATGTGACCTCTATATTGGAATTTGACTATATAGGTAAAAGCTAAGGCTATATAATAATGATCAATCTACTAGTCAGCTTCATACCCTTATCAATAATTTAAATATTGTAACTGCAAAGAGTATTCTATTTATTATTGATTTATTATTCATTAGATAAATTTCCTTTGGTGGATTGATCATGTCGAGCATTGTAATTGACCAAAACCCCTTTTGTGGATTGGTCAAACCCTAAATATATTATACAAATTGAGAAGTCGACCCCCAGGATAATTAAAGTGGTTTTAACCACTAAGAAGACAAGTTAGCCCTACCCACTGAAGATACATCTTTCTAGCACCTGCCAGTTTGTATAAATAAAGGAATCCAACACCTCATTTGATCTCTCACTCATTCGCTCACTTAGTGTGCAAGTTTGGTAGCTGTAGTTGGGAGAAGAAGGAAGAGAGAGGCACATTTCTCAGTGGAGGATATTATCTAGTGTTTGGTTTATTGTCTTGGAATTGTATTGGCTATGTATATTAAGGAAGTTTTTGCTAGGTTTTCTCCCATGAGGGTTTCCCAGGATAAATGTTTTGTATCTTGTGATTGTGTTTCTCTCAGTGATCCTATATATGCTATGGTTATCTAGTAAATTGAAAATAAACCTAATAATATCTTAAAAATTAACATGTTATCATAGCTAAGATGAAGAGATCATATTTTATTGGATAAAGAAAAACGTCATTGTTTTCGTACAAGAAAATTAGGGATTTTTATTGAAGAGGAATTTCAGCCTAAAACTCATCTAGAAAAGTGTGCCCTAGCCTAGGGAACTCTTTGGCACCTTCAACGCACTTTTTTAGTGGATAGAATTCCCAGAAAGTGAAACCCTAGTTTTCACTGGTACTAGAAAACTAGAAAACTAGAAGTACCAGAAAACCAGGAAACCAGAACCAGTACCAGAAGTACGAGCCTAGAATTCCACTGGTCAAGTTTGAAGGGGAAAAATTTGGATTTTCTAAAATCTAACTGCACCAAGATACTCGCCTCAACCAAGCGCACCTCCTGGTAAGATCAAAATTAAATTCTGAGCATTTTCAATTTTTGGTCATTTTCCTAGCTCCAGGTAAAGATGTATGCAAGCACTAAGCTTGTTGACAAGCTAGAAGGTGTGGAAAATTTTTGTGTCTGGACATACAGGATTGTACTCATTCTTGAATATAATGACCTAGAAAGATTCATTAAAGAAGATGTACCAGAACCTACCGATGCTACAACTAAAGAAAAACACCAAAAGGACATAGTTAGGGCCAAAAGAATCATTGCAAATTCTATTAAAGATCACTTTATTCATCAATTGGATTCAAAGAAGACTCCAAAATAAATGTTTGATGCCCTAACTAGATTGTATGAAGGAAATAACATCAATCAAAAGATGAATCTAAGAACTCAACTAAAAAATACAAGGATGTGGAAACGAGAAACAATTCAGGAATATTTCTCTAGAATATCAGAATTCAAAGAACAACTAGAATCAATTGGTGATACTCTAGATGAAGACAAACTTATAATGACATCCCTTAATGGTATCAAAATATCTTTGGATGCATTCATCCAAACTATTTGTGCCAGAAAGGAGAAATTAAACTTTGATAGTCTTTAGGAAGAATCTGTTCAAGAAGAAGCAAGAGTAGCTAACCGAGAAGCATTACTATCAAGAGATGAAGATCAAGCCCTAGCTAACATTACTAAAGGAGGAAGAAAGAGTTCTTACTTCCAAAAATAAACTCATAAGGAGTCTCACCCCCAGAACTAATTCATACATAAAGAATCTCACCCTCCAAGGAGATTCCAGAAGTTTCAGAAAGGTCAAGGAAGAGAAAAATATTTCTCATCCTACCAATGTTACCATTATGACAAGATGGGACATATTGCTAAGAATTCTCTAGCTAGACGAGAAGAATACAAGAAGAGAAGCAAGAAGCACCATACCCATACAGTTGAAGATGAAGGGCCACCCACAAAGATGATAAAAGAACAGATTGAAGACTATGTCTTAATCTCTGCCCTCTGAGGATCAGTGTCACATGGTGAGGACACTTGGATCATAGATAATGGTTCTTCCAAGCACATGACAGGTCAAAGAGACATTCTCTCTTACCTTACAGAAAAAAAAATTCCCTAGAAAGTTACACTTGGAGATGATTATCAATACCCTATCAAAGGAGTAGGAGAATCAAATTACGAACTTGATTCAAGGACCCCAATGAAGATGCAGGATGTATTATATGTACCATATTTGACAAAGAACTTACTTTCTATCTCAGCTTTAGAGAAGAAAGGCTTCAGATTTCCCTTCCTAGAAGGAGAATTTCTTATGTGGCCCAAAGGAAAAACCATGGAAGAAGCAATTGTTATTGGAAAAAAAAAAGGTGGATTGTATAAGATAAAGGGTCACTTAGAAGAAACCTTGACCCATTACATTGAGAATCCATGTGAAATTTGGCATAGAATACTAGCTCACATCAACTAAAAGGCATTACCATATGTAAGCAAGGAAGTCACAGGTCTACCAGAATTCAAGGTTGACCATGAAGGTGTGTGCGACATATGTTCACAAGGAAAGAACATCAAGAACCCTTTCTCAAATAGAGATAGTAAAGAAGAAGGAGTTTTAGAGCTCATCCACTAAGATCTATGTGGCCCAATTCCATCAACCTCCATGAGTGGGTTTGTATACTATGTATCATTTATTGATGACTATTCTCACAAAACATGGGTTTACTTTATGAAATCAAAAGATGAAGTGTTTAGTAAATTAAAGGAATTCAAAGCCTTGATAGAGAATCTCTATGAAAGAAAGATCAAGATACTTAGGTCAGATAATGGAGGAGAATACACCTCAAAATATTTTGCAAACTTTTGCAAAGATGCTGGGATCAAGAGGGAGCTCACCACTCCCTACAATCCTCAACAAAATGGTGTAGCAGAAAGAAAGAACAAAACTATAATGGAAGAAGGGAAGATTATGATCCATGATCAAGATCTTCCAATGCACTTATGGTAAGAAGCATAAAAAACAACAATATATGTACAAAAAATATTGTCCCATAGTTCACGTGGGTTCAAGACCCCTGAAGAGATGTTCTCCGAAAAGAATCCAGAAGTAATCCATCTCAAAATATTTGGCTGTCTAGTATTTGTACACATTCCGAAAGAGAAGAGAACCAAGCTGGACCCTTCAAGAAAGAAGGGAATATTTGTTGGATACTTTGATGTGACACACCACTTTTCGATTACCAACACTTAATCGCTCTTAAATAAAACTATCACACCACTTTGTACATAGCTCATACCGACATTATAGTAATAACATGCATTTAATCAAGAAATTCAATTAAACTCAGAGTAAACATAAGATTTACTACTATAATCAACAATCAATAGTATTAACATTAAATTGATATACACAGTGGAATACATGAATAAACATCATCTGATACTTATCTTTGAAGCAGTGGTAGATTCCACCAACCACGTGCAGGCCTTCCACGAACCTCCCAGCCTTAGACCGCACTACTCATCAACTCAGCAGTGGGTCACCCCCGAGCTGGGACTAAGCTCCACCCCAAGGCAAGGAATCCTATGCTAGGCTGAGGTTACAGGGAAAACAACGCAGAAAACCGAGAGGATTCTTCCCAAGATGCCATCTTACGCCCACTACTACCAGACTCTCATTCCCCACATGCCTGTTCCGCCCGGGAGTATACACCTTCACAAGCACAGTCCATTGGTGCTAATCTCCCTCTCTGGGTCTTGGCAACAGGTTGGATCAGAAAGTCTCAGAGCCCGAAGCTGGTGCTAGACATTCTCTGGAAGAAACCACTTCCCAACAAACTCTCTCACCAAGAGAGAATTGCTCACAGGCCTGACAACCTCCCTCTTCCAACAACAGTCACCTCCCTCACCTGGAGAGAGGTCATACACAAGCTCAATCACAACTTGCACTGGCCAACAATCCACACATAGTCCAGCTCTGCGTGGCCACAACTGCCAATTGAAAAAAAACAAACACGGGCTTCCCAAATAGGCTTAGCAATGGCGCAACGTCTCACAGTGTTGGTTCTCATGGATGTGTGACAAAAAATCCACGCAGGGAATGACACAGGTTCCACGGCTCAGAATGGAGAGGGGAAAAACGACCTTTCAGAAACAAACACAGGCTTCTCAGCTTTCGGAACAGAGGATATACACAGTATTTCAGAGCCAATCACAGGATTTTCGGCTCACAGGGAAGAACGAGGGTTCTCTGAAAAGCTCGGGTCGGTCGTACTGCTCAGAGCTCCATACATGCTCAGGCAGTTGGGTGGAATGGGCGAGGAACCCCTCTCACGGCTCATCTTGGCCCTTTTATTCACATGCTCTAGGGTTGACACTTATCACCAATGGGACTGGATGCGTTCCATCATCATGCATTCCTTCCCATTTGGCAGTCCCTCATCCTTCCCCAAGAACTTAGGATAAAACATCACATTCAACATAATTCACATGGCTTTTTGGAATAATAATAAAATATTATTCCCAAGGCTTAAGCCCCTAGGCTTAGCCCTTAGGCTCAACACTTAGCCCCTTTTTCCCACCTTCTAACCCCTAATTCCTTGCCCACTCTGTGGAAGCTCAGTCCCCCATCACTTATTCATCGTGGTCAGTCTTCACTCGACGGTGTCTATATTTTATTAATGTGCTGCATACATACAGATACAAAATCAGGCCCTTGGCCTACAACCCTTAGGCTCTCTGGCCTAACAATCACATAAGCCCACATGCTTATACAAACTTGGCTCTCTAGCCTACAAAACATATTTACAATTCATTTCATAAACCAGAATTACAAAGACTCGGTCTTGGGGACACTACAATTCCCCTCCCCTTATTTCTGCACTGCCCTCAGTGCAACTTTACACTGTTTCTGCAAGATTTTCAAAATTTTCAAAAAGATGCGGGTACTCTGTCCGCATAACATCTTCATGCTCCCATGTCACGTCCTCAGGACCGTACTAGGTCCACTGGACCTTTACAAGCTCTATGGCTCGATTCCGGAGCTGTTTTCTTTTCCTGTCCAATATGTGCACAGGATGCACTTGCAGGACACCTTCTGGTTCCACCTAGATCACATTCCAATCGATAACATGATTAGCATCAGGTATATATCTCTTAATCAATGAAACATGAAACACATTATGTACAGTCATAGATGTAGGTAATGCAAGCATGTATGCAACTAGCCCAATCCTTTCCAAGATCTCAAATGGCCCACAAAATCTTGCTGCCAACTTGGAACAACTTCCTAGCTTCAGGGAACTCCTGTTAGTTTTCACTTTCAGGAAAACATGATCACCCACTTTGAATTCTCTATGGGTTCTGTTACTATCAGTGTAACTTTTTTGCCTGTCCTAGGCAACTTTTAGATTATGTTTAATTCTTATCATTTGGTCTTCCATCTCTTTGAGCAGTTCAGGCCCAACTACTGCTCTGTCAGCTGGATTATCCTAGCTCACTGGAGTGTTGCACTTTCTTCCATAAAGTGCTTTGAATGGGCTCATCTTCAACGATGCATGATACCCATTATTGTAGGCAAATTCTACCAAATGCAGGTAGTCTTCCCACCTTGATGGTTTATCCATCACATACATTCTCAATATGTATTCTATTACTTTGTTCACTCTCTCTATCTGTCCATCAGACTCGGGATGATAGGCTGTACTAAAGTTCAGATTCATTCTGAATCCCTTAAATAGTCCCTTCCAGAAATTTGAGGTGAATTTCAGGTCCCTATCAGACACAATTATCTTAGGAATTCCATGCAAGCGTGCAACTTCTTTTAAAAATATATCAACAACATCAGTTGTTCTATGTGTGGTTTTTAGTGGAATAAAATGGGCAGATTTTGTAAGCTTGTCCACCACCACCATGATTGAATCATGCTGCTTGCTTTTTTTGGGTAGTCCAGTGATAAAATCCATTGTTACCATGTCCCATTTCCACTCAGGAATGGGTAAAGGCTACAACAACCCTGCTGGGTGCCTATGCTTAGCCTTAACCTTCTAGCACTCCATACATCTGGCGATGTATTCAGCGATTTATTTCTTCAGACCTAGCCAAAAGTAATGGCTTTTGACTGCTGCCACAGTTTTCTGGTATCTAGGATGCCCAGCATAAGCCACGTTATGCATTTCTTTCATAATTGCCAGCTTCAAATCTCGGACATTCGGTACATACACTCTGTTTTTATACAGAAGTAATCCATCAATTGCCAAGGTGTAACTTCCCTAGATCTATGGTCTCTCACACCGTTGTAGCTTTGCTATCAGACCTCTGTACTACAAATCAACATTTGTAGCTTCCAAAATTATATCTTGAATCTCAGTCCTGTACATGCTAATGGTTGTAGCATGTAATTTGTGCACTTTTCTGCTAAGTGCATCAGCCACCTTATTTTCTTTCCCTTTGATATGCTTGATATCAAAGTCATATTCACATAGAAACTCCAGCCATCTGGTTTGCCTGGAATTTAAAGTCAGCTGATCAAATAAATACTTTAGACCATTGTGGTCTATTCTTAATTCGAATCTTCTTCCCATGAGGTAATGTCTCCATTTCCTCAATGCGTGGACGATTGCTACCAGCTCTAAATCGTGAGTGGCATAATTTCTTTCATGCTCTTTCATCTTTCGGGATTCATAACAGATTACAAATCCCTCTTGGCTGAGAACTCCTCCCAGCCCCTCCTTACACGCATATGTGCACACTACAAAATCCATATTTGGATATGCAATCTTTAGGATTGGAGAGTTGGTTAGCAGTTGCTTCAATCGCTGGAAATTGATCTCACACTCTTCAGTCCACTGAAACTTCTTCTCCTTCCTTTGCAAGGAAGTGATAGGGTGAGCTATCTTTGAGAATATAGCTATAAACCTTTTGTAGTAGCCTACCAGACCCATAAAAGATCCAACTTCTGCCACATTCCTTGGCACTGACCATTCTCGGATGGCCTCAACCTTTTCAGGATCCACAACAATCCCCTCTTCTGAGATAATATGTCCCAAGTAATGGATCTTCCTTTGATAAAATGAGCATTTTCTCAGCTTGGCGTACAACTGGTGTTCTCTCAATACTTGCAACACCATTCTCAGGTGTTGCTCATGCTCTTCCTTTGACTTGGAATACACCAAGATGTCATCCAGGAAGATTATGACAAACTTGTCTAAATAGTCCCTAAATACACCATTCATTAAGCACATGAAAACAACAGGTGCATTTGACAGTCCAAACAACACCACTGTGAATTCATAATGACCGTACCTTGTTCTAAAGGCGGTCTTGTTGATGTCCTCCTCCTTTATTCTCATTTGGTGATATCCTAATCGGAGATCTATTTTTGAAAATATTTTCGCATCCTTCAACTGATCAAAAAGATCATCGATCCTTGGCAGAGGATACTTATTCTTGACAGTTACCTTGTTCAACTGCTAGAAATCAATGCACAGCCTCAACGTCCCATCTTTCTTCTTCACGAATAGGACCATGGCTCCCCAAGGTGACACGCTGGGGTGAATATATCCCTTCTTTAGTATCTCTTCGAGCTGCAATTGCAACTCTTTCAGCTCTGGCGTACTCATTATATATGGAGCTTTCGAAACTGGAGCTGCTCCTGGAATCAGATTTATAGAAAAATCGATGTTCCTCTTCGGAGGTAGTCCAGGTACCTCCTAAAATACATCCTTGAACTATATGAGTACCTCATGGTCTTCAAGCTTTGAGACTACATCATTGGATGCTTCTCCCACACAGGCTGCAAATAACTGACAGCCTTTCCTGTAACACTTCTTCAGCTTCATGGTTGATATTTCTCTAACATCCATGGCTCTGGGAATTCCTTGGACTGTTACCTGATTTCCCTCTTCATCTAGGCATGTGAAATTCTTGTTATGACAGTCCAGAAGGGCATGGTGTTGGTCCAACTAGTCCATCCCAATTAAGCATTCATAAGAGCCTAAAGGCAGAATATTCAATTCAGCCTTAGTGCTCAATCCTTTCATGTCCACTGAACATGACTTAACCAATTCAGTGACCTTCCTTTTGGTTCTTGTGGCTAACTTCACTAGCCAAGACTTTTCATGTTTTCTCCTTGATAAACGCAAACTTTCCACCACCCTAGGATCTACATAACTATGTCTAGCCCCTTAATCAATTAAAATAATGAGTGGTCGATTGTTAATCATACCTTCCACTTCAATCATGTGCGATTGAAATTCTACTTGCTTGTTGTCCAGGGCTGCGTAGATCCTCGACATTCTGCTGCCCATGTCCTCCACTGTTTCATCTTGTTGAACCATATGGACAGCTCTGGCTTTGCCATTTTTATGGGGACAATCCTTGTACTTGTGGTTTCCTTGATAGCCCCAACACTGAATGGGCATTTATCTCTACCTTTGTGCTTCATCTTCAGTCATTCTCAGCTCCCTAAATGATGGTTGTCCTTAAAGATTGTTTCTGAAAAAGGAAGGCATGTTTCCCTTCTACCTTTGTTCCTTCTTAAACTTCCTCTCATCATTCCAAGCCTTCCGAAGGATAGGCCTTTCTTCTTGCTGTTCATACAAGAATTTCTCCCTTCTTATTGTTTCTTCCATAGTCTTAGGATCGTCATACTGAATCTTCTCACCCATGGAAGGTGGTAGTCCACTCAGATATCTCTGAATCTTGACAGCCTCATCTTTGATGAATGGAACATACTTCAGTAGTTCCAGAAAACTTCCCTCATACTCATCAATAGTCATGCTGCCTAGCTTGAGTTCAAAGAACTTCTTCATCTTTCTATCATAGTATCTTTTAGTCAGGTATTTCTTCTTGAAATACCTCTTAAATTCCTTCCAAGTGACCTCTTTCTCTCTTATGTGATGCACCTATACAAACTGATCCCACCACATGGATGATTTTCCTTTCAGTTGATACATTGCAATTCTTCCTTCTGCATGGGCAGAATAATTCTGCAGTTGGAAATATTTCCTCATGCCAAGAAACCATGTCTTGGCATCTTCCTCCTTCTTATGTTCTCCATCGAATGTTGGAGGCTTAATCTTGTTCATCTCCCCTTTCAATTCATCCTTTCCAGATTTTCGGTGTTTTCTGGTAGGGGACGGGCTTGGACTACTGTGTGTTTCCTTGCCAGAATGCTTCGGGGAGAGACGGTAATGTATGCTACCACTCCTTGATCTTCTTCTCCTCTCAGGGGTTCTGACACTTCTTGATTTGCTTGTGTCACTTTCTTTTTCTAATTTCTTTTCTATTCTTTCCAGGCTCTTCAACATTTTTAAGTTGAATTCACCCTGCCGATCACTGACTTTCATGAGCTTTTGGCTATCAGCTCGACGTGCCTGGGAATCTGTTTGCAATCCTTCAATGATTTTCATTATGTTACCTTCATTTTCTAATTCTCTTCCATGCCCATTGGAGTTCAATCCTTCAACTCCCAAGTTGACATCTCTTCCTTCTCTTTCATCTTCTGAAATGGAGGCAATCCGCACCTCTTCCATTTCTATACCCGACGTCCGTTTTTGGCTGTCCTAACACTCGTTGAACTCTGCACACACAACGTGAAATCAACCGAAGTTTGTCAGGCCTTAAACCCTTAATCAAATCACAATAATCATAAACCAACGCGAGTGAGAAAATGTTTTGACTTCACGAAGTTTTATGAGCTCTATTGGCTCTACAAATGTTGGGACTTCAGGACTTCGAGGTTTTTGTGTATGAGGCTCACACACTCACTTTTAGGACTTCTAGTCTTGGGGTCTTGGTCTACGAGACTCTCATACTCTTTTTCGGGTTTCGAGGTTTTGGTCCACGAGGATCCAACAGTCAAACCCTCGATGGTTCTTTTATCTTTGAAAATTTCAGGACTTCGGGACTTCAGGTTTCGGGTCTTCGATACCCAAGAGTTCATGATGCAGTGACTCCCAACCTCTTGTCACTCCTATCCCCGAAATCCGATACACAGTTTCTTGTACGAGATCCAATGATCATTGATGAGTTGGATCTAACGGTCCAGATCCTTTTAGGATTTCATGACCAGAAATTCATGATGCAGTGACTCCCACTCTTTATCGCCTCAATTCTCAAATTCTAAAAATTCAGTTTCCTTGCTCTCTAAGCCCACAGCATAGCTGTCTCCCTTAAAACCTGTTATGGTTCTTCAGTCTCCGATGGCTTTGGGACTTCGGGTTTCAGGACTTCGGGTTTTCGATACTCGGAAGTTCACTATGTAGTGACTTCCAACTCCTTGTCACTACAATCCCCGAAATCCAAAATTCTGATTTACTTTATTCTCTGGGCCCACAGCACAGCTTTCGCCCTTAACCGCAGTGGCACGTGGCACGTTCTGGAGGGTCCACGTCACCCTCAGTGACATCATCGGTTCCCACCACTCTCGCTTCTCTTCTCGACCCACTGGCACATGGTACACACTCGTGTGTCCACATCCATTCCAAATGAAATCCAACAGTTAGATCTTTCTCAGATCTACGACGCAGATCCTTTCGGCGTTTTGGGATTTATGATTTTTGGGTTTTCGGTGACCAGGAGTTTGCAACTTGTGACAATGAGGGATCTTTCCCTTTGGTTTCCTGGATGCTGAAATGTTGAACAACAGCCACGTGTCCCTCTGATAGACGGTCCTCACGATTTTGGGATTTCGCGTATCGCGATTCCCACGCTCCTATGTAATTCAAAAGGGATTTTAATCCTTGTGCACAATTTCCAGATCTGACGGTCACGAGGGTTTACCTTCCCTCCCAAACAGATCCTAAGGCTCTAGCACTGTTGGTGTGGAGTCCTCCCTCCCTGTGGCCATACACCACACTGGTTGCGGTTTCGCACACTGCTATACCTCCTAATCTTACCAGGGTTCGAAATTGGTCCTCTAGACACAATTTCTCCTCACACCCTCGGTCCAAAGACCACTCAACTAGCCCATCTAGACTCAGTGTCGAAACCAATTTGTGACACACCACTTTTTGATTACCAAGGCTTAATCGCTCTTAAATAAAACTATAACACCACTTTGTACATAGCTCATACCGACATTATAGTAATAACATGCATTTAATCAAGAAATTCAATTAAACTCAGAGTAAACATAAGATTTACTTCTATAATCAACAATCAATAGTATTAACATTAAATTGATATACACAATGGAATACATGAATAAACATCATTTGATGCTTATCTTTGAAACAATGGTAGATTCCACTAACCACGTGCAGGCCTTCCATGAATCTCCCAGCCTTAGACCGCACTGCTCATCAGCTCAGTAGTGGGTCACCCCCGAGCTGGGACTAAGCTCCACCCTAAGGCAAGGAATCCTAGGCTAGGCTGAGGTTATAGGGAAAACGTCACAGAAAACTAGAAGGATTCTTCCCAAGATGCCATCTTACGCCCACTACTACCAGACTCTCATTCCCCACATGCCTGTTCCGCTCGAGAGTATACACCTTCACAAGAATAGTCCATCAGTGCTAATCTCCCTCTCTAGGTGTTAGCAACAGGTCGGATTAGGAAGTCTCAGAGCCGGAAGCTGTTGCTGGACATTCTCTGGAAGAAACCACTTCCCAGCAAACTCTCTCACCTGGAGAGAATTGCTCATAGGTCTGGCAACCTGCCTCTTCCAACAACAATCACCTCCCTCACCTGGAGAGAGGTCATACACAAGCTCAATCACAACTGGCACTAGCCAGAAATCCACACGCAGTCCAGCTCTGCGTGGCCACAACTGCCAACCGAAAAAAAACAAACACGAGCTTCACAAATAGGCTTAGCAATGGCACAAGGTTTCACAATGTTGGTTCTTGGGGACGTGTGATAAACAATCCACGCAGGGAATGACACAGGTTCCACGGCTCGGAATGGAGAGAGGAAAAACGGCCTTTCAGAAACGAACATAGGCTTCTCGGCTTTCGGAACAAAGGATATACACAGTATTTCAGAGCCAAACATAGGCTTTTCGGCTCACAGGGAAGCACGAGGGTTCTCTGCAAAGCTTGGGTCGGTCATACTGCTCAGAGCTACGTACACGCTCAGGCAGTTGGGTGGAATGGGCGAGGAACCCCTCTAAGGGCTCATCTTGGTCATTTTATTCGCATGCACTAGGGTTGACACTTGTCACCCATGGGACTGCATGCATTCCATCAGCATGCATTCCTTCCCATTTGGCAGTCCCTCGTCCTTCCCCAAGAACATAGGATAAAAAATCACATTCAACATAATTCACGTGGCTTTTTAGAATAATAATAAAATATTGTTCCCAAGGCTTAGCCCTTAGGCTCAACACTTAGCCCCTTTTTCCCACCTTCCAGCCCCTAATTCCTTGCCCACTCTGTGGAAGCTCAGTCCCCCATCACTCATTCATCGTGGTCGGTCTGCACTCGGTAGTGTCTATATTATATTAATGTGTTGCATACATACAGATACAAAATCAGGCCCTTGGCCTACAACCCTTAGGCTCTCTGGCCTAACAATCACATAAGCCCACAGGCTTATACAAACTTGGCTCTCCAACCTACAACACATATTTACAATTCATTTCATAAACCAAATTTACAAAGACTTGGTCTTGGAGACACTACATTTGAGGTCTCCAAGGCCTTCAAAGTTTATATACCATCTTACCATCATATTGAGATCAGCAGGGATGTAACCTTTGATGAAGATGAAACACTCAAGAAATCAAGAAGATGCCATCTTGAAGAAATATACGAAGAAAAAACTGTGGCTCCCAGAGTTGCAGAACCACTGAGGGAAGTCATAACTTCCCCCGATGAGGAGATTCTAGAATATCATGACATAATAGAATCACAAGAACCTCCCCAGATAATGATCTCCCACAAGATAAAGCTAGTCTGGGAAAGGGAACTTATTCAAGATGGAGAGAAGTATGGTGCCACTGAAGGAACCCTGAGACAAGTCAAGAAACCCAAGCCATTGTCCAATTATATGGCTTTGATTTCTGATCTCTTAGAGAAGGATCCTACTTTCTTTGAATAATCTATTTAGAAGAAAGAATGGGAGGATTCCATGACAGAAGAATACCAATCCATTATAAAGAATGATGTATGGGAAATAGTTCCTAGACCAAAGAGAAAGGATGTGGTATCTTCCAATTGGATTTTCAAAATAAAACATGCTGCTGATGGAAGTATTGAGAAATATAAATCAAGGTTTGTCGCTCGTGGCTTTTCTCAAAAGGAAGGAATTGACTATGAAGAGGTGTTTTCTTCTGTAGCCAGATACACTTCAATCAGAACCATCATATCTCTTTCAATTAGGATGAAGTGGAAGTTACACCAAATGGATGTGAAAATAACTTTCTTGAATGGTGTCATTGAGGAAGAAGTGTATATAGAACAACCTCAAGGGTTTGAAGTGTAAGACAAGAAGACTCATGTCTACAAGTTTAAGAATGTTCTATACGGATTGAAGCAAGATCCTAGAGCTTGGTATGGAAGGATTGGTAGTTTTCTGATGAGCTTGGGCTTTACCAAGAGTAAAGTTGATTCTAACCTTTACTTCAAGGTTATGAATGATGAGTCTGTTATATTTTTGTTTTATGTGGATGACTTATTCTTAACTAGAAAAGAAAATATCATCATTGATTCTAAGAAAAAGCTCGTTGCATAATTTGAGATGAAAGACCTTGGCCTAATGCATTATTTCTTAGGTCTTGAGGTCTATTAGATCCCATAGAAGATCTTCCTTAACCAAGGTAAGTATGCAGTTGAAATACTGAAGAGATTTGATATGTTGGAGTGAAAATCCATGAATACACCCATGGAAACAAAGTTGAAGCTCTTGGTTGACACTTTCATCAGAATTGATTGATGCTATGATATACAGACAGATCATTGGATCGTTGATGTATCTAACGAACAACATGCTAGATATATGTTTTTCTATGAACACCTTGTGTCAATTTCTGGTAGAGCCCACGTGTTCACCTGGTTGTTGTAAAACATGTGATGAGGTACCTTAAGGGTACATTAGATTGTGGTCTCAATTATAATAAAGAACATGAATTCAGACTGAGTGGTTATACCAATTCAGATTGGGATGGAAGTGTCTCTGATAGAAAGAGCACTTCAGGATGTTGTTTCAGTCTGGGGTCAGCCATGATCTCATGGTAGAGTAGGAAGAAATCAAACATTTCTCTCAGCATGACAGAAGCATAATACATTGCTTCTTTTTTCACCAATTGTGAAGCCATATGGTTTCGAAAGTTGTTGACATGTCTATTCGATCTGGAGATGGAAGCTACCGTGATCCTATGTGATAACCAGAGTTGCATAAAGATGACATAGAACCCTATGTTCCATGACAAGTAAAAACACATAGAGATCCGATATCATTACATCTGTGATATGGTGCAGAGAGGAGCCATAAAGCTCCAATATGTTAGCACAGATGAACAGGTTTCATATGTGTTGACCAAGCCTCTATCTCTTGTAAAGTTTGATCACTTTCAATATAAGCTTGGTGTAGTGCGAAAGGACCTCTCTCGAAAGGGGGAGTAGTTTTGTGATGCCAACCTAGTGCTGAAGATTTCCAGCTTCGTGCTAATGTTGTTGTGATGCCATTCTAGTGATGAAGATTTCCAGCTTCATGTGGATGTTGTTGTGATGCCAGCCTAGTGCTGAAGATTTCCAGCTTCATGTTGTTGTTGTTGTGATGCCAGCCTAGTGCTTAAGATTTCCAGCATCATGTTGATGTTGTTGATATGCCATCCTCATGCTAAAGATTTCCAGCTTCGTGCTGATGTTGTTGAGATGCCAGACTTGTGCTGAATATTTCTAGCTTCATGCTAATGTTTTTGAGATGCCAGCCTCCTGATGAAGATTTCCATCTTTGTGCTGATGTTGTTGAGATTCTAGCTTCGGGCTGAAGACTTCCATCCTAGTGCTGATGTTGATGATGCTTCAACCTTCATGTTGTGATGTTTTTGTTGTTGATGACGCTCCAGCCGTCCTGCTGTGATGTTGTTGTTGTTGATGTTGTATTAGCCTTGTGTTGTTATTGATGATGATGATGTATTAGTGTTATACTAATCCATGTTGATGCAGATGATGATGATTCCATTCTAGCTCCCTGCTATGGATGATGATATTGATGATGAGAACAACTTCTGATGATTTATAGATATGCCAGTTAGTGTTCCATATGTTGTTGATGTTTCTTCCCTCTCTCTCTCCTAATGATGTTGTAGAATACCCTTCTTGTTAAGGGGGAGTGTTGAAATATTGTAACTGCAAAGAGTATTCTATTTATTATTGAGTTATTATTCATTAGATCAATCCCATTTTGTGAATTGATCATGTCGATCATTGTAATTTACCAAATATTGTTATGTGGATTGGTCAAACCCTAAATATATTATGCAAAATGAGAAGTCATCCCGTAGGCTAATTAAAGTGGTTTTAACCACTAAGAAGAAAAGTCATCCCTACCCAGTGAAGAGACACCTTTTTAGCACCTGCCGGTTTGTATAAATAAAGGAAGAAAATGCCTCATTTGATCACTCACTCATTCTCTCACTCAGTGCAAAATTTTGGTACCTGCATTTGGGAGAAGAAGGAAGAGAGAGGCCCATTTCTCAGTGGAGGATATTCTCTAGCGTTTGGTTTATTGTCTTGGCATTGTATTGGCTATCTATATTAAGGAAGGTTTTTCTATATTTTCTCCCATGAGGGTTTCCTAGGATAAATGTTGTGTATATTGTGATTGTGTTTCTCTCAGTGATCCTATATATGCTATGGTTATCTAATAAATTGAAAAGAAACCTAATAATAGCTTAAAAATTAACATCAATAAGCTAGATTAGGATGATTGAATTCTGTTACTCTTACTTATTTCTCTATTGTAATAAAAACACTATTTGATTAGGTAAACATAATGAAGGAGTTGAATGCGGAAAAATGAGCTTACATAGCCCTATATGATCTGGTTCATATTAATTATTCCCATTCAAGTATGTAGCACATACGTTTTCCTTTACTCCTTCTGGTCCTTCTGCAACTTAGTACTCCAACTTGGTGAAATAGGGCACTAGTGGATATAGTCAGTTCATTGATTATGGATAATAGATGAAGATTATGGGTGCTTGATTACCATGAATAGTATTAGTAATGATCAAATATCATTGATTCCATGATACTAGTTCGTGGAAAATAGGGTTTGTGGTTAGTCCTAAAACTAGTCAAAAATAGGTGTTTCGGGTAAAAACGTCATAACTTCTTCATAACAGATCCAAATTCAGTGAAACCAAATGTGTTGGTTAGGGTACAATATTTATTATTCTGTGTAACATTTTTAGATCATTTCAACAAATATCCAGTGCGAGGCACACTCTACAAGGTCTCTCTCTAGAATAAGCCAAAATTCAACAAGGTATGCCATTTTTTCTATAACTCATTTTCTGAGAGGTTCCAAGTAGTGAAACTTGGAGGAATTGCACAAAACACACTAAAGAACATTGCGTATCTGTTTCAAATATTTATACATTACATGTACAAAGTTATGATTACTTAAAGTTAGGGTTGTTGACTAATCCAAAACTAGGCATGTGAGACTAAAGAAAAGTTTGATGAAAATGCTAGTCTCTTGTTGTTAAAGTTAAGGAAGGTTTGCAGAAATGTGATCATATACACCA
>ML779327.1:488912-507708 GCA_009831015.1 Picea engelmannii
AAACCTACCATAGAGTCAAGAAGGATTTTTTTTGGGATGGCCTTAAAACTAATGTTCAAAGGTTTGTGGCAGAATGTTTGGTTTGCCAACAAAATAAGGTGGAAACAATTAAGACCCCAGGTCTTTTACAACCATTATCCATCACAAGTCAGCGTTGGGAGGAGGTTTCCATGGATTTCATCACAAGGTTACCAAAGTCTGAAGGAAAGAGTGTCATCATGGTGATTGTTGATAGACTGACCAAGTACGCACACTTTTGTGCACTCTCTCATCCCTTCAAAGCTAGTATAGTTGCCACCGCATTCATGGAGACGGTTCAAAAGCTACATGGCAACCCAAAGATTATTGTAAGTGACAGAGATCCCATCTTCACTGGACATTTTTGGACAGAATTATTTTATTGTTTGGGTACTCAATTGGCTCATAGCTCATCCTATCATCCTTAATATGATGGACAAACTAAGATAGTGAACAAATGTATGGAAGGATACCTTCGTTTCTTTGTGTCTGATAAACAAACACAATGGTTCAAATGGTTACCCTTGGAAGAATGGTGGTATAACACTTCCTTTCATACTGCAACAAAAATGACACCATTTATGGCAGTTTATGGATACCACCCTCCTTCCATCAATTCTTCTCTAAAATAAAAATCTAAGGTTCAAGCAGTGGAAGATCGCATCGATAATCAACAACAAGTTCTCCAAATCTTAAAGAACAACCTGACCATGGCACAGAATCACATGAAACAACAAGCAGATCAACATCATAGTGAAATAAGTTTTGAAGTAGGGGATTGGGTATTTTTAAGACTACAACCATACAAACATATGTCCCTCAAGAAATCCAAGAAGGATAATAAATTATCACCAAAGTACTATGTCCCTTATAAGGTGTTGCAAAAGATTGGTACTATGGCATACAAATTGGAGCTGCCTGCATCTTCACGAGTACACCTAGTTTTCCATGTTTCAAGATTAAAGAAGGTTATAGGCGACAAGATCCCAGTTCAAGCTATATTGCCAGAACTTGACGAGAAAGGAAAAAACATATTGGATCCTGAAGCCATCACTGACATAAGAATTCGCCAGCTGAGGAATAGATCCATTTCAGAGTATCTAGTTAAATGGAGGAAACTACCGGATGAAGATTCCACTTGGGAAGATGAGTCTTTTATACAGAAGCATCCAGAGTTACTCAAGCGTTGTGGACAACACTTATCTCAAGGGGAGGGGCATGTTAATACCTAATATTGGCTCATTACCCCTTAATTGGGGCATATTATATTAGTAATTTTATTTTATTTATGTCGGCTTTAGGCCATTAGTTGTGATTATACCTCCTAGTTTCCTATATATACCAAGGAGACATTTTCATTTTGAATCATCTTGTACTTGAACATTTAAGTGGGGTAAAAGGAGGTTGCCCCCTCGAAGAGGCTTATTATATGAAATTATCTTTTTTTCAAAGCGTTGAGTACTTTTTCTGTAGTTTTTCTATGCTATATTGATATTTGGTTCTTAACACATAGATATTTCATAGTGGGCTCCAAATCATCTCATATGTCTCCTCCATCTCCTCTATCACTTTCAAACTAGAAAGGTTCAATTATTATGTCTCCTCTATCATGTTTTTGCTCCTCATCCTCATAGGTAGAGGATGTCACCAATCAATTGGATCTAATGAAATTTCCTCTTAAGTGGATGTTAATAATACACTACCTTGAATTCTCAACATACTCCAAATTCAATTAAAAAAAGAAAATCTAAATGCAGCAAACCAAGCCTTAGAAAATGGTGTTATTTTTTATTTGTAGAATGATATTATTCCTAGAGGTATTAATAGAGAAGGGGATGATTTTATGAAAGGTACTACATTTAGTGAAAGTTTTTCTAAGCCATCAATTGTCCCTTATAATGACATGGAAATGGGTCCTAGTTATAATATGAACTTATTCTCTTCATATGAAAAACCATTTCAATCATGTTGGAAATAATGAGTTCGCAAATCGTTTATGTAGTATTGGTGATACATTAAAGGATTTGTGTACACGATGGATAATTTGTAGGATTGGTATAATCACAAGTATAGGTCATTTTAGATTCCCTATACAATCTATAGGTTCTTCCCTCAAATTGTAAATAAGGCTCGATAAACTTTATAATTCATAAAAAATATAGTTCCTTATTTGAATGGACCATGAAAGTAAACTAAACCAAATGATTCCAGAATCCTAGATATTCATAAATACATGTACTTTCAATGAAAAATATAAAATTCTGGAATGTATGTCACTTTAAAAAAAAATCATAATGGTATTCCATCTTCAATTATTCATTTGTAACGGCCCTGCCATTAAGACAATAAAAACGACATACAAGAGGTATTTTTTTTTTGTTAGGAAATTTAAAAGATCACAATTAATAACAATATCATCGACACATCATCCAATATATTAATAAAATAATATTAACGTATTAAAAATCAATCACGACTCAAGCCGACACATCATCATCATGAATAACGCTACGCATATCGACACAACAACACAAATATATAACATTCCATAATCATTGCATTCATACAATTAATACAAAAACATAAACAATAAGAATCACAATCTCTCAACTCATATCCTACAGGTAATCATCAGATAACACCAAGATAACATGAGATAACATAACGATAGCTTAAGGATCATAAAGATAATCATAAGAATGGCATAAGATACTACCTTCCCAACTTACCCTGCAAGGTTAGGAACTCTAGGACACATAAGCAATGCTCAAGCCCATGTTCCAATTGATTTTAACCATTTAAGGTCGAGCTACCTTTCTCTTTTAGAGATGGGCATCCCAACTCCCACAAGAAAAAATAGTCAAAGAAATTCTGACAGCATAACCTTACGCATACCAGTCGTGATCCATTCCTCTTCTTAGGCATTACTTTTATAGATTTATTCTTAGCGACCACTTTCCATTTGCATGTTTAATCCATTTTATTCAAATTTAAATAAGAAATATTCTCCCTCGTACACTTGTCATCCGATCCCTTAGTTGCACCAGAAATTCCCTCACCCATCCTAAAAGAGCTCCTAAAAATGCTCCTTGTTGTCCCTTTATTCCCTCTATTTCCATTTAATGACAGACACCTTTATAAAACTTGGTTGTTTTTTAATTAGGAAAGTTCTTTAGTTAGACTAGACTAGATTCCTTTCTATGTTCCACATTCCTTTTTACATTCATTTACCTTATTGTCTAAGTTCCAATTTAGCATGTCTTGCACATAATAAGTAATTAAATCTTTAGATACAATATTTATCTTTTAAATTCTTAACTTGATTTTTCTTCATCCCCCTTTTATAAATTGATTATTTAGTTTTTAATCTTCTTACCCTAATTAGACCTAGGCTTATAATTTTTAAGGGAAATTTATAATTAATAAAAATTTACTCATTTAAAATTTATTTTAAGGCTGACTATGTCAAAAAAAAATATTGTTTTCTAGGTACCTAGGTTCATTGACTCACCTTTATTAAAATCACGACGTGCCCTTCAAGAGACACTACGTGCTTCAAGGGTGCCACTCACCTTTATTCATGTTTTATTTATGCGATGTGCCCTTCAAGATGCAGTACATGCTCCAAAGGTGACACTCACCTTTGATTGATTTTGGTAGCTGTCCAACCCTTGGAGTCAATACTCCATCAGGCGATCTTGTGAGAGACTAAGGGCCTATAAGGAATAAGGACCCTGCCTTATTTCACGCCCCTTAGAATATTCATGAGTGATTGTCTCGGTATTCCCTCATGACATCGTGGATCTCTAGAACTCGGTAATCATTAGCCTACAATTCGAGCCATGGTGGGAGTGGTAGTAGGATGTGGTAGGACTCCTGCCACACCCCTCTCTCAATATCTGTTTGTTGTGCATGGTCCCTTTACTTCTAATGTGAGTCTGATTAGCAATAAATCATCAGCCTGCATCCATCAATGAAACATGTCAACGATCCATAAACAACATCATAATATACCAGATCATAGGTCACATATGCATAAACAAAAATGGCCAAACCATATACAGTCCACTCCCTGAATCGATCCGGAGTCCAAGGAGGTCCACTGATTCCATTGACATCCTCAATATGTCAAGTGTCCTGCAATGATCCAGATTTTATGAGTAGAACAAAATGAATACAGATTATTAACAGGTGCTTAACAAAAAATAACAGAGATATAGTAAAACTGGTTTTCTATTCAAAAAGGAAATAAGCTGAAACTGTAAAATGCAGCGGAAACAAACTTGTTGGAATGGTGGTGACTTATCTCTTAGAAGAGATGTGATGGTTGCGCTCATTCACAAGAAGATGATTACAATGAGGCTCTAAAGGAATTTTTAAAATAAAAAGGAATGCCCAAAACCCTAGACATCCAAAAACCTAACCCTAGGAGATGAAGCGCCAAAAGTCACGTGGGCCCCGTTTGGGTAAGTTAGTACATCAACTTCCCGGGGTCGTAACTTTTGCATATGATCTCTGTTTTAGGCGTATGATAGCCTGTTGAAAAGGTATCATCGAGGATATTCATTTTGGGGGCTCAATCATACCTTTGTCTATCTTTGAGAAGCTCGATCCCCAAAAACCTTCATTTATGCCCTCAAAATGGCCCCGGAAGTTAAAACTGCTAAAAAAAAGTAAATTGCCAACATTGTCAGAAAATTGTTTTGAGCCAGTTGGAAGAAGTGGGTGGCCACCAATATCCATTAGGATCAATCGTCCCTCATTAGGAAGCAATGGTATCCATTGCGTTGATTTCCCCCATCAAATGAGGAAATTTCTGTTGAATTTGGCCCCGGGTGAGCCACTTGCCTTGGTGCAGGAGCTGCCCTTCTTTGACGACTCGATAAAGCTGGATCCTTTGCTATCAAGTTCCCTTGATATGTGTGTCAAAAATATGATTATTGGATTCCTATTATATGCAGTCGGGGTTGAGCTCTGTTGGTGTCAGCTGCTCTGCTACGTCTGTGGTGCCCAATAACGGTGGGAAATAAGGGTGAAGGAGATCCACGTTGAACATTGGGTGCAGGACAAGGAAAGGAGGAATGTTGAGCTTAAAAGAATTATCCCCCATGACCTTGGTGATGGTGTACGTCCCATAACAGAGTGCGTGAAGATTTTGATGGGGTCCTGTAAGGCATTCTTTCTACAAGTACAACCAAACTTTGTCACCCACTTGAAACTAATGTGGTACTCGATGTTGATCATGATGTTGATTCCCATGGCTTGTCAGAAGTAGGAAGAGGGGTGTACAAGCCCTATTCCTTAGTGGTCGGTTTGGCAATAGCGTAGGCAGTGCAAGACCTGATAAACTTGCTGACCTCCTATCAAAGTTTCGACCAACATAAAATTTTTTGTAGCATCGCTACTGTCTTTTCGACGCCGAAGTGTCCTGCCACCCGACTGTAGTGGGCTTCCTAGATCATCTTCACTCACTCGCTTGATGGAACACATATATGGCCCAGACGACACAAAAACCCATCCCAAAGATGGAAATTATTGACAACTGCGTTTTCACCCAACATTTGGTAGGTGGTGGGGAAGTCCGGGTCTATCTCATAGAGTTGGGGCCATCCAGAGGTCTCGTGGCCACAGGCTTCTAGCATCGTGGTGAGTGTCACGACTGGCAGTCTACTGAGGAAATCAACAACGTGATTGGTGCTTCTTGTTTTATACTTGATGTTGAGGTGGAATTGTTGCAAGTATGTGGACCACTTTTGATGGCAATCATTCTGCAATTTTCCTTGTGTCTGCATGAACTGCAGTGGCTTATGATCAGTGTGGATTATTGTCTCCTTCCCAAGAATGTAATGTCTCCAATGACGACATGCTTGCACAATGGAGTACATTTCTTTTTCGTATGTAGGGTACTTACAAAAATCATCTGATAGTGTCTCACTATGATAGGCCACAGGGTGGTCATGCTGAGTGAGAACGGTGCCCACCGCATTGTCTGAAGCATCTGTCTCAATCTCAAAGGGATGTTCCAGGTATGGTAGTGAAAGTACTAGGGATGAGCACAAGCGCTGCTTCAAATCATCGAACGCTTGTTGTTGGGACCGGCCCCATGCAAATTTTTCCTTACCACCACCCATGGTTATTTGGCTAAGGGCCCATGCAATATGGGAGCATTCCAACACGAACCTGTGGTAGAAATTGGCAAGGCCCAAGAAGCTCTGAAGCTCAGTGAGTGTGGTTGGGGCTGGCCAGTCACGAATGACTTGGATCTTGGCTGGATCCACATGTATGCCATGTTGATCAATTATGTAGCCCAGGTAATGGACCCTGTCCATGTCGACAGAGCATTTTTACAAGTTGGCATATAGCTTGTGCTACCGCAAGGTGTGCATAAGCTATTGAATATGCTGCAAATGTTCGGCCCAAGTCTTCCTATAAATGAGAATGCCATCCATATACACCACTACAAAAGTATTGGTGTATGGTCGCAAGATATCGTCCATCATTCTCATGAAAGTGGCTAGAGCATTTGTCAAACCCAAGGGAATGACCAACCATTCAAAAAGGCCTTCCTTTGAATTGAAGGCGGTTTTCCATACATTTGTCTGTTCTATCGGGACTTGGTGGTAGCCAGACTTCAGATCAATCTTACTGAAGTATTTGACCCTCGTGAGTTGATCAAGGAGGTCGTTGATTCGGGGAATCGGGTACCGGTTCCTGACTGTGATTTTATTCAGAGCCCAGTAATCAATGTAGAGTCGCCAGGTTCCATCTTTCTTCTGTACCAGCACGATTGGGCTCTTGCAAGGTGATGAGCTGGGACGGATGTTCCCCTTGTGAAGAAGTTCTTGGATCTATCACTTGATCTCCTCATTCTCTAACAGAGAGCGATGATAGACTGGCCCATTGGGCATCAGTGCGCTGAGGGTTAGATCGATGGGGTGCTTGACGTAGTAGTGCAGAGGTACCTCAGTAGGTGAGGAGAAGATATCTGAGTATTCTTCCATGACCTTATCTACTTTCTTATGTTGTGTGGAGAGGTCGGTCGTAGAGACCCTGGATGTGGTTGTGATCTTTCGCTTATTCTGAGAGCGAATCACGAAGAAGACAAACTTCCCCATTTGAGAGATGACCTTCTTGCATTGTTTAGCAGAGATCAAGGAAATAACACTATGTGGAACTACTTCGGGTATCCTGTACAATTTCCTGTTCAAAGTAATAATAACACTATGAGGCCTAGAATCATATACAACGTGACATTTCCATCAATAAGGTTGGACCAAAAGAACATCACAGACTTCGAGAGGAGCAACATCGCACAATACGTCGTCTTTGAAGGTCTTGATGTCGTACGATAGCTGACACTATTGGATGACGTGGAGATCGCTTTCTTGGCAGAGCCATCCAATGGTGTAGGGTTGTGGGTGTGGTGTTGTCAGTAGGGCCAACCGCTTGATGACCTTTGTTGAGATGAGGTTCTTATGGCTACCACTATCCACGATGAAGTGTAGCGGGATGCCTTTTACCCACATATGTGAATGGAAGAGGCATTCTCCTTCTTTTGTCTTGTTTGGTTCACCAGGCTAGAGCTTGGTGGTAGCAACAGTGGCACTAGGTTCCACATCAATGATCCATCTTCCTCTTTCTGGTTCTGGCTTAGAGTATGAACCCACATCTGATTTAGAGGCTTACACTTCGGCCACTCGCAAATTCTTTGAGCGACAGTTAGCAATGTTATACCAAGGGCTCTTATGGAAGTCGCACCACTTCTCGGTATCTTTCTTTGTCTTTCTAGTGTCCTTCTTTGCTTGCGGCTTGGACTGGTTGTCCTGATACTGTCCATATTTTCTCTGTCCTTTGTTCCATGGGTTGGGGCCGCTCTTTCCTAGCCTTTTTTGTGAGGGGTTCCAAGGCCCAAATTTCTATGTTTTTTGTTTGAGCTTCTTCTCGATTTTGACGGCATATCGGTAGGCCGCACCCAAGGATGAGATGTCAAAAAATTCCATTTCAGTCTTGATGTATTGATGCAAAGTGATGCGATACTTGAGCACCAGATGTCATTCTGAATCTTTAATACCCAGCTTGGTGCGCAAGGTATGAAAGATATTCGTGAAATATGGCACTACTTGGTCTCTTTATTGTTGCAGTGTGGTCCATTTGGTATACAAGTCGTCATAACTTACGATAGGGTAGTATTGTTCCTTAATAACATCCCTGAAGGAATCGCAGGTGGCCATGACTATAAATAGTGAGGGTTCCTCTGTTTCGTTTTTCTCACAGAAATTTTCCCACCAATCTTTAACGTGGGGAACGGCTTTGAGGAGTGCAAAAGTAATATTTTCTCTATTCGAAAAGTTATAGATAGAAAAATACCCTTCTAGTAGATTCAACCACTTATCTACAACATATATGTCTATATGAACTTCAAATATAGTAATATCGAAGTTTATTTGTACCTTGAAGGGGGTGTCACCGCTACTCGAAGAAGATGCGTTGCCTGTTGGTAGTCATCGAAGGATTTGCATGAAACTATCCATCATCTCGTTCCTTTGTTGCGTGAGGGATTCCTCAATCAACAATTTGAAAGGATCTCCTATACTGTCATAGTTCTTTTCTCTTTCCATGAGAGGTCACTTGGTTGTGCAAGAGATTTTGTCCTCAAGAGAAACAAGCTTGAGACCCAACTCTTTGTACTCCGACCTTGTTGGGGACATGCATTAAGACGACAAGGAGAAAACCTCTTTGATACCACTGATCCAGATTTTATGAGCAGAAAGAAATGAATACATATTATTAATAGGTTCTTAGCAAAAAATAACAGAGATACAATAAAACTGGATTTCTATTCAATAAGGAAATAAGCTGAAACTGTAAAATGCAGCGGAAACAAGCTTGTTGGAATGGTGGCGGTTTATCTCTGAGAAGAGATGTGACGGTTACACTCATTCACAAGAAGATGATTACAATGAGGCTCTGAAGGCCTTTTTACAATAAATAATAATTCCAAAAATCCTATACATCCAAAAACCTAACCCTAGGAGATGAAGTGCCAAAATTCATGTGGGCCCCGTTTGGGTAAGTTAGTACATCAACTTCTCGAGGTCGTAACTTTTGCATACGATCTCCGTTTTAGGCGTATGATAGCCCGTTGGAAAGGTATCATCAAGGAGATTAATTTTGGTGGATCAATGATGAATTAAAATATCATTGAGAATATCGATCCTGAAAGACCTTCATTTAGGCCCTCAAAATGGCCCCGAAAGTTAAAACTGTTAAAAAATAGTAAATTGCCAAAATTGTTAGAAAACTATTTTGAGCCATTTGGAAGAGGTGGGTGGCCACTAATATCCACTTGGATCATGCACACTCAGGAGAAACTCATCAATAGAACATGTCTATACATAAATAAATAAAATAACATCAGAATATACCATCTCATCATCAGAATCCATAAGCGAAGTAGACAATCATATAGTGAACCGGATCACTTGCACGCAAGTGTCCTAAAAGAATAGGTCAAATCGTGTGTGCGCAAGAGAGGGATGTTACATACACCCCATCTTTTTTTAAACTTCATCCCGAAGTTTCACAGTATATAAGTGCAGAAAATAAAGTATCTAACAAGATCTAAATGTCTAACTATCAAACAAAAATGGAAATTGTTGGCGCATATCATATGTGTCCTCCCAGGTAGATGAGTGTGGACTATAATTGTCCCACTGGACCTTGACCTGATCAACTGTTCTACGTCATAGTTGTTGAATGCGATGATCCATAATGAAGTTTGGCTCCACCATGAGTGCACCCTCATCCGATACCTGCAAAGAACTAGACTGTGAATCACATGTGTAGGATTGCTAACATAATGTCTCAAAAAAGATACATGAAAAACATCGTGCATATGCCTCAAAGAATCAGGCAAGGCTAGCCTATAGGCCACGACCCCTTTCTTTTCCACAACCTTGAAAGTTCCCATGAACCTAGGAGAGATTTTAGAACCCTTTCCAAACTTGATCGAACTCTTGTGTGATTTCACCGACAAGAAGACTCGATCGCCAACTTCACAACTACAGTCAATGCGATGCGCATAGACATAACTATTTTGTCGATCCTATTCTTCCTTGATCCTTTGTATTATCCCTTTCATTTGTTCTTCCATTTCTTGGATCACTTCTAGTCCTACCAAGACCCTATCCTCAAGTCTATCCCAGCTCAAAGGCGTCGAACACGGTCAGCTGTAAAGAAACTCAAATGTCACCATCTTAATGGTGCTTTGATATCTATTGTTGTATGCAAACTCTATGAGTGGAAACAAATCCTCCCAACACTTATGTTGGTCCATCACTTACATACACAACATGTCTTCCAAGATTTGGTTCATTCTTTTTGTATGCCGATATGTATCCAGATGATACGTGGTACTAAAGCTGAGTTGGGTTCCGAAGGCCTCTTGGAAACTAGTCAAAAATCGTCCTATAAACATCGATCCTCAATCAGATATGATCCTCTTAGGAACGTCATGCAATATCACAATCTTGTTGATAACAAATCTAGCTATGTCTAGCGGCTGATACGTCATACGCACATGGATAAAATGTGCACTCTTTGTCAGTGTCAACTACCAAGAAAATAGAGTTGTGCGTCCTTGCCGTCAACGACAATCCAACAATGAAGTCCATCAAAATGACCTCCCATTTTGATTCTGGAATAGTGTGTGGTTGTATTAATCCTGTCAGATGTCTATGTTCAACCTTCACTTGATAACATTATAGATATCTCACCACGTAGTTGACTATGTCTTCCTTCATTCATTTCTAGAAGAATAAGGAGTTAAGGTCTGCCCTCATCTTCGTGACTCCTGGATGAGCCATGTACACTGATCTATGAGCTTCGTTTAAGATAAAAATTCTCAACTCATCATTAGGCGGTATATAAATCCGATTATTATATCTCATTAATCCATTGTTGTCCACAATAAATCCCTCAAATTTTGGTACCAACATGGTGTCTCGTCCGATAAATTCCTTAACCTCGTTATACCAATCATCGTTGCACTATATAATTAGAATCTTTTCATGAAGGTTAGTTTGAATATGTATCACCGAAAATATGCATGGTCTCCGACTCAACGCATATGTCACTCTGTTCATTATTCGTTTTATGTAGGTAATCTTAAAATTGTACTCTCTAAGCAGTTCTGACCAACGCCTTTGTCGCGTGTTCAAGTCACTTTGCGTAAAAATGTGTTGCAAACCACAGTGGTCCATTTTTAGTTCAATTTTTCGTCCAATCAGGTAGTGTCTCCACACTCTCAGGGCATACACAATGGCCAATAACTCCAAATCGTACATCTCTTAGTTCTCCTCATGCTTTCTTAACTTCCTTGAGATGTAAGTGATCACTCGACCGTTTTGCATAAATACTCCGCGTAAGACTTCCTTGGATGCACCTGTGCATACCAAGAAATCCTCATCTATGTTAGGGAATTTAGTTATCAAAGTTGTCATAAACAGTTCCTTGAGCCTTTGAAATGCTTCCACACATTTTTGGTCCATACAAACTTCTTGTTTTTCTTCTGCAATTCCGTAATTGGATTTCTTATCTAAGAAAAACCTTCGACGAGCCGTCATTAATATCCTTCTAAGCCCATGAAGATACGTACTTCAGGTACGTTCGTCGGTGAAAGACATTCCATGATGGCCTCTACCTTCGCTGGATCCATAGCGATACCTTCGCCAGAGATAACATGCCCTAAATAATGAATCCTCGATTGATAAAAAGAGCATTTTAACAATTTCCCATATAATTTGTTCTCTCGTAAACACTGTAGTACCAAGTGAAAATGTTCATCATGTTCTTCCATCGTCGGAGAATATATCAAAATGTCGTCAATGAATACTTGAAAAAACTTGTCCAAGTATTCGTAGAACACCCCATTCATCAAGCTCATGAATACCCCTGGGACGTTTGTTAGTCCAAACGGTAAAACGATAAAATCGTAATGTTCAAACCTTGTCTTAAATGCATTCTTAGGAATGTCTTCCTCCTTGATCCGTAGATGGTGATATTTTGACCTCAATTCGATATTGAAAAACACCCTTGCGCTCTTCATTTGATCAAACAAATCATCTATTCTTGGAAACATATACTAGTTCTTGATCGTTTTCTTGTTCAATTGATGATAGTCAATGAAGAGTCTCCACAACCCATCATTCTTCCGTATGAAAATAATAGGTGCACCCCAAGGAGATACACTTGGACATATAAGTCCTAGGTCTAGAAACTCCTTCAATTGCATTTTCAACTCTTGTAACTTAGGTGTTGACATCCGATAAGGCATTATTGTTATCAGTTCAGTTCCAAGTCTTAGGTCGATGGTAAATTCTAGTTCCCTTTCATGCGACAAACCTGGTAATTCCACTGGGAATACATTCTCAAATTCACGTACTACCAAAAGGTTTTCTAGTCCTTCTGCCATGCCCTTTTCATTCAACGCAAGGATCACATATCGCTTCAGCCCTTGTGTGTGCTCTTCTATAGCTTTAGGGAATAGATGAACCTTAGGGAAACTCCACGGTTCCTTCCTACAATCGCTCGTCTCTTACCCTCATCATCGGTCAAACTCAACCATTTCGTCTTGCATTTGAGTATCGCATCATGCAATTCAAACTAGTCCATATTGATCACAACGTCATAAGATCCTAATATTGTGACGTACAAGTTGGCCTTCATGATGAAATCTCCCAGGTTAAGGGTATAGTCCATAAACTTTCCTCCAACCTTCTGCTTGGCTCCAGAATCCATTTCCACATAGATAAACTTGTCTTGTTCGACTGCCTTTACCTTAATTATTTTTAGCATTGCACTAGAAATATAGCTCTTTGTAGCACCTAGATCTATCAAAATACTAAAGTATTGGTCAACGATGGTACCTGACGTCTCGAGCACAGTAGAATGATGCTCGACCTGGCGATTATTCACCACTGCATGAATTTGTTGGGCCTTTCCCAAATCTCCTATTGTAGTGTGTCCGACTGACCCGACTACTCTGGCCCTCTGAACTGGGCAGTCATGCTGGTAATGTGGTTCTCCACATGTCCAACATTCGGTCTTTGGTCCAGTACTCCTGGGCCCCAAAGTAGAAGTTGATGGCCCACCAGCCAGGAACCCTGGTCTGTTATGCTAAACAGGCCTAAACTTTTGTTGTTGTGGATGACACTGTTGTTGGTGTTGTGGTCCTCTGTAGGGAGTCCGTTGCTGAGGCACTTGTCGTCGTGGTGTCATGAAAGTGGATCATCTCAGAGTGCCTCGATACCTTTATGGATGTCTAGATGGTGTCTGATGCTACTGCACACCAAATTTCACATGTCCCGTCAGTCTCATAGGAGTCCTTCTTTGACCCTCGCTGATCATCTCTTCCTCAACTATGAGGGTGTTCTAGACAACATCATGCAACGTATGAGTCATTAATATCCTCACTTTTTCATGAATGTTGATGTTAATCCCGAACACGAACTAGTTGACCTTAAGTTCTCCGTGTTCAGATGCGAAGCATACCGATGGAACTCCATGAAACGGGCCTCGTACTCGGGCACCATACGACTACCCTATCGTAAGGAGTTGAAATCATTGAGATGACACTCAATGAATTCCTCAGACATATAGCTCTCCTAGAACCTCTCTTCGAAGAGTTCCCATGACACATCTTCGACGACCATGTTCAGTTGTGACAGGAGCGTCTTCCACCATGGAAGAGTGCTCCCCTTCAGATGAAAGACCTCCATGTGGAATTTCATGTTGGAGGTATAGTCGCGAAGTGAAAAGAACATCGCCATGTTCTCCAACCATGCCTCGGTGGTTGCACCGTCCGTGGCACCCACGAACTCGGGAAAGTTGACCCTCTCAAGTTCTCGGTGAATGCGACAAGTACCAGTTGGGGTGCACAGTGGAACCTCAAGGGGTACCGAAACCCTGGCCTCATCTTTGTCCAGATGGATAATCAAGGCCTCTGACATCCTCTAAAAGGACCTCATACCCAACCACATCCCCCATGGAAATTTGTTCATGTTCAATGACCTGTACTTCTCCTTGGGGGTTAGACCCCTCTAACGTGGATGCTACTATTGGCATCACACCTCCTCCCCTAACACCATGTTGTCTTCCTCTGCGACATCCTCTAACCATGATTAAATGCACAAATGCAATTCAAATTGAATTAGTTGATAAATTATTAATCAAGTGTTTATATAGTGGAAGGCGTAAAGATCCCAAGTTGCGGGGTTGAATGCGCTATGATACCATATGTAACAACCCCGTCGTTACGACAACAAAAGTGACATACAACAGGTAATTTTTTTGTTTTTTTTGTTAGGAACTTTAAAACATCACAATTAATAGCAATATCATCAACACATCATCCAATATATTAACGAAACAATTTTGATGCATTAACAATCAATCACGACTCAAGTTGACACATCATCACCATGAAAAACAATACGCATATTGATGCAACAACAAAAATATAAAGCAACCCATCATCATTGCATTCATACAATTAATAAAGACGCATAAACAATAAGAATCATGAATCACTCAACTCATCTCTTATAGGTAATCATTAGATAACACCAGGATAACATGAGATAACATAACGATAACTTAAGGATCATAAAGATAATCACAAGAATGACATAAGATACTGCCCGCCCAACCTATCATGTAAGGTTAGGACCTCCAGGACACATAAACAACACTCAAGCTCAGTTTCCAATTGATTTTAACCATTTAAGGTTTCAGGGCTGGTGACTGTTCTGAGGAACAAGGAGGTGTCTACATCCCATTAACCCAATCAATCCAAGAAACTAGCTAAATCGACATCATCTATGAAAATCAAATTGATCAATCCATCATTCATATTCCACAATTAAATATGGTGTGTGAGTAATCATTCGCATAACACAATATATACCACACTAAATCCAAGGCACAAAAGAATTTTCAGTTGTATTCGAGGCGCAATTCCCAATCACAATAGGCATTCATCTATCATAATAGATTTTCATTTTGCACACAAAGGCTAATATCTAAGACCATCAATCATGACATTAATTCCATGCGCACAAGGAGTCTAATTCCTCAACTAGTCATACATCACAATAATGAACTGCGCGCAAGCATTCTATTCAATAATCCATCATTCACACATCAACAATTTAAGACGAATGAGATATCTAGCCACTTAATAAATCACGCGTTACATTATTCAGTGCACACAATCAAATTATTAACTAAACCATTCATCGACACTGAAAAATCATTGCGCAAGAGTAGCTATCCATTATTTGTGGCGCAACAAATTCCTAGCACTTACCATACATTAATATTATACATTAACGCCCAACTTTAAATTTTTTATGCTAAACAATAATGTGCATGTTCAACAAATTATCAACAACATATTTTGTTATGCATTAATTTTATAAGGACCCACTAAAAATAGGTGATGAAGGTGGATTTCCCAAAAACCACATAGCATTTAATTTGAAAGAAGGGTTAATACAATAACCATGGTTGAAGGATGGATGACCATAAATCACATAGTACAAAATTGAATGAAATATGAATACGCTGTATTGGTTGGAATTCAAATCCTATAGTTCCTAAAATTGAATAAATTATGAACACCATTTTATTATTTGGGAATTCAAGCACATTTAAATATCAACTATGTAACAACAATAAGGAAAATCCATAAACCTAAATAATGAAATAACAACAAAGAAAAATAATAACTCTTTTTCTTATAATAAATACTCTTAAATAAAATAATCTATGGTAGGATCTCCCCCATTCATAAATAGATATTCTCAACCATCGGAATTACTAGCTGGATCTACGCTAAGTGGGTAGAAAAATGCAGAGACGTCTCTGTCAACTATAATTACAACGAAAATCCATGTAAGCATATCTCCTCACAGATCGCTAACCATTAAATGCGTTGGGAAATAAAACGTTGCGCAATAAATAAATGCGTTGGGAAATAAAACGTTGCGCAATAAATTAACCCAACCATTTGAGTGAAAAATGCTGGTAGAAGGGAAAATTCGTTGGGAAACAGATATGCAGATATTCCTCCTCGTAGCTGGGCGAAATTAAATGACAGCACAAAGATAAATCAGGGAGTATCCCGCTAGGGTAAGATCTCTAAGACTTGGGTGAAATCGAGGGCATACATAGAGATTTGGAAGCAGAAAAACATCTTTGTACAATGCAGAGATATCGTTGTGTAAAAGAGGTAAGGAGAGAGTAAACGCCCAGGATGGATCACTTTTTATGGACATAGAAAGATCACAGTGGCAGTGGGATGCATGGAAAACAACAAAAAACAGAGAAGAAGTTCCAAAAATTCACTGTGTAAATAATGTGGTTAAAGGCGCGGGGCATCCTCCAACCCAATGCAAAGGATTTATGGATACAATTAGTCGCCTGAGAAATAAAACAATGGTCGCATCTTAGAATATAATGCTGAGGGAATGGGTGAATAAATACATCCAGCAAAAAAACACAAAGAAGAAAAATGGGACAACGCAGAGATAGACTCCCCTCCAGAAATGCAGGGAAGAAGAATAAGAATGCCAGGGGTTTCCATGAAAACTCAGAAAAATAAACCAGTGAATAAAATTGCCCCCAAGGGAAACGAGTCTGGGCGAACCCAAGAAAATGCACAGAGAAACAATAAAGGAAACTTTCACCAAAGGAACTGATTAGCTAGGCAAGCTCATTTTGTTGGATCTGGGTTAATCCTTGACCCAACACAAGGCCAAGGATTATTAAAAAATACTCAACTGGTGGCAACGCCAATACCCAATACCTACACAGTTACTTAAATCTACCGAAAGACTAGTTTCTAGACTTGCTTGCAAGATAGATATATAGTGTTTACAAACGCAAGAAAGTTCCAAGGGTAGAATTCAATATTTATTTGGAACACACACATCAAAGCTCAGTTACATAACAACCAGACTCACAAATCTTATTATCAGAGGATCAAAAAAATCTAGTAAGAAGACTCAAGGCTGAGCATCGATTCCCAAGGTCAATAATCAATGACATCGTCAAAAATAAGATGAAGTAATTATGTGATATTAGGAAGACGAAAATGCCCCTAAACAATATACAAATGGAAGAAAGAGGAGATTACTCTCTTTGGCATAATCCAATAATAATATACATAAAATTTAATTACAAGATCAAAAAAACATGCATGAGTCGCCTTGATGTATTAATTTTGTTAAGCCATAATATTGGCTCATTACCCCTTAATTAGGGGCATATTATATTAGTAATGTTATTTTATTTATGTCGGCTTTAGGCCATTAGTTGTAATTATACCTCCTAGTCTCCTATATATACCAAGGAGACATTTTCATTTTGAATCATCTTGTACTTGAACATTAAAGTGGGGTAAAAGGAGGTTGCCCCCTTGAAGAGGCTTATTATATGAAATTATCTCTTTTCCAAGGCGTTGAGTACTTTTTCTGAGGTTTTTCTATGCTATATTGATATTTGGTTCTTAACATATGGTATCAGAGCTCAAGGTCTTGGGGTTTCGCTGCTACATCTGAGACACCTTGGAATTTTCACTATAACTTTTTTTATACAACATTTCAGAAGGAATGGGTTGGAGGATATTTAGTATATGGATCAAGGTACATTGGGTTCAAAATTAATCTCCTGAAACCTTATACTTTCGGAGATACAACCTGTACAATATAGGGTTCTGGAATCATCTTGAATTGAGTCATTGTGGAATTTTCACTATAAAAACTTTTCTGTAACACTTCAGACCCTGAAATCTAGAGGCCTTTTACATAAATTAGTAAGTTATCTATGGTAAAAATTTCATCTTCTTGGTCATCTTAAATTTGTAGATACACCCTGTGTAATATAGGGTATCTGACTAGTCCTATTCACTAGTATCAAGAAGGTGTTCTAGGTAAAAATATCATAACTTCTTCCTAGAGTATCTAAATTGAGTGGGATTGGCTTCATTGGATCGTGGATATTTTGTAGTAGTTTTGGTGCAAGTTTTGGAATTTTATATCAATTATTTTGTATGGGGAACGCTATACAAGTGAGATCTCCTAGAAAGGCCCAAAAACGACAAGTTGTGGGGAAGTTACCGTAAATTCTACTTGGCACATCCAATTTTGATCAGACCTATGGCATTGCAGAGAAGAAATATCAAAGAACTACATAAAATAAAGTTTCATACCCATAAGGGCCGAAACTTGGGAGATACAATATAAGAAATATTGTCTAGAAGAACCACCTCAAAATCAAGGTTCAAAAGTGATACTTGGCAAACATGCCACCAAAAAAGGGAACTTCTACACCAAATAAGCCTCCAGAAAATCCTACTTCGACACTTGATGAAGGTGAAGAAATGCGTAGGGACATAAATGAACTGCAAAAGAAGATGGATTCAATGGATAAAATGGATGGTTTAAAAGGGGAGATCATGGAAGTATTGAAAATTTTTGTAACAAAGAAGATACCTGAAAGTGAAAATGAATCCCATGAAATTCATGATGAGGACACAAGGAAGGTGAATCAAGAATGGAGAAACTCCAACTTTTGTTTGAAGACCAACCACGTTCCTAAGATTGATACGAGGAAGTTTGATGGCAAGGACCCAATCACATGGATACTTCAGATGGAGCAATTCTTTGATCTCCATAATGTGCCACATACACAAAAGGTACGAATTGCTTCTTTATAT
>ML779327.1:507984-518454 GCA_009831015.1 Picea engelmannii
TTGCTCAGGAAAATGCAATAAGATCAATATTACTATGGGGGAATATGTAATGAATAGTCCAATGATTGATATACCCATGGGTGGTGTAGATGTTGTACTAGGAATCCACTGGTTACAATCATTACGAATAATGGCTTTTAATTTTCAAGAAATTTTCATGAAATTTTCATTGGAAGGAAAAGAAATTGAGTTAAGAGGTATCACAGGGAAACTCGGTAAGGTGAGAAGCTCTAATGGCATGACAAAATTATTGAAAAAGGGGCATCAAGGCATTATTGCACAACTATGCTCACTAGATGTTCAAGCATCTAAGCCATCTATTTCTTAAGATCTCAAAAGGATCATTGATAAGCATTCCAAAGTATTTGAAGATATTCCCAAAGGCCTTCCACCCACTCAAAATCATTATCATGAAATTCACCTAATTCCTGGGAGTGTTCCTCCTAACATCAGGCCATACAGATACCCTTACGCCCAGAAGAGTGAAATTGAGCGCATGGTTGAAGAAATATTAGAGGCTGGCATTATTAGACCTAGCCAAAGTTCTTACTATGTACCAGTGGTAATGGTATTCAATAAATATATCTCATGGTGTATGTGTCCAGATTATAGAGAGCTCAACAAGATCATTATTAAAGACAGGTTTCCCATTCCCGTCATTGATGAATTGTTAGATGAACTACATGGAGCAATCTATTTCACAAAATTGGATCTCTGTTTAGGGTATCATCAGATCAAAATGAAGGAAGAAGATATCCCAAAAACAACATTCCAAACTCATGAAGTCCATTATGAATTTTTGGTCATGCCTTTTGGCCATACAAATGTACCTTCCACATTCCAAGGGTTGATGAATTCCATTTTCTAGCCCTTCCTTCGAAAATTTGTGTTAGTATTTTTTTATGATATACTAATCTATAGCAAGTCTTGGGAGGATCATGTGCAACATGTTGAGAAGGTGCTAGAACTACTAAAGGATAAACAACTATATGCCAAACCATCCAAATGTTTCTTTGGAGTAAAGGAGGTAGAGTATTTGGGTCATATTGTATCTCATGAAGGTGTCAAGGTAGACCCTAACAATATTAAGGCCATGATGGAATAGATGATTCCCAAAACATTAAAGAATCTTAGAGAATTATTTGGGTTTGACAGGTTACTATCGCAAGTTTGTTTGGAACTATGGAAGAATAACAACACCTTTAACGACACTAACTAAGAAGGATGCATTTTCATGGACTCCAGAGGAAACTAAGGCTTTTGAACAACTTAAAGAGGTGATGTGTAAAACTCCTGTCTTGACACCTCCAGACTTCACAAAAACCTTTATCGTGGAATGTGATGCCTCGGGAAATGGAATTGGTGCTGTCCTAATGCAAGAAGGAAGGCCCCTGGATTTTGAAAGTTGACCACACAAGGGAAAGGACTTACACAAACCCATTTATGAGAAATCAATGATGGAAATACTACATGCATTGAATAAATGGCATCCTTACCTAATAGCTAGGCACTTCAAGGTCAAAACAGATCATGATAGTCTTAAATACTTCTTGGAACAAAGACTATCTTCATAAGAACAACAAAAATGGGTAACCAAGATATTGGGTTATGATTTTGAAATCGTCTATAAAAAGGGGAAGAAAAATGTTGTGGTAGAGGCACTCTCAAGAAAGGATGAAGATGTTGAGCCCTTTCTATGTGCTATCTCGATCATCCAACCCGATTGGATAATAAAAGCAAGGGATGAATGGAAGAATGATGAAAAAGTGTGGACTCTCATTCAAAGGTTGCAACAGGATTCCAGTGCATCCGATACATTTACATGGAAAAATGATTCACTATGGTACAAAGATCGCTTATATTTACATAAGAACTCCCAACTCAAACAAAAGGTACTATTGGAATTGCACATCTCTCCAATAGGAGGGCACTCAAGATTTTTGAAAACCTACCATAGAGTCAAGAAGGATTTTTTTTGGGATGGCCTTAAAATCGATGTTCAAAGGTTTGTGGAAGAATGTTTGGTTTGCCAACATAATTAGGTGGAAACAATTAAGACCCCAAGTATTTTACAACCATTATCCATCCCAAGTAAGCACTGGGAGGAGGTTTCCATGGATTTCATGACAGGGTTACCAAAGTCTAAAGGAAAGAGTGTCATCATGGTGATTGTTGATAGACTGAGCAAGTATGCACACTTTTGTGAACTCTCTCATCCCTTCAAAGCTAGTATAGTTGCCACCACATTCATGGAGATAGTTCAAAAGCTACATGGCATCCCAAAGATTATTGTAAGTGATAGAGATCCCATCTTCACTCGACATTTTTGGACAGAATTATTTTCTTGTTTGGGTACTCAATTGGCTCATAGCTCATCCTATCATCCTCAATCTGATGGACAAACTGAGGTAGTGAACAAATGTCTGAAAGGATACCTTCATTGCTTTGTCTCTGATAAACAAACACAATGGTTCAAATAGTTACCCTTGGCAGAATGGTGGTATAACACTTCCTTTCATACTGCAACAAAAATGACACCATTTATGGCACTTTATGGATAACNCCATCACTTCTTCTCTAAAATAAAAATCTAAGGTTTAAGCAGTGGAAGATCACATCAAGAATCAACGACAAGTTCTCCAAATCTTAAAGGACAACTTGACCATGGCATATAATTGCATGAAACAACAAGCAGATCAACATCATAGTGAAAGAAGTTTTGAAGTAGGGGATTGGGTATTTTTAAGACTACAACCATACAAATAGATGTCCCTCAAGAAAGCCAAGACGGATAATAAATTAACACCAAAGTACGATGGCCCTTATAAGGTGTTGCAAAAGATTGGTACTATGGCATACAAATTGAAGCTGCGTGCATCTTCACGAGTACACCCAGTTTTCCATGTTTCATGCTTAAACAAGGTTATAGGCGACAAGATCCCAGTTCAAACTATATTTCCAGAACTTGAGGAGGAAGGAAAAATCATATTGAAGACTGAAGCCCTCACTGACACAAGAATTCGCCAGCTGAGGAATAGATCCATTTCAGAGTATCTCATTAAATGGAGAAAACTACTGGCTGAAGATTCTACTTGGGAAGATGAGTCTTTTATACAGAAGCATCCATAGTTACTCAAGCGTTGTGGACAACACTTGTCTCAAGGGGAGGGGCATGTTAAGCCCTAATATTGGCTCATTACCCCTTAATTAGGGGCATATTATATTAGTAATGTTATTTTATTTATGTCGGCTTTAGACCATTAGTTGTAATTATACCTCCTAGTCTCCTATATATACCAAGGAGACATTTTCATTTTGAATTATTTTGTACTTGAACATTTAAGTGGGGTAAAAGGAGGCTGCCCCCTCGAAAAAGCTTATTATTTGAAATTATCTCTTTTTCAAGGTGTTGAGTACTTTTTCTGAGGTTTTTCTATGCTATATTGATATTTGGTTCTTAACAAATTTACAGTGGCTCCAAAAAGACAATTGATATAATTTTCGTTCAACGAAAAGGAAATTATCAATAATATTATGAATACCAATGGTTTCAACAATTGTCAAAACTAATTAAAATTAAAATCTTTTACAATGCAATACAAATAAAATACTGTATCCGATGAGTTGAATTTTGAAGGTGTCCTCCCACGATCTCGCTCCGTCCAGCTCCCCGCTTGTGAACTGTCAAGACCTCACCGGTACCTCCCAACCAACGATAGGGGTACTCTTCTTCCCCCTTAGCTCCATGAGCTGCAAAGGCGTCACACACACAAAACCAGAGAAAAATGTAGCTCCAATCTCGCCTCGCAAGGTCGATCTACCACTCTATTTTTGAGATGGGTATCCCAACTCCCACAAGAAAAATCAATCAAAGAAATTTTGGAAGCATAACCTTATGCATACCAGTCGTGATCCATTCCTCTTCTCAGCCATTACTTTTATGGAGTTTTTCTTAGTGACCACTTTCCATTTGCATGTTTAATTAATTTTATTAAAATTTAATTAGTAAATATTCTCCCCCGTACACTTGTCACCTGATCCCTTAGTTTCACTACATATTCATTTATTTAATTTAATTTAATGTCAAGTTCCCTCACTCATCCTAAAAGTGTTCCTTGTTGTCCCTTTATTCTGTCTATTTTCATTTAATAATTGTCACCTTTCTAAAACTTAGTTGTATTTTAATTAGGAAAGTTCTTTAGTTAGACTAGACTAGATTCATTTCTATGTTCCACATTCCTTTTTACATTCAGTTCCCTTATTGTCTAAGTTCCAATTTAGCATGTCTTACACATAATTAGTAATTAAATCCTTAGATAAAAAAATTCTCTTTTAAATTGTTAACTTGATTTTTCTTCATCCCCCTTTTATTAATTGATTATTTATCTTTTAGTCTTCTTACCCGAATTAGACCTAGGATTAATTTTCAACTAGGATTACAATTTTTAAGGGAAATTTATAATTGATAAAAATTTACTCATTTAACATTTATTTTAAGGCTTACCATGTCAAAACAAAGTGTTGTTTTCAAGGTACATAGGTTCATTGACTCTCCTTTATTAAAATTGTGACATGCCCTTCAAGACGCACTACATGCTCCAAGGGTGTCACTCACCTTTAATCATGTTTTATTTATGCAACGTGCCCTTCAAGAAACACACGTGATCCAAGGGTGCCACTCACATTTGATTTATTTTGGTAGTTTTCCAACCCTTGGAGTCAATACTCCATCAGGTGACCTTGTGAGAATCTAAGGGCCTCTAAGAAATAAGGACCCTGCCTTATTGCAAGCCCTATAGAATCTTCATGAGAGACTATCTCAGTCTTCCCTCATGACATCATGAATCTATCAAAATAGGTAATTGTTAACCTACAATTCGAGCTACATCAGGAGTTCTATTAGGCTATGGAAGGGTTGCTACCACACCCCTCCCTCAATATCTAGTTGTTTTGCATGGCCCCTTTACTCTTAATGTGATTCTGATTAGAAAACAATCATAAGCTTGCATCCATCAATGAAAAATGTCAATGATAAATAAAAAACATCATAATATACCTGATCATAAGTCGTATATGCATAAACAAAAATACCCAAACCATATACAGTCCACTCCCTGACTCGATCCAGAGTCCAAGGAGGTCCATCGATGCCATCTCCATCCTCAATCTATCAGGTGTCCTGCACACTTAGGATAAACCCATCAATAGCACCTATCTCATCATCATAATCCATAAGCGAAGCATCCAATCATATAATGAACCAGATCACTTGCACGCAAGTTTCCTCAAAGAATAAGTCAAATTGTGTGCGTGCAAGAGAGGGATGTTACATCGTTCATGACTGACTTTGAACATTTTCCATTATCTAAGTTTTGTTTTTTTTCTTGATTGAAATTCTATTAATTTTATGCACGTTGCACATACCAAATGACTATATTGAAAACTTGTGACATCTAACTGATAGTATTGAAAGTGAACATGACTATTGGTTTGATGAGTTTATTGAAAAAAATATCCTTTCAATACGATGGATCCTCTTTCATATATAAAATTGTTATCATCAAAATCATCTAATAACCTCATCTTTTGTTCTGTGCATTACATCAAATATTTCACGTTTTCAGTGTTGTCTACAGGTGCAACCACGACAAAGACCAAATAATTCCATATGTTCCAACAAGTAGTTCGTGTTAAATTAGCACACATGCACGTGCCATTAAACTTCAATCCACTATATCTAAATTTTTTATATATCCAACTTACAAGTACATCTACAAGTTGTTTAAATATTTAAACATTAAAATTACCTTCTCTAACAAGATCAAAATATCTATCTCCATCAACTGACACTATAGTTTCATTTGATTCCATCTCCTCTAATCTTGTAAGTCTAATTTTACCTTTTATATTAAGTTCGGTATATCTCCAAGCTTTAACATATTCTGCATTTTCGTTTTCACAGATATCTATGGATTTTGTGTCTTCTATGCAAATTGAACAAAAACAAGATTCATTTCGTCTATCAAATGCAAACACATTTTGATAGCATTTTGTTTTAAATGAATGTACATTTTGTGTCTCGTGTATTGTTCTCGCTTCATATAGGATTGATCCATTTACATCTTGGATTCCAACATACCAAAAAAACCGACACAAGACAAGAACTTGTTAACTTGAAATCTATCAAGAAAATGATTGAAGATCATATAAATTTGAACACATGAATAAAAATGTCTTGTGTACATGTGTAACATGTATATATACACACCTGCACACATCCCTTGATGTATTATTTCCATGCCTTCGTGCCAGTTTGCACCATTCAACAACTTGATAGGATTCAAATCGATTGGCATGAGGGTTCATATGATACCTTTGAATTGCTCATTTTACACATTCCCTTGCATCGTTGTGCTCTCCTTTTCCATGACCAGTCAAAAAAAATTCCAACAATGTGTAATGTTTGATTTCTTATGAAAACAAAACAACCAATAGAATGATCGTGAAGATTTGAATTGACCCACACATCCATATGACCATATCCAATGACAATCAAATCCGATCCCATGTTCTTTCAATGAACCATAAAATTTATCAAAACAATGTTGTACATAATGTGTATTGTGTGCTCGATTATCACTTATATAAAAGTGATATTCTTTAATAACATGCCAATTGTCATTGGTTCTTTCTATGTTATCAAGACTCCGTTGAGAATGTCTATATAGAACGTGGACACATATAGTGATTTGATCATAATGATATTATTCACTCTGTATTTATTTTTGTCCAATGAATGTGTAATTCTTTGCAAAATCAACTACAGACACAATCTCCCCTTGGTGGAAACACTTCACGGGATTTTGTAAATTGTACGTCTTTCCATCTAGTTCTATGTGAATGCTTGGTGTGTTTATAAATTTATTCCTCAAACTTATTCAAAAAATATATCACACAGATTTTTATCTACTTTCAAATCAATCCTTTTGGAAATAACATTTGAAGAATGTGGAGCTGTGCAACTAATATATTCATATCTCTTCCAATTGACTATTATATTACAAAAATATTGGTCATTCATATCAATAGGATAATTTGAGTGAAACAAAATTAGATTTCAACAACGATCACTTTTATTTCCACCAATACATTTTTTTTGGTAAAATAATTCATCACCTTCTCTTTCACATAGAATTTCAGAGATAAAAGCACGGAATGTGGAAGGAGGAGGTGAAATTGGCCATAAATTTTTACCAAAATAAAAAAAAGTGTTGTAATATAACTCAAATTCCACATGATAACAGCGACAACAAGTGTCATAAACAGTGATGGGTCTAACAAACCATGGTCTTTGTTGCAAAAATGTATTGACATAAATTTTAAATTCTTTGTGCTTTTCTTTGAACTTATTGAACAATTCATTTCATTGGAAATATATGTTTTGGATGTTCTTCATATTGTTTTCGTGCTATTCTTTGTTGCAACACATCCCTTGTATGTGGTGAAAAACGTGATTATGTCAACCAAAAATTACGGGTTGATTCTTTCACATTTTCTGCAAGTCTATCTTTGTAGGGTTGTCTAGAAATAATTGTCCAACAAACAAGTTCATCATTTGCATCTATTTTCAATCGAAATTTTATATGTTTGTCCAATATGTTTTTTGAGGTTCCCATTTCTTTTTCCATGTGTTGTGTCAAACGATCTTTTATATTGCTACATGAAACAACTATTGTTTGTAATCACTCTACATGCAACATTGACATATTTTTTTTGAGATTTTCCAAAAGCTTTTAATACACTAGTTATATTTTCAAAGACATTATGTCTCACCTTTGTGTATTTTTTCAACTTTTGAATACCCAATAATGATGTAGCTTCTTTTAAATTTCTTGACTTTATTAGACATAGTAAAATTTGAGCTTGTCCTGTTATTGATTCATCTTTGAAAAAACTATTATACATATTTGTAACACGATATATTATATAATGATCAAATTCTTTCTTTCCAAATTTTTCAACATCAACCTTTTCTAATATTTCATCATCAATGTTGATAGATTCTTCTGCATATTTCAATTTAAAGTTTATATTTAAAAAAAAAAAAACATAAATTCACTAGATTTTCACTCTCTCATTTCATGGTTTTGCATATGTTGAGTCTCTAAGAAAAAGGTTGAATCATCTTTTTCGTTGTTTTAAACAAGGTTATTGATGTTTTGATGCAAAAAAAATTATATATTGAAGACTTTGTTGAACATTTTTTTCAAGGTAAAGGCTTTGTTGAACATAAAATTCTTGATATTATTTTTTAATAATTTTTGTGACAAAGAATTTTTTCTGAGACTATTCTAAAATGTTGATTTTTTTAAAAACTTTTACAAATAACTATACTCATGTGAAACAAAAGTTTGAGCAAGAGAAAATTTGATCGCACTCGAGAAGAAACTCACCATAACGAACAAATGAAAGAACATTATTGGAGAAAGAAACGAGAATGTGAAAATATTGAAGAAATAAATGATGATGATGTAAATAGAGATTTTCAACAAGAAGAAGTCCAACCAAGTATGCATGTACATATTATCTATATTAAAATTATAGAATTCATTTATTTAAATTATTGTTTAAAATATAATTGATTGTAATTCAGATTTGATGTTTTTCAAAAAACATAAATAGATTTGCCTCATAACGTCGATGAAGTCGTTGAAACTGAAATTGAAGTACAAGTTTAATCACATATAGGTATGTACATAAATCTAGATAATATAAGATGAACACTTGTGGCCTGAAGTTCTAAATTGGGCATTGTTCAAAGAGTCAAATTAGCAGAGAAAGAGATGAACAAGAAAATGTCGTGAAAAGAAAGAGGAAGGAGAATTGAATTACACGTAGAAAGAAGAATTGAATTGCACACAAAAAGAGTCAGGATAAATACTTGCACGAACGATGGGAAAAGCATTAAAGAGAAAACATAATGGAAGGATGGTGGAAACATGTAGACATAAATGCAAAGTGGCGGCCATATTTTGACAGGATGAAAAATATAGACCACAATATGTTGAAAAATACAAAATTAATGCGGGATCAAAATGAGAATTGAATGTAAAAAAAATCATATTGGATTGACAATTTTGGTGCAAAGAGGACAAAAACAATTGGAAACAACCTATAAAAGTAGACAAGGGTCGAGGAGAAAGGGTCATATCTCTTTTCACATTCGAAGAGAACATAGAACGATGGGAGAACTATAGCTTACAAGAGAGAAAGTTGAGTGAGTCGTAGACATCAGAGGTAGGAGCATATACATCAGAGATGAAAAAATATATTTTTTGGATGTTCTTCATATTGTTTTCGTGCTATTCTTCATCGCAACACATCCCTTGTATGTGGTGAAAAACGAGATTCTGTCAACCAAAAATTACGGGCTGATTCTTTAACATTTTCTGCAAGTCTATCTTTGTAGGGTTGTCTAGAAATAACTGTCCAACAAACAAGTTCATCATTTGCATCTATTTTCAATCGAAATTTTATATGTTTGTACAATATTTTTCTTGAGGTTCCCATTTCTTTTTCCATGTGTTGTGTCAAACGATCTTTTATATTGCTAGATGAAACAATTGTTGTTTGTAATCACTCTACATGCAACATTGACATATTTTTTTTGAGATTTTCCAAAAGCTTTTAATACACTAGTTATATTTTCAAATACATTATGTTTCACCTTTGTATATTTTTTCGACTTTTGGATACCCAATAATGATGTAGCTTTTTTTAAATTTCTTGACTTTATTAGACATAGTAAAATTTGAGCTTGTCCTGTTATTGATTCATCTTTGAAAAAACTATTATACATATTCGTAACACGATATATTATATAATGATTAAATTCTTTCTTTCCAAATTTTTCAGCATCAACCTTTTCTAATATTTCAACATCAATGTTGATAGATCCTTCTGCATATTTCAATTTAAAGTTTATATTAAAAAAACAAACAAACATAAATTCACTAGATTTTCACTCGCTCATTTCATGGTTTTGCATATGTTGAGTCTCTAAGAAAAAGGTTGAATCATCTTTTTTGTTGTTTTAAACAAGGTTATTGATGTTTTGATGCAAAAAAAATTATATATTGAAAACTTTGTTGAACATTTTTTCAAGGTGAAGTCTTTGTTGAACATAAAATTCTTGATATTATTTTTTAATAATTTTTGTGACAAATAATTTTTTCTGAGACTATTCTAAAATGTTGATTTTTTTAAAAACTTTTACAAATAACTATACTCATGTGAAACAAAAGTTTGTGAAAGAGAAAATTTGATTGCACTCGAGAAGAAACTCACCATAACGAACAAATGAAAGAACATTATTGGAGAAAGAAACGAGAATGTGAAAATATTGAAGAAATAAATGATGATGATGTAAATAGAGATTTTCAACAAGAAGAAGTCCAACCAAGTATGCAT
>ML779327.1:524558-540695 GCA_009831015.1 Picea engelmannii
TGCAGCTTCCTTACTATGTTGACCTTGCTTTTTACCATAAGTTCCCATCTTTCCTTTATTAAGTTTCCTCCATTACTTAGTTTCCTAATTCTTATTATTCCCTTCTTTCCCCTTTTTATTAAAGACCAAAATGGCAGTTGCATTATTAAATCTTTTCCTTTTATTTTTAATTTAATATCTTTGTACTTCCACAAGTTAATGAATAATTTCTTCTTTGAAATTTTTAAATCCACTATTTTTAATTAAATTCTTACTCTCTTCATTTACCCCAAGAATTTTATGAAGACTAAACTATTACCTAAGTGGGTTTTTGTTTAAATTTTTATTTTTATTTTAGGGTCTTTTTCTTAAAGTTAGACTAAATTTTTACCCTAAAAAGTTTTAGACTTAGGAATTAGATTCTGAACTGGGCGACACTTGGTTAGGGAATTTGTTTAAGGATTTCTTAATGTGTTAAATGTCTTAAGACCATATAGGTTTGTTCCTTTATCAACATCAACGAGACGTTCCCTTCAGGACGCACCACGTGCTCCAAGGGTGCCACTTGCCAACTTATGTTTCTTTTGCGCGACGTGCCCTTCATGATGCACCAATCCTCCAAGGGTGCCACTCGCTTCTTGTGGTTCTTTTGCGCGATGTGCCCTTCAGGATGCACCACGTGCTCCAAGGGTGCCACTCGCCAACCTGCATTTCTTTTGCACGACGTTCCCTTCAGGATGCACCACGTTCTCCAAGGGTGCCACTCGCCAACTTGTCTGATTGGTAGACATCTATAACCCCTGGAGTCAACACTCCGTCAGGTGAACTTGTGGGAGACTAAGGGATCTAAGGAATAAGGTCCTCGCCTTATTGCGCGCCCCTTAGAATCATCATGAGCGACTGTCGTAGTCTTCCCTCATGACATCGTGGATCCTCTCAAACTAGGTAATCGTTAACCTATAATTCGAGCCACGGGGGGAGTGCTAGTAGGCTATGGCAGGGCTATTGTCCACACTTGTCCCTCAACCTATCTGGAAATCGTGTGTGGCCCCTTTACTCCATATGTGAGTTTGGTCGGCAAGCTATTGTCAGCCTGCATCATGAACAATCGTGTCAGAACATGTCAACATCATATAATCAAATCAATGAAATATCACAGTAAATAAATCAACCCAAATAGCACACTCCCTGACTCAATCTGGAGTCCAAGGGGTTCCACCGATTCCTCTGCATCCTCAAGGTCCAAAACCCTGCACAGTCAATAAAACTGAGTCAAAGCACCTGTCTACGTCAAAGTAGTAAAAGATCATGTCATCTATCATAACGCATCATAATCAAGGATAAATGTTTTAACATCATAAAAGTCCCGATCACTTGCGAGAAAGTGTCCTCAAAGAACAAGTTTTCTCAATGCGCCAGAGCAGGATGTTACATACTCCCCCTCTTGGTCTAAACTTTGTCCCAAAGTTTCTCAGTATAAATGCCGAAATAAAAGTACCACAGTATCATAAGTCTATCTATCAAACAAAAATGAGAACTGTTGGCGCATATCATATGCGTCCTCCCAGTTCGTCGAGTGCGGACTATAGCTGTCCCATTGGACCTTGACCTGATCTACCGTTCGACATTGTAACTATCGAACGCGATGATCTAAGATGCGGAATGACTTAGCCGTGAGCGCTCCCTCGTCCAATACCTGCAAGGAAATCATGTCAATCACATGTGTAGGATCACTAATATAATGTCTCAAAACAGATACATGAAAAACATCATGCATACGCCTCAAAGAATCAGGCAAGGCTAGTCGATAGGCCATGGGCCCCTTTCTCTCCACAATCTAGAAAGGTCCCACGAACCTAGGAGAGAGTTTAGCTCCCTTTCCAAACTTGATCGAAATCTTATGCGGTTTAACCCGCAAGAAGACTCGATCACCGACCTCGTAACTACGGTCGACTCGGTGCGCATCGGCATAACTCTTCTGTCGATCCTGCGCTTCTTTAATCCTTTGTCNTGTCTTATGGTTTGCATTTTCTCTTCCATTTCTTGGATCGCTTTTGGTCCCACCAGGACCCTATCCTCAAGCCGATCCCAACTCAAGGGCTTCCGACACAGTCACCCATAAAGAAACTCAAAAGGCGCCATCTTAAGGGTGCTCTGGTAACTGTTGTTGTAAGAGAACTCTACTAGAGGCAAGAACTCCTCCCAATGCTTTTGTTGGTCCATCACGTACATGCGCAACATGTCTTCCAAGGTTTGGTTTGTTCGTTCTGTCTGTCCGTCAGTATCTGGGTGATACCTAGTACTAAAATTAAGTTGGGTTCACAAGGCCTCTTGGAAACTCGTCCAAAATCGTCCAGTAAACACCAATCCTCGATCGGATATAATATTTTTAGGCATGCCATGCAGCCTCACAATCTCACTGATGTAAGCTCTCGCTATATCAGGTGCCTGATACGTCGTACGCATAGGAATACAGTGAGCACTCTTCGTCAGAGTGTCTACTACTACAAAAATTGAGTCGTGTCTCCTTGCCGTCAGTGGCAATCCAACAATAAAATCCATCGAAATAACTTCCCATTTCGATTCCGGAATGACATGTGGTTGAAGTAATCCTATCGAGTGTCTATGTTCAGCCTTTACCTACTGACACTCTAGACATCTAGCCACAAAGTTGACTATGTCGGCCTTCATTCCCTTCCAGAAGAATAAGGGTTTAAGGTTTTCCCTCATCTTCGTGACTCCTGGGTGAGCCATGTAAACTGCTCTATGAGCCTCGCTCGGGATCAACATCCTCAACTCATCATTTGGCGGTACATAAATCTGACCTCTAAACCTCAATAACCCATCACTATCAAAAGAAAATCCCTCATATAATGGTACCATCATTGTGTTTTGTCCGAAAAAACCCTCGACCTCTATATACCATTCGTCGTCACGCTGTAAAGTGAGAATTTTCTCACGTAAGTTCGTCTGAAGAGGCAACACCGAGAAGATGCATGGTCTCCAACTCAAAGCATCAGCCACTCGGTTCACTGTTTCCTTTATGTAAGTAATCTCGAAGTCGTACTCACTAAGCAATTCCGACCAACGTCGTTGTCGCGCGTTCAGGTCGCTTTGCGTAAAAATGTGTTGTAGTCCACAATGATCAGTCCTTAATTCAAATTTTCGTCCAACAAGGTAGTGTCTCCAAACCTTCAAGGCATATACGATGGCTAATAACTCCAAATCGTGCGTCGCGTAGTTCTCCTCATGGCTTCTTAGTTTCCTCGAAATGTAAGCAATCACTCATCTGTCTTGCATCAAGACTCCACCTAAACCTTCCTTGGATGCGTCAATGCATGCCAAGAAGTCTGTGTCCATGTCAGGGACCTTTAGTATCGACGCTGTGGTCAACAACTCTTTAAGCCTTCGAAATGATTCTGTGCATTTCTCGGTCCAAACAAACTTCTTGTTTTTCTTCTGCAATTCTGTGATCGTATTTGCTATCTTCGAAAATCCCTCGACAAACCGTCGATAGTATCCTACTAAACCCATAAAAATATGCACTTCTATGACGTTTTTCGGCACAAGCCATTCCATAATAGCCTCAACCTTGGTTGGATCCATGGCGATACCTTCGCCGGAGATGACATGCCCTAAGTAGTGAATCCTTGATTGATAAAAAGAGCATTTGGACAACTTCCCATACAATTTGTGCTCTCGTAGGCACTGTAGTACCATGTGCAAGTGCTCATCATGCTCCTCCATCGTCCGAGAGTAGATCAAGATATCGTCAATGAATACTTGGATGAACTTGTCTAAGTACTCGCAGAACACCCCGTTCATCAAACTCATGAATACCCCTGGGGAATTTGTCAGTCCAAACGGTAAAACAATAAACTCGTAATGTCCAAATCTCGTCTTAAAGGCGGTCTTAGGGACGTCATCCTCCTTGATCCGTAACTGGTGATACCCTGATCGCAAATCGATCTTGGAGAACACCGTCGCACCCTTCATTTGATCGAACAGATCATCAATTCTTGGTAAGGGATACTGATTCTTGATCGTAGCCTTGTTCAGTTGACGGTAGTCAATGCAAATCCTCCATGATTCGTCCTTCTTTCGTATGAAAATAACTGGTGCACCCCATGGTGACACACTAGGGCGTCTCAGTCCCAGGTCCAACAACTCCTTCAGCTGCATTTTCATCTCTTGCAACTCTGGGGTCGACATCCAATAAGGTGTTCTTTCTATCGGTTTGGTCCCCGGTTTCATGTCTATGGTAAACTCGAGTTCCCTTTCTGGCGGCATCCTAGGAAACTCCTCTAGGAATACATCCACAAACTCCTTCACCACCGGAAGGTGTTCTAGACCTTCTGCTACTCCCTTTTTGTTTAGCGCGAGGATCGCATAAAACTTTCACCCCTTGTGCATACTCTTCCGTAACTGTAAGGAAGAGACGAACCTCAGGGATACTCCCTAGTTCCATCCTACAATCACACATCTCTTTCCTTCATCATCGACCAAGCTCAACCATTTTGTCTTACAGTTGAGTATTGCCTCATGCGATTCCAACCAATCCATACCAATCATGGCGTCATAATATCCTAAGATCGTGACGTACAAGTTGACCCTCATGACAAACTCTCCCAGGTTAAGGGCATAGCCCGTAACCTTTCCTCCAACCTTCTATTTGGCTCCTGAAGCCATCTCTACGAAGCTAAACTTGTCCTATTCGACTGCCTTTACCTTAATCCTTTTTAGTGCTGCACCATAAATGAAACTCTCAGTAGCACCTGGGTCTATCAAAATACTAAGGGTCTGGTCAGCGAAAGTACTTGTCATCTTGAGCACAGTCGACTGGTGCTCTGCCTAGCGGTTATTCACCGTTGCATGAATCTGATGGGCCTTACCCATATCTCCCACGGTAGTGGGTCCGACTGATCCGTACACTCTGGTCCTCTCCACAGGACAGTCGCGATGGTATTGTGTCTCCCCACACGTCCAACATCCCTTCTTTGACCCAATAGACCTGGTACCCGAAGTATAAGATGACGGCCCACCGGCCTGGAACCCAGGTTTGTTCTGCTGAACAAGACTAAACTGTTGTTGCTACGGGTGACACTGTTGCTGATGCTGTGGTCCCCGATAGGGTGCCCGCTATTGAGGCGGCGGTCGTCGGGGTGTAGTGAAAGTGGATCCTCTCTGGAAGCCATGATATCTCGACATAAGTCTTGCTGGTGTCTGATGATGCGGTGTACCAGATGAACCCTACCCTGCTGGTCTCGCTAGAGACCTGGTCTGACCCCCACTGATTAGCTCCTCCTCTGCTATGAGGGCCTTTTGGACAGTGTCGTGAAAGCTTTGAGGCATCAAGATCCTAACCTTTGCACGCAGGCTGTCGTTAAGGCCAAACACGAACTGGTTGACCTTGAGCTTCTCAGTGTTAAGGTGCGGAGCATACCGGAGTAGCTCCATAAAACGTGCCTCGTACTCGGGCACCGTAGGCCCTCCCTGTCGTAAACCGTTGAACTCATTGAGCTGACGCTCGATGAATTCCTATGAAAGGTACCTCTCTCAGAACCGTTCCTCGAACAGTTCCCATGACACGTCTTCAACGACCATGTTCAACTGCGGCAAGAGTGTCTTCCACCATAGAAGAGCGCTCCCCTTCAGTTGAAAGACCGCCATGCGGACCTTCATGTTGGAGGTATAATCGCGAATTGCGAAGCACATTGCCATATTCTCCAACCAGGCCTCGGCGGCAGCGCCATCCGGGGCACCTAAGAACTCAGGAAATTTAACCTTCTCGAGTTCATGGTGAATGCTACCTGTAACGGTCGGTGCGCACGGCGGAACCTCAACGGGTGTAGGCGCCCTGGCCTCGTCTCTGTCCAATCGGCTGATCAGTGCCTCGGTCATGCGCTGAAAAGATATCAACATCCCAACAACATCGCCAACTACTATGTGCTCCTGTCCGAGAACCTGCTCGCCTCCCTGGGGGTTAGAACCCTCAGACGTGGATGCTACTGGAGGCGGCACGCCCCCTCCCCTAGCACCCTGTCGTCTGCCTCTGCGACGTCCTCTAACCATGATTACCTGCACGCGCACAATCAACTCGATCAACAACAGTATAATCAAATCTAATCATGTCAACGAAAGCCATAGAGAATCCCAAGCTGTGGGTCGAACCAGCTCTGATACCATATGTAACGAACCTCCTCGTTACGACAACAACTCTTTAACAGGTGCAATTTTTTTATTTTTATTTTGTTTAAGGTGTGTTCGCACATGTAAAAAGGAACAGACACACTTGACTCTACGTTGCCACCCGATGAATAACAAGACGCAAGAAAGACAAACACAGCAAGATGACATACGACGTACAACAGGCAATTGCATGCATTAACGAAAATCACTCAGAAATAAGTCAGACTGACTACCCATCCATCCTACCCTGCAATGGTTAGGACCTCCAAGACACATAAGGAACGCTCAAGCCCAGGTTCCCATCGATTTTAACCATTTAATGTCTCAGGGCTGGCGACTATTCTGAGGAACATGGAGGTGTCTACATCCCGCCCGACACGAGTAGTCCAAGAAATAAAATGATCTCAACCAAGTACAACAACAACTAAAGAACAACCACTGACTCTACAGAAAACGCACGTACGAAGGACTCCGACAACGACCTTTCATTGTTAATACAAGGTATTTTCTACGACTCAATGGAATTTAATACTGACCCAAAATTCCATTGGAACTCCATTAATAGACGATATACCCAATCCAACCTTAGAATAATGTAAATTGAAATAGTTGTAATTTTCCCAATTACCAAATCTTAGTAATTCAAGGTACTTGGCTCAAGGACCTGACATCTTATGTGTCATCCATAATAGTAAAATTCCAATAGCATTACAAATGATTAACGATGTCCCTTATCTTTATACTCCCCTAATTTGTATTTGCATTAATAATTAAATTAATATCAAGTCACCAACACTAACATTATATTCTGATTTTATATTGCCATAACATTCTACCTTCACATATCACAACACCATATAACAGTAATATTCCAATAGCATTACAAATGATTACCAAAGTCCCTTATCCTTATAATCCCATACCCTTGCATTTGAATTAACAATTAAATTAATAACATGTCACCGATACTAACATTATATTCTGTTTTTATATTTCCATAACATTCTACCTTCACATATTACCCACAGTATATTACAATAGCAATGCAGTTACACCTCACTTTAACATTTATATGATCATTTACAATAAAGTTTCAATAATAGTAAAATAAAACAACATTACCTTTACATTATATGGCCATAACTGGGCAAATAAAATAACATTAAATTCATTTCAGGTTATCTAATTTTGACATTACATTTTACTGCTAAAATAAATAAGTTATCTCTTCACATAGGAATGGTTCAGAATAATAACCCATAAATGTTATGAAAATGCAAGGAGATAGTATTCTAGACATATATAAAAGAAAGTTTTCCCATGGAATGTGTATTTATGGAGAAAATGTACAGCAAGTGCTTTGAGTCTCTTGCCGAAACCAGACTTGTAGAGGCTTCATGGGTAATCAACTTTATGTTGTTATAGTCATGCAATTTTTATGGGCATTCAAGGAAACAAAAATACTTCTCAACGGACCTGACCAACTGTTGTGCTCAAAAAAAAACTAAAGGATAAAGGCTAAGTGAAATGGAGGGAAAAATGTACGCTTAGACATAGCCAAAGTAAAGCATTTAATCAATGGAAAAAAAAGTTATTGAACTATACTCTTCTCTACAATAAAAAATCGATCACACCTTTCTATGAAGTTGTAAACAACTCTCAAACCTGTGCTACATCAACCAATTTATCCACTCATGATTTTGTTATGAACCAGTTAAATCGGTTCCAATTTCATGCATGAGAAGGGAATCTTCACAGTATTCGAACTAGCACAGAAAAATAAGCTAACTTCAAACCCTAACGATATTTGTATCAATTGAAATGCCAGCCAGCAGTTAAATTCTAAATTTTTTCTCAGAAATGAAGTTGATCTTAACAACAAAGTCGATTGCCCATTATGCCAAAAATTGAGTTCTCAGATCAAATTACCAAAAATGAAAATGCCCATGGTGATATACAGAACACCCACAACAATAGAAAATGCCCATAGAATTTTATAAACGCCCACAGAGAATGAATTTGCCCACAGAGGAAATAAAAACGCCCACCGAGAATGAATTCGCCCAGAGAGAAAATAAAAACGCCCACAGAGAATGAATTCGCCCACAGAGAAAATAAAAACGCCCACAGAGACTGAAATCGCCCACAGAGAAAATAAAAACGCCCACAGAGAATGAAATCACCCACAGAGAAAATAAAAACGCCCACAGAGAATGAAATCGCCCACAGAGAAAATAAAAATGCCCGCAGAGAAAATAAAAACGCCTACAGAGAATGAAATCGCCCAGTAGAAACACTCGCCCCCACAGTCAATAAGGAAGACGCGAGCACTAATAAAAATGCCCCCGGCAATGTAAAAATGCTCATGGAAAGGGTAAAAACGCCCCATTCATATATACACACAGCCATAAATCCTCATTGTCCCAACTGACATGCAACAACAGAGTAAGAAGAATTATTTTATAACTGTAACACAATTGCAATCGCCGAAGAACAAGGCAAGAAAACCAATCGATCCAACGAGTACCCAAGCATATTGAAGTTAAGTATTTTTCATCTCACAATACCAATACAAAAATATTGATAACAATAAGAGAGGGCCAAGGTCCTAGTACCTTCTATCATGCAAAATGAAAAACATACCATTGCCTTAACTCCCACCTCGAACGATGACCGCGCGCTCTGTACCGCTCATGCTCCGTGCTTCTCCCCTTGCCGACCATCGAGACTACACCGGTACCTCCCAGCCAATCACTAGGGATGCTCTGCTTCCCCCTTAGCCCCCCGAGTCGCAAAGGGGCCACACACAATCCAGATGGTCCATCTAGCTTCCCAGCTTGCCTCGCAAGGCCGAGCTACCACTCCTATCCAAGCTGGAAAATCCCAACTCTCCACAAGTAATCAGTCAAGTCACAATTCCGGCAGCGTAACGTTACACTAAAAACCGATTCTTTTCTTCCTCATATCTCTTTTCTTTTATAAAGTTTTGAGACCCACCAACTTTCCTAATTCACATTTTAAATTAAGTTTCAATAAAATATTCTAAATATTCTCCATCGCACAAGTGTCGTCCATCCCCCTCTTTTCTCCAATAAATATTTTCTTTAAATTTATTAATTGTCTCAAATCCCTCACCCACCTAGAGTCGCTCCTAAATTTACTCCTAGGTGTTCCTAGATCCCCTTACATGTTTTAAATACTTTCCTAAAAAACGATGTTACTAAATTAGCTCAGATTAGCAGGTTCTTAATTGCAGATTCCTTACTATGTTGACCTTGTTTTTTACCATAAGTTCCAATCTTTCCTTTATTAAGTTTCCTCCATTACTTAGTTTCCTAATTCTTATTATTCTCTTCTTTCCCCTTTTTATTAAAGCCCAAAATGGCAGTTGCGTTATTAAATCTTTCCCTTTTATTATTAATTTAATATGTTTGTACTTCCGCAAGTTAATGAATAATTTCTTCTTTGAAATTTTTAAATCCACTATTTTTAATTAAATTCTTACTCTCTTCATTTACCCCAAGAATTTTATGAAGAATAAACTATTACTTAAGTGGGTTTTTGTTTAAATTTTTATTTTTATTTTAGGGTCTTTTTATTAAAGTTAGACTAAATTTTTACCCTAAAACGTTTTAGACTTAGGACTTAGATTCTATACTGGGCGACACTTGGTTAGGGAAGTTGTTTAAGGATTTCTTAATGTGTTAAATGTCTTAGGGCCATCTAGTTTTGTTCCTTTATCAAAATCAACACGACGTGCCCTTCAGGACGCACCACGTGCTCCAAGGGTGCCACTCGCCAACTTATGTTTCTTTTGCGCGACGTGCCCTTCAGGATGCACCACGTGCTCCAAGGGTGCCACCCACTTCTTGTGGTTCTTTTGCGCGACATGCCCTTCAGGATGCACCACGTGCTCCAAGGGTGTCATTCGCTAACTTGTGTTTCTTTTGCGCGACGTGTCCTTTAGAATGCACCACGTGCTCCAAGGGTGCCACTCGCCAGCTTGACTGATTGGTAGACATCTATAACCCCTGGAGTCAACACTCCACCAGGTGAACTTGTGGGAGACTAAGGGCTCTAAGGAATAAGGCCCCTGCCTTATTGAGCGCCCCTTAGAATCATCGTGAGCGACTGTCATAGTCTTCCCTCATCGCATTGTGGATCCTCTCGAACTAGGTAATCGTTAACCTACAGTTCGAGCCACGGCGTGAGTGCTAGTAGGCTGTGGCAGGGCTGTTGTCCACACCTCTCCCTCAATCTCTCTGGAAATCATGTGTGGCCCCTTTACTCCATATGTGAGTCTGGTCGGCAAGCTATTGTCAGCCTGCATCATCAACAATCGTGTCAATACATGTCAACATCATATCATCAAATCAATGAAATATCACAGTAAATAAATCAACCCAAATAGCACACTCCCTGACTCAAACCGGAGTCCAAGGCGTTCCACCGATGCCTCTGCATCGTCAAGGTCCAAAACCCTGCACACTCAATAAAACTGAGTCAAATCACCTGTCTACATCAAAGCAGTAAAACAACATGTCATCTATCATAACGCATCATAATCAAGGATAAATATTTTAACACTATAAAAGTCCAGATCACTTGCGAGCAAGTGTCCTCAAAGAATAAGTTTTCTTAGTGCGCCAGAGCGGGATGTTACATCAACTACTATGTTGTTGGTCAAAGCCACTGCAAATAATGATGCACTACACATAGAATACAACAAACTCATGTTAGAACAGGATGAGGTTGAGAAGAAAACAAAAATATTGCAACATATAGTGAAAGAGGTATACAACAATATCCTCTAGGTACAAATAGAATAATATACTCCTTTGGAAGATAAAGTGAAAAAGATAATCAAATCCATTCAGGGCTTCTGCACAAAGATAGTTGATTTGGAAGCCTGCACAATACCAAGTACCTCACCATAAGAAAGGGAGTAACGGGAGAAGAAAACTATGACCATTGTGGATAGCATTAGGATTTTGGATGATGAATGCACAAAGTTATATGAAGAAAGTACACAAGTGTGGTCTCATTTGATGAAGTATGCAGAGTTACAAGAAATAACACATAGGTTGTAGGTTGTGCAAGAGAAGGCATAGAAGTTCAAAGAAATAATAAGAACTCTTCCAACAACAAAATGAATGGCTCCAATAGTTGAGAATAGGAAGTTGTACCTTGAAATAAACAAGTTAAGATAAGAACAACAGACTCTCACGCATAATCTTGAGTCATTGCAAGAGCAAGAATTTCAAGTGACAAAAGCACTTGTGGTTGCACAAGGAATAGTAAAGAAAGCAATGCAAGACAGTGCATAGAAGCTAAAGACCCCCATTACTACATGGACAACATGGAGGATTTTGGAGCAAGAAACATAGGAAAATGTGAAGGTCGCAATCAAGAAGGAAACCTTTTAGGAGTTCATTGCGATGTTCTAGGAAACACAATGGAAGGATTGAGTGGCTTAGGATGAGCCATTGGTGAGTGTTGGGGGCCTTCTCGGACCACTTTTTGGAACTACACAACATGCGAAAAGGAAGGAGAGACAGTTGGCACACTTTCACAGATCAACGTGGAAAAAATAAGGAAGATTGTTGGAAGTCTTTAGACATTTTGGGTCCATTGATATGGGCTAAGCCCTATAGTAATTGTATACATATGTAAGGGTTTTGGGATAGATGGTAGGGAAGACATGAAGAGATAAGTAAGAAGCAGAAACAAGCAAGGGCATTTTGTATGAGGCATGATGTATGAGTGCAGTATATTTTGTAATGGATGTCATGAATAATATAATAAAAATCCATTTGTTGTGGACTAGCCCATCTTGGGTGAACCATGTTAATCATGATGTTTATGTGTTACGATGTTCTTTTTGTTTTGTTTATTCCGCGCATATGATATATGTTTTGTTACTATGAATATGTTACATGTTAATATCTTTATGTGCACATGATATAATCCTAAATAAATTCTAAGCTAGAATGGTTATAAGGATTTTCTTCCATCCCTTCAACACTGCAGAAACTTGGTTCGTGCAATTCCTATAGATACTTTGGGTGAGAATTCACCTCTTGCAAGTGATGCTGAAAGGGTCGATATTTGAGGTTCTTGTTGGTGAATTCATGCTTAACCCTAGGTCTGCCCATCACACCAACAATAAGCCTACGAGGATAGATAGGTGTGGCCAATTGGAGAGAAATTTGGTCAAAGGTAGAGTGTGGAGAAATAGAGGAAAATCATGCCAAAGGAAGAGAGGGTCGAGGAGAATCCCAGAGTGTAGAATTGGACCAAAATGATATTTTAAATTTATACAGAGTTTTATACAATAAATGAAAGTATTGTGTTTTTTGTTTGTGTGTATATTTTGTTTAATGTATTCACTTAATGGATCTCTGAATGAATAGTGTCTTTGTGAAAGAGAAATTCCAGGAGAGTTATAGAAATAGGTATCCTATTGTGAATGTGGTAGTCAAATGGTCTATGTATAAGAAACAAAAGACCAATCGAGGATGAATTAGCAAAATCCCAAATCTGAAGGGGAGATAGAAAATGAATCAAGATAATTAAAGTGAAATCTAGTGGAGTGATTTTGAGAACAAAGAGTCGGGATTCCATGCAGTTGTCAAGAACAGAAGCACAATGGAAATCTCGTAAAAACATGAAAATTGAGTTTTAATAAATCAACAATGGAGATTTGATTCGAGCGATGTAAATCAATAGTTCCAGAAGTGAACACATGGTGCATTCCTATTGGGGCACCATATAGGATATTGCAACTTTGAAGGTTTCTTCACAAAGATTAACACATACATGATACTTCAATAGGCAATATCATGGTTCAATGTTCCTAGTTACTTAGAAAGTACACTTATTGAAGATGGGCACAATTAATGATCTTTTAATTATAAAAACTAATCTTATGGTTAGCAATTGAAGATGTTGGTTTCCTTGTTTACTTTTTCACATTTACTTAATATGATTAATATTTTACTGTCATTACTAGTGATGGCCACGCTTACCTAATTAACAAAGATTAATATGTATAAAACACCTTATTGTCAAGTTCAGTTGCTTCATTTTTGTGTCTGCGTGGTGGGGTTTGAGATTGTGGGAATGAAAATTCAGTTAAAGTTGAAGCCTTGGTATTTTATCGGTTTTAGATGTTGGCTTCTTATTTGTGTTCTCCAAATGGAGAGAGTTAAATAACCTGCAAAGCAGGCCATTTAGAACCTCTTTCATGGATCTGCGTACACAAGTTCTGGTACTTATGCCTTTTAACTGGAAAACTGTTTTTTTCCTGCCAAAACTTTAAGGTAAACCCTAATTAGGATTTGTAAACGAAATAAGCCTTTCCCCGTTCATCGACCACATGATCAACCACAATCATGTGGTTGTGCTAGTTATGTATCGAGATTGACCACATCGTTAAAGTGTTGAATTTATTATGCAAGCGGTACTCCGGTGGGCAATAGGTGATTAACCAAAGTAGAAAAGAATTACCCAAATCAAAGGTGTGATCTGATCATCGCGATCGAGATCTACGGTGGATATCCACCTCGGATCAAAGCTCCATATCAGGCTCGGGAAATTATTTGTATTTTTTTTCGAGAGATAGCGATAGTTAATATCCCGATATCCAGTATCGGGGTTCCATAGCAAGGTTCTGAAATATGGATCCCGACGATATTAGTAACTGATGAATATATGGTGTGAGCGATAACTAATATCGGTAATATGACATATGTGGGGAACAGATGTGGAATCTATGATAGGTGATAGTCCGAGATCATGGTTCCAACACCCACAGGGTTCCATATTGGCTCGTCGCTATTTGTAAAGAGATTGGGTTCCAATATAGAGATACCCGATATAGTTAAGCACCTGGTTATAACCACAGTCTTATGGAAGGTTTAATGCTGCATTGACACGTGGTTTTTGTTTAAGCGCTTGGGTTTAAATAGTAGTTTTTATGCACAGAGTGTTTGGCGCCCAGTGGGAATTAAAAGGATTGTATTCTGTTGCAGAAGAAAGAGTTGATAAGAATTTTTTTAAGAAATTTTTTAACAGGGTTTTAATACATAGGGTTTTAATACATAGGATTGCAGCATTTGAACCAGTTCCACAATTAATGATAAGCACATTACGTAGGCCTCTGAAGGCAATTGACATGCCCTACCTCCATCAGATAGCCAAGGTGGGAAAGCAGTAATTACATTTTACCAAGATGCATTTGTTCGGATACGAATAAGTCACCAAAGCAAGGGAAGATTCCTTGGATGAGGATAAACTATCCTTATTCCCACTCATATGAAAGTGAATCTCCTTGGAGCTATATTTCTAACTCATATATCCTCGTCATTCTTTTTTTTATCAAAAATATCCAATGAAGTCTTTATAAACTTCCAAAGGACCTTACTCTTTAACAATGTTTCCATATATTTCACCCACACACCATAATTATGAAGATTCATAATCACAAGTTCTTGCATGGAACTCATGATCTTGATATATATATATATATCTAAACCCTAATACAATCTTCAATTTGAAATATTGAGTCAATCTATCATAGATATCTTACTAATCAAGAATGCATAGAACCAACAATCTCCAAAAAGATTATTGAAAAAAGATTAGGTCTCATGTTGGTAACCCTGAAACCATGTTGGAGAACCAAGGAAAAGTATATTAAAAATTTATACATTGTAATAAGAGATGGTGTCTAAAGACATCATTAAAAACTTAAGCACAATTGAAACTATGTAAACATATACTACATATACCTAGGAATACAAGGAACCAGGGAAATTCCATGATATTTTGATCCATGATTGACTTCCATGGTTGCCCTGACTTAATAATCAAATGCTTAGTTATACACTTAGTCAACCACTTAGTCGATACTCTTAGTCAATTTTCTATAAAATATCAAGAGGTATGATGAACCTACTTTCCTATTGTTCTAAAAGTTATAGCAACTTCTTGAATACCGTAACATAGATGAAGGAAGAGAAGGAACATTGTAGATAATCTTAGGATCTTTTAGCATTGAGTTTAAGGTTGATTGATTTTAGGGTTGCAATTAAGGTTGGATTATTTTTATTTTGTGACCCGAAGGTGGAAGGGAGACTTAAATAAAAATGGTTTGCAAACAAATAATGGGGTGTGGAAGGGAGAGTTAAATAAAAACGGTTTGCAAGCAAATAATGGGGTTGTGTCATAAGGATAAAAAACATATAGGGTATGCAACTAAGGATAGGATCCTCTTAAGAAACTTGTAGGGATACCTTACAACTTATTATATGAAAACTTTTTGTCATTAATATCTAATATCAATAAGTAGTAGGTAATCTGGTACAAGATGACAGTATTAACCCCTTAATATTTATGACATCTTTTTTAAAGAATTCATGTAAAGAAATAAGAGTATAGTAGATATGGGAAAAATAATTTGGCCTTTACATATCATGTTAAAATGATAAGAAGATAGACATAAATCTATATAAAGAGAAGAGGTTAGTAATCATATGAGTAGTAGGTTCATAATAATCCTATTTAGTGGGAATCTAACTCTATATAAATTTAACAAGGTGATGATCAATTTAAGTCCTTGTATAATGCTTCTTTGGTGATTAAGGCAACCTTATGGGATTTTTAACGAGTAGTGGAGACCTATAACATAGAGATTCAATAGTTAAATTGTTTTATAGAGGTAAATTGACACACAATTAATGTTTTTTTTAAGTGAATATTCACTAATTTGACTAAATTTTAAATTTTTAAGAAAATTTAGATTTTTTTTTTCATATTTTCATTAAAAATAAAAACATTATAGTTTAATTTATGATTATAGTTATGCATAAATTTATATTTTTCTTCTAAATATAAACATTTTCCATGAACATATAGGTTTTCTTATTATTTTTTCCAAATTAATCATTATGTATCCTATATTTATGG
>ML779327.1:546839-565084 GCA_009831015.1 Picea engelmannii
TTGAAAACCTTAGATATATAATCTTAAAAAAAAAGAAAAGAGAGAGAAGTATTATTCCCATTCAAAACCGCAGAGATATACTATGCTCATTCCAAATCATGGAGAAATATTAATTTCAAAATTGCAGAGAAGTAGTATTCATGTTCAAAACCACGGACAAATATTATTTCCGTTCAAAACCACAGAGAAATATTATTCCCATTCAAAACCACATAGAACAGTAGAGAAATATTATTCCCGTTCAAAACCGCAAATAACATATTGTGGAACTTTGGAAATAACATAAAGAGGATATTCTACTATATCCTCATTCTTCTACACACTTGTATATTTGATAATCAAAGTCACATCACAAACCCAAACCCATTTTACCAGTGATCTTCAATGAATAATGTTGTTAGTAATTCAAGCAATGGGGCCACCCATACCCCCATGTCATTCATGTATAATGGAGGATTCAATCCTCCCATTCCAATTTTCCCTATTAAAAGTGCAATCCAATCAAAATTCAGAGCTTCAAATGGAGGTACCATCCCTCTCATGGTAATTCCTAATAGTGGCATTGGGACTCAACCCTGTACTTCCTATGGTGGTGATACTTTATTTTTTGGGATGGCATCTATTTGAATGTTTCATATCAAATCCAATACACATGATTTCTTCCCCAACATTAACATGTCAACATGAAATTCATCTACCCCTTTCCCTACCTTTCTATTTGAATGGGAGGATATCCTTGCGTCTATGGGAATTGGAGATTTTTTTAGTTTCGACATGTGAATGAGAATCACTCCTTTACTGTGAATGGGAAACATTATGAGTGGAGGATTTCCTCCATTTTTCCAAGTCCTATTTGGCTTCACCCAAAACCTTGGATTTCAATCAATTGATCCTTTTCTGCTTGATACTAGTTATGTGCCAGATAATTCCTTTGTGATCACCAACCAAATGATGAGATTGAATACTGGAAATCGAAACTTGATGGATCAAACAAAAAATTCCCTTCCTAGTGACGTTGAATCTCCTGGATTTGATGAAGCTTAGCAATGACCCTGTGTGTATGATGTAAGTTGGTTGTTTTTTCCTAATAAGTACCTTCAAACATTCAGAGATTTTAAGGGAATGCTGGAGAAGACCCTGCCAACCATGTCATGAATTTCCATCATTGGTGTTCATCAAAATCATTGATGGATGATAGTATCAGGATCAATATTTATCATCACATCGTGAATGTGGTGTCCATGAAATGGGACATTCATCTCCCATGAGCCTCATTTTTTTACTTTGATGCTTTGGCATTGACATTATTGAACCACTTTCAGTTTCTTGTCTTCAACTAGACAAGGATGAAAATTTTAACCTCATTTTGGAAGGAAAATTGCATGCATATCTCTTACCACATCCAAGAGTGGTAGAGGAGACACCAAATGATCAAAGAAAAAAGATTGGATGATCTCTTATTGAATTGGTTTTTGAAGTATTTCTACCTTATACCACAAAGGATGTCATTTTTTCAGGAGTCATGACTAAGGAATATGTTATTTTTAGATCCCAATAGTTATATTTGATTTATTCTCAATATAGGGTTCTTTACAATATTTTATCCAATGCACCGAGGGAAGAAATATATCAACCCAAAATGAAACTAGGAACGCATGTTGATCATGTGATTTCTTCCACAGAAAGTGTCACGACCATTGATTAGGTCAAAAATTAAATGAGACAAATGTCTATGTATATTCCTACAACTATGTAAGGTATTACTTTTAACTCTAGCCCCATTCATTCCTTTGATTTCCATACTATTTATACATATAACCCTAAGTGTAACCAATGAACCAGAGGGAAAAATAAGAATAAAAATAAGAAAGGGGCCAAAGGGAATAATGAAAAAGGAAAAAATACTGGAAGGAGGAAGAAGGAGAAGAAGAAGGTCAAATTTCCATGAAAGTTGTGTAATGAATACCATATTACACACCAATGCCCCAATTTGGAGGATTCCCAACAATTGTTGGTGCAACATGATGCCCACCAAAACAATATTATCTTAGCAAACCCTTTTCCTCCACAAGGAAAACAAATGGTTGCTATAATTCCTAATAAACCTACACCTCCACAAGAGGGAAACTAGGGAGCCCCTCCATAAGGGGGAAACCCGTCAAATGTGCTCATGTGTAAATGAGACATAAATGTCTAGACTCGAGATCATAATTAAAATTCTCCTGAGCCTATATCCATTGTAATATACCTAGGATCCATGCTGAGTCCCGTCAATGTCGAAAACAAAATTTCCTGCTAAATATGAATTTAAATATGCTCCATGTATAGAAAATAAAAACGAAGAGGAAGCAAGACCATAAAAATTACGACATTTATAGAAATGTGAATGCATCTAGATAACCATAGGGAAAACACACAAATCATTCATATATTCATATACACAATGGAATAATCATAATAAACAACATAGAATTTTATGTATTTATAAATATAACCAACTGGATGCATACGAAGGGTGAACCTCCATACCATTGGAATTATTGCTCCAAATCTCAACAATAGGCCACCTCTGAGTTGAGGCTATGAGTACAAAAGGATATATAGCACCCTAACTATCCACTCTCCACATTCAACAACCCAAACCAGGATTTACTCCTTCATCATTTCCATCCCACCAACTCTCTCTTCCCCACAACCTACACAATCCAAGGAATGTACCCCCTTCACTACTGATGGTCCCTCGGGATACAAAATTCATTTATCAGCGCTTCCATTTCACTTGGTTGGTCAATGATATCTTAGCTAGGGACTTAAGGAAATCTCATCTATTTTAGGAGTGCTCACACTATCCTTCATGAAGATGTTGGGCCATTTTCTGAACAGGAAACACACTACATGCTTACAACATGTTTTACAGAAACACGAGCCTCATTTCTATCCTACCACATAGCCAACCAATGGCTTCCTTCAATCATATTATGGGTGGTTCTCTTTCTAGCACTCATCTTTCCTTCTGCTACCCAAATTCTACATGAATTGTTTTTCCCTATTCTCCATACAAATTTCATTCTTCTCCCTTGCTTAATTGACTCTGAATCTTCCCAAATATGATTTTACTTTAGCACCATGATCCACAATAACTAATGGATGTGACCCCTAACACCCACACTCTTATACAAGTTTAATGAATGGCTTTGGAAACACTCAACACAAAAATAAAGGGTGTACACAATGATGATAATTTAGGAATGTGTGTTGGATTAATATCCATGAATAAAATCCCCCTTGGACCCCTCTCTCTTGTGGAATCATAGCCCCCCATTGTTTTCATCCCTCTCATATCGTAGCTAACTATGATTACTTTTATTAATTAATTCAATGCACTTAATATACAATTTGTCCCAAACATATCAACTCACTAGCCTAATGGCATTTATACATTTACATTATAATTGCAAGGATTAAAACTAGGCATGTTACATTCCCCTACCCCTTATTTTTGCGCTATCCTCAGTGTAAAACACCAATAGGTGTACATTCATTTTAAAATTTTGGCTCCCAGACCATTAATCAACATGTCATTTCTCCGACCTAATAACCCATACACACTCTAGCCTAAATATAAATATATAGGCAATTCTCTCCCAAAACCATAAATACATAGGATCTTTGGCCCCAAAATATAGATACATAAACCATTGGCATTATCCTACAGTTATCCCGATTTCCACCAGCTCTCTTCCACCAACCTGCCCAACCCAAGGAATGCACCCCATTCATTGCTCTTATTCCATCGGGTTGTACCATTATTTTATCAGGGTTGACCCAAGGAATGTTCCCCATGCAGTTATCCTAGTCCATCGAGTTGCACCATTTGTTTATCATGGTATTCCATGCACAAGTTTTTGGGAATCTCAATACAAGGAACTCAAGGGAACTCGCTACTAGGAAAATTATCAATAAAAATAACTTGCAACAACCTTGTTGTTGTAGTGCAACTCATACAAAATTCCACTCTCCACGATTGACAACCCGATTATTCGACATTGAAACTCCCACATAGGAGTTCACTCTTCAAGCTTGACAAAATGGTTCTTTTGCAAGCCTGGCAACTTGCTTCTTCTACAAGCCTGACAATTTTCTTCTTCATGTTGTACTCACCCTCTAGGCTCAATCATCCATTTCACTGCTATATAGTTCCTTAGATGATCCATCATTTGCCAATGTTTTCTTTCACAAATGCATGCCAAGTTGCTACTATACTTCCACTAGCAATATGTTGATTGTGGAAATCATCCCATCTACATCATATGCATGCAGTCAACATGAGACATCATCATAAAAATTTAAATTACAATTTTCAAATTTGTTTTATACAGGAAAACATAATTTCCAAACATTTGTTTTTTCTCATTATGTTTGGCTCTTGCAACTCTAGATATCAACCTTCCTTATGGATTACATCCTGGTCATATCCAATATCGTTCTTCCTACAATTTTTTTTAAGAATTTCCATGCAGCCAAAGAAATTGTTAGCATATCATAACAATTCCTAATTACTAATTTTCAAAATTGTTTTATATAGTAAATTAAATTTCCCAGGCATGAGATTTTAGCTCATTATGTTTAGATCTTACAACTGCAGACATGGTTCTTTTTCATGGAATTACATCCTTTTCATATCCAAGACCATTCTCCTTGCAATTTTCTCAATTTTCACTCAACCAAACAAATGGTTAGCATGCATGCAGATTTATAACAGTTCATGAAATAATCTTAGATTTGTATTCTACTGATGATTCACTTATTTCCATCAATTATTCACATTAAAAATGGAATTCAACCATTAATCATATCATCTGGAATGAAACTATCATTCATTGTACATGCATTATTAACACACCAAGATTTTCATAATGAAATCAAACATTACCCATAAACAAATCCAATGCACCCACACTCATGGCCACATTTACAAAATTCATCCTTGCATCGAATATGGAATACCACATATCTAGGTCATGTATTTCACCATGGTAAGTTGAAAAGTCTAGCTAAAACCTAAACACATTATTCAAACTCTTCCCCACTTACCTATCCAATTATTTCGATACCTTCCTCTTCAACCCATAAAAAACACTAGGAATATAATTCTCCTAGTGTTATCCCTTGTTGGCAAAGGGATTGCAACCCAAACATCAGTTATACAAGGGGGAAACCATCATGCACTTATATATAACTATATCCCTTCCATTTCCGACCACATCATGGCCTCACACATGACCATTTATATTAGCATTCATTGGCACAACAGGAGTAATGTCTCCTTAATTAACTTGGTTATGATATCATAACCAATAGAACATAATATGCAAGTAAAGTTTACACAAATGAATTCAAGCATCAATAAAACTTGTATATTCAAGTTTATCTTCCTTTGCAGAAAAATTCAATATTAAAATTTGATTGAGGGAATCCTTACCTCAATTCCCTTCAACATTTATGCATCATAAACAACCCCAATGCATACATGCATGACTGTTATTACATTAATTTATGTTACTTTGTCAACTAGTACTTTGTAAAAAACTCCTAGGCTCCCTTACCAACCCTTGATCAACATTTTACCATCCTCATTTTTTTTCACATGGATGGTTGTCATATGCAACAACATCATCAACATCTTCATCCATGCTACAAAAAAATTCTTGGATACACAATCCAACATTAGTCTTATTCAAAGATCACAACATCATTAAATCGCACACACATACACACACATATCAGTATACTACTACTAGTCTACAAACATGCCACAAGCATGGTCAAGCATGCCCATATGCACAAACACACATCAATATGTATTAAGCATTATATATTTGCATGCCCACTTCATGGACATACATTCTATGTTTAATATATGCATCATGCATCACTTCTATCACGCACTCATGTGCATATTTATCTCAAAATTATTTATTTATTTTGTTGTTGTTGTAGATGGTCTTCCTTAAATCCCTCTAAATCTTTGCAGCCATATGCACTACCATTTTTCTCATATTCACATCATTGATAATAGAGGAAACTTCCTTTTCTCTACCTTCTTCCAAACATTTCTACCAATAATAGTTGTTTCATCATATGTATCCTTCCACACATGCATGTTTTTAGAATGTAATATAGGATTCTTGGCATAAAGAGAAAGCCTCTAAAGTATATTTTTTATATTTCAACACCCATCAGTTCATGGCTCTAACCTTCCAAAAAGGTCTTTATATAGTCCCTCTTCATGGGACTACCTCAACATGAAACTCCTTGTTGCACCTCAATCCTTTAATTTGTTCACCTCCATAAGCTATACATGCATGCATCTTAATGCACACTTAATATCAATCTTGCTTATGGAGTTCCACCATTCTTAACATAAGACTTCAAGGGATAAACATAAACATGTTTCCCTCTTCCATTATGAAAACTAGAGCATATTTTTTTCAATTTTATTTATGTTGTTGAAATTTTGTAGCTCCTTACTGACCTATTATTTTTCTAATCACCTCTATCCAAACCAAATTTGGCCAACCTGCATTTCCATCCAAACTATCCACTAGTGATACCATCTCATAGCTACTTCCTTTATGCAAAGAATCATGTTTTGCAACCTTTAACTTCCCTCTAGATCTCTTTGATTCTTCAAACAATTCTACAAGCTTGACCATATTCCATGTACAATTGAGATAGTTCATTTTAGGTTCCATATCTTTTGCATATGATGTCAAGAATAGAACCATGTTTTCCCTCATGTGTATTCTTAGGAATTTTCCTCTTTAAAGACCACTTCCCTATTTTTGTTCTTATTGAATTTCCATCCCAATATACCTTGGAGATACACCTAGTACCATTGACATGTACTCAACATTATCTATATACATAAGAAATTCTCTTTCATTGTTGTCATCATTCCTTGAGTGTTGCAATACAATCTAATTACATTGGCATTCACCTCATGATACCTCTTCCATTAACTCAGGATGTTCAACGAATTTGATTGGTCATAGAATACTTATTTTATTTAAAAAATGCCATTCCTTGAAGTATAACTGCATCCTTCTAAAGAAGTTCTTCCCATAATGATTTCTTTATGCATATGCTAGCATTATTTATCATACATGCAGCTTCATTACTTCACACCTGAAATTTTGAAAGTTATACCATATTTCCACTATGCACTTTTGATAATGACAATGGAGGTACAATTCCAAATCTGCACAATTTATTCCTGGAGATGTGTTGGCAGCAATAATATAATCTCTATTTTTACAAGATGCCTACATAGGGTTTTTAAATTCCCGTTACTCATCACAACATTTCTCATTAAACAACACTTGTTACTCGTCCCTTTCTACGTATCTTCTTTTCGATTTTGTTTTCATGACTGTAAGCATGAAAACTCACAGCTGGAATTCATGTTTGATTTCATTAAAGTGTTAATGTTCATATGGTCTATTATCGAATTGTCGTATTTCGCTATGAACATGGTTGTTTTCATGGTTATAACCCCTTGGTCTTGAACACACCTTGGTTAAATGAGTATTAAACCGCCACCCATTTTCCATTCGACTAATGTTAATGGGGTTTTGATTTATAAAATTTTTGATTCAATTGTTTATTTGACATATTAATTTTGTGGTCGAATTGTGGATATGCATACTGTTGTTTTCAACTGTTATGATCTTTGTGTGTAACATTATGATGAGGTGTCATTCCAAGTACAGCGTGGTATTATGCTTTTGCATGGCCTCGATCTACATGACTTCCCTCACACGCATGGTAATTAACGCTCCCGCCTACCATTTCGAGCTGTCTTTGCATTGCATTGGGGAAGCTTGGGGCAATGGCTCTGTGTTTATTCTGTCAAACCCTACCTTCGAATCTCGTGTCAATTCATTTATTTTAGCCATGGCTCCTGTGATTAGGATTGAGCCCAATGGTGTTCAGACATTGTTATCGTTTGATAATGCCATAGATGACTTAGAAAGGAATGGCTGGCGTGTGTTTGTTGAAAAGTTCGAGGGTTTTAATTTAACAGTTGCTCAAGAATTTGTGTTGACGTTCGATGGTTGCAGAGAAAAAATAGGAGACGTCCAGCTTGAGTTAAACGAAGATTTTATTAGCCAAGCCACCGGTCTACCAGTTGTGGGGAAAAAGTGGTTCAAAAACTCAAAGGTTGAAGAGGTTCCCTGGTCATTGTTATTCATCTCAAGGAGGATTACCAGCTGCGACCGAGGTATGCCTGTCTCATCTTTAAAACCTAGATGGCACGATCTGTTAGCTATTGTGAAATAGTTCATTACCCGTGAGGGGAGATATGGGTTGGTTTTCTTGTATCACTTGCGATTTCTCATGAGTTTTATCGATTTCCCCCTGAACATCCCCTTTTTCTCCTTCAAAGTCTATACAAAATGGAAAAGCGTTTTAAAAGGAAGAATTTTGATTCTAGCCTATTCCACCATTGTTTGATCAAGATTATTATTATACATCAGCTAAAATTAAACAATGATTGTTGGGATGCTTTTCTGTTACGAAATGGTTTTAGTAGCAGTGAATTAGGATAGGTTGACAAGCATGTCGTCACAAAAACCCTCGTGAATCCTACCATCTCTCCTCCATCGCTCTTGCCCTGTGATCCTACTTTGGAACCCTCGACCTATCCTGACACTACCCAACCCGACACCCTACCAGATTCGTATCCCAAGGGTGGTGTTAAGGCTATTAAAAAATTCATAAGAAAAAAGTGTAAAGGCAATGTTGATATCAATTAGAAGAGTAAAAGGGCTACTCGTTGGGTTTCACGATGTGCCAAAATTAAACCCAAGCCCCGTGCAAACCAAAATGTGATTGTGTTAAGCGAGGATTCCGATTTGGAAATTGAAAGATTCCTGACTGAAGAATATCCATATTCGTATGGACTTTGCTCTGATAAACCCTATGATTATGTTACAAACCTTCCACCATGTCTAAAAGACAATCTTGATTTCCCTGGAATCAAACTCAGTAATGAACCTATAGGTCAAATGGAAAATTCCCCACCTGTTAATACTATCACTGCTAATACACAGTCTATTCAGCTGTAATGTAACGAATGTTGATCATGGATCGATGGGTATTACAAAGACATGCCTTTACTTCAGTCTCGGCTTAAATCCTTGGAAGACCAGGTGAATTTGCTAACGAAAGAGAATGGAAGACTTCAATCCGTAGCTCAAACCAAAGATAAACGACAAAAAACCACAAGGTCTGTTGTTTTTAAGAATGTGGTAGTAGCGATTGCCATAATAAATTCAAAGATTGCTTGATTAAGTCAAATCCCTTAATTTGAGGTATGATTTAAAAAAAATAAGTTTAGGATAATTTTGTCTTTTTCAAATTAGAATACATGATTTGTTTGCATAGATTACCTTTAGTTTGTTTAGATTGATTCAATAAAATATGATTTTGGTTATAATTATAACTAGCTATAGAATCGTGAGATTTTGTAGCTAGTTACAAAAATTCGAATTACTTGTTTTAATAACTGAAAATGCATCTGAAATCCTTTATACTTATGTGTTTTCAGGAACCTATGATTTCTAAAGGAGATTTGAACCACTATTGGAATCTCTCAGCATGCTATCTTTATGTTGTTTTAGAATAGGCTGTTAGTTTTTTATATCAAGTAGAATCTGGGAGGTTGCATCCCCCACATTTTTTGGAACAAATTAGATGTTATCAACAGGAAACATTTTGATCCTGTAACCTATATAAATATGTTGTTTTGTAAACTGAATACCATCGCTTCCTGGGATAAAAAAAATATGGATTTATGAATGACAGACTTGAATAGAAGTTGATATTTTCACAACTTTAGCTTCTATATATCATGTTTTTATTCAAGTTATGGTCATTTCTATTTGTAATTAAATTGTGACTACTTTAGATATCATGGTTTATTGCAGATTGGTGTGATGAAATTTATATGATATCCATGTTTTTTGTCCCTTATATAACACAGAGTAATTACTCTATTCAAATTTGAGATTAGAAGATTTATCTTCTTTATTCATTGAACATTTATACACAAATTTTCACAGCAGGATATATCTCAATGTGGCCATTTGTAAAATTATAAAATTGTAGTCACTACATCTCTTATATGTTCTGTCATTAGCATTCAATCACTACTGCTTCACGTTTACGAGAAGCATTTGTAATATATGTCGCAGTTTACCTCATCAAACAGCGAAATTGGATATTGTACGCATGACGAATGGGAGATGCGATTACAGGTTAGTTTCCTCGTTTTATTTCATTAGTTTAATTAATATAGGAATTTCCTGTAATCTAAATACATTTTACTGTTTTATATCTTTGTTTTTCAATTAGACAGTTGTTATTTCATTTCTTGTTTATAAACATTATAAAAAAAAAAAAATCAATAAGAGAGAATGATAGTTTTGTTGTCGTTAAATTAATCAATTCATATTCGATTTTCACATATTTAGATTAAAATTTGCATTATGTAAATGTTATACATATATTAGAGATATAATCATTTCGATATATTGTACATATAATAAGTAAATCTATGTTATAAATATTAGTTAGAAAACTGTAAGTATATATTAGATTTGTATATAGTTTTCAGCGAGTGTTTTTCATTAAGTTATTTTATCTTCTTTAGTTTTGTATTTCACTTCCTTAGGACTTAGATCGGCCAATGGAGCTGCTAAACCTGTTGGAGTGGATTAATCCAAACAACTTGGGTTAAGTAGACAACCCCAGACCAGATTCACTCCTCTAGTTGACGAGCGGTCAATTTTGCCCGTCACCAAATGGCACTAGAAGGAGGGCCTGAAAATTATTAATGGCACGAGGTGGTCGTAAGACTCCTCCACCACCTACCCACTCACCTATAGTAACTAGAAGTCATTCAAATGACAACATTGTCCCTCAAACAACAACCACATCAAATGACGATCTATGAATCACAATTGAACCAGTAACTCCAAATCCTATGGGTGGTGACATACAAGAGATTGTTTTCCAATCTCTCATAAGAACACACAGTGCCTTTGCCCATTTAAGACAACCAAACCGACCTTTGGACCAACCATTAGACTTATCTGATATCAGAGAATAACTTGGAGGCACTGACCTTACTTTAAACCCTACAGATCCAATCCTCACTCCTGCAGCAGGAGGATCTGGTATACCACCATCATCACCTCCTTCATCTCCTCCTTCTTCTCGAGAACAATACTTTGACGAAGGCAGTAATTCATCCCAGCCTTCAACACCACCCACACCTATGGCCAAACAGAACAATCCCTCCAGACCTTGGCTCGACCAAGATGCAGTGGCCATACCTGGGCCTCAACATCCCTTACCCAAACACCCAAAGAAATGGCTCCCTAAATTTGAGCCGGACTCTAAACAGATCGCTGAAGATCACATCAAAATTTTTATGTTAGCCATTAGACTCTGCAGTGTCGATCACGAAGACGTAGTCTGTAGATTGTTTCCCCACACATTTGAGGGCAATGCCTCTACTTGGTACTTTTCCCAACAGCCCCACACCATCGTGTCATGGGAGAAGTTTGAATCCTTTTTTCTTGAGAAGTTCGGAGATGCAAGTCTCCAAAATTTCTAGTCACGGAGCTTTCTAGTTTAAGAATGAACCCCAAAGAGAAGATCAAAGAATTTAATCAAAGGTTATTGACACTAAAGAACCAAATCCCTACAGATTCGATGCCCGCCGAGAATCTCATTATAGCATAGTATACGAAAGTCTTACATCAAAGAATAGCCATTTGGGTAAAGAGATCCAAGAAATCCACATTGTTGGAAGCCTTCGAAGAGGCTAGTCAGATCGAGAAAGACATCCTCAGCTTAAAAGACACTACTAGCAATGAAATAGAGACTAGTTCATCTTCCAAAAAGAAAATCAAAATCCTCCCTAGACCTTCCCAAAACAAAGCCCAACCTGAAAGCTTAGATTTTGAAAACTTACAGAAATTCGTTCAAAAACTATCCAATCAAGTTATAGATTTGAAAAGGATCACTAAAGAAGCTTCTTCAAGAAAAGGGCCTTACAAACCCCCGTTTAGGAAGCCTTTTCCCACCAACCGACCTAATTCAAATACTGAAGGCCTAAATCTAGAAAGCTTGCAATTCGCTATTCAAACGATTCTAGAAGCACATGAAAACTTGATGCCTCCTGAGACCCATGAGGAAGTAGCTGAACAAGAGACAGTAGAAGAAGCTGAATCCTCTCCGAACATTTTTGGACATTTTTTGGATAGTATTTTTCAAGCTAATTTCGAAACAGTACATCCTTACAATACTAGGAGTAAGACATCAAACAAGCCTTCTTCTGAAATCACTACGACTTTGCCTCCAAAATAGTCTAAATCAACTGAAACTAAACAGAATTCAGTAAACCCAAGCCTAGATTATGATTTGGTTGAATATCTAAAAAAGCTTAGGGCTAATATTTATGTTTATGAATTATTAAAATTTCCTTTTCTTCTGCAAAAAATGCTACAAAATATTGTATAGAACAACAAAAATGGCAATCCAAGCAGTAACAAAGGTGTTCAGAATAACCCCAAAGTTCTTGAGAAGGCCTCCGCCAAAACTACTTCTGATTCTCACGAGAAAAGAGACCTTCCTGTAAATAATGTAACAAATGTAGATAAATTAGTTTTAGAGGCCACGGGTAAAAAGCAACAAGCTTCCACCATTAGTACTCGCAGAAATGTCCCTCCATTTTTGTTAACTTTTGAAATCTTCAATAGGAACGTGCACAAATGTATGGTAGATTCAGGAGCATTATCTAACATAATGCCTTGGTCTGTATGTCAAAATATTAATGCCAAAGTTCAACCATCCAGCTTGAAGATCATCCATCTTGATCGAACTAGTTTTAAAGTTATATATGAATTGAGAAATGTGCTTATAAGATTTTCGTCTAACCCTAAATTTCATCAAGTGATTGATATTATTGTTGTAGATATCCCAGAAGTTTATGCTTTGTTTTTAAGAAGAGACTGGTCAGAACAGCTACACAACTATTTTGTGACAGATTGGTCTCACGTGTGGCTGCCCGAGAATGGAAAGCCCAAAAGAATGAAGGTAAATCGTGAACATTACCTAAAGTTCACAGTGATGGATTTAAATGATCCCAATGAACCATTCACACCTTTTGCTGATTCACATGAAATACAGAGGATGGATACCTTTTTTGGAAATTCCATGGCCGAAACTTCCACTATCACTAACCCAGAAAAACAGTCTGAAATTTTGACATATACACAGCCAAGAGATTCTACCCAGTGGTCACATGCAACCAACAACAATCAAATATGGTATCTTTACTTTGACGGGTCAAAATCCAAGGAAGGAGCTGGTGCAGGCTGCATGACTATTGATCCAGCAGGTAACAAGACCCTGATTGGGTGCATGTTAGAGTTCGAATGTACAAACAACACATCAGAATATGAGGATTTATTGCAAGGCCTCAGGAAAGCATTAGATATGAACGTTCAAAATTTGACTGTCTTTGGTGATTCATAAATTGTGGTTAGACAGGTAAAAAATTATATCCACTGTTTATCTCTGCACTTTAAAAGCTACCAATCTGAGGTATGGAATTTGATGAATATGTTTTTTGCATTTAACATAAATTCTATTCCTAGATTGAATAATTCAGAAGATAATTTGTTAGCTAACATAGCTTCGAAACTTTTCCCTGCAGAAGGCTTATCTCTGAATGCATTCTCTGTCAAACTGTTGTTCAGACCGTCCGTCCCTGACAACATCACGAATTGGAGAGTCTTTGACGATGATCAACAGATTATAAGTTTCCTTCATATGGAATAAAATTTCCAGGGCGTAGTAATCAATGAAGGTACTCATGACAAAAATCTTCGTGACTTTATGGTAATACCAGATCCAAGATCTCCTGAATCTTCATCGGACATGGTAAATTCTATCCCGAAATCTGTAGTTAGATTAGAAAAAATTTATGATCTTCACGACAAGTTCAAAAAATCAGTGAACTGTAAAATAAATAGTTCATCTTTAACGCATGAAAAAGTAAACTTGGGAACTAAAGACAACCCACGGTGCATTAATTTAGGGGTGGGATGTTCTAAACAAGAAAAAACAACGTTTATTAAATTGTTTAAGTAATTCAAAGATGTTTTTGCTTGGACGTACGACAACCTAAAAACCTTTGATCCTAACATCATACAACACGTTATTCCTATGAAACCCCAAACCCAACCTTTTCAACAAAAGTTACAGAAAATGCACCCAAAACTCGAAACAACTGTCAAGAAGGAATTAAATAAACTCCTGAACCCTAAGATAATTTTCCCAGTTAGGCACACACAATGGGTCTCTAATCTTGTCCCTTTCCAAAATAAGAGTGGTGAAATCCGACTATGTGTCGATTTTTGAAATCTTAATCGAGCGTCTGATAAAGACAACTACCCTATCCCACCCATGGAATAGATCCTTCAACAAGTATCTAGTTCCGAAAGATTATCCTTATTGGATGGTTTTTCAAGGTATAAACAAGTCCTGATGTCCCCTCCAGACCAACTTAAAACCACCTTCCGCACTCCATGGGGCACCTATACTTATAGGAAGATGCCCTTTGGACTCATAAATGTCAGTGCCACTTTCCAGAGAGCGATGGACATCGATTTTCGAGGCTTAATCAATCAATATGTCGTAGTTTACCTGGATGACATTACCGTCTTCTCGAAAAATAAAGAAGATCATCTAGCTCATTTAAGATCCGTTCTACAGCTATGTCGTAAGTACGACATTTCTTTGAATCCTAAAAAATCTATCTTCGAAGTAGAACAAGGTAAACTCTTAGGATTTATTGTATCAAGCGAAGGGATGATTATCGACCCTGAAAGAACTCAATTCATTTTGAAACTCCCCCCTCCCTCGTCAAAAAGGTCTATGCAATCTTTCTTAGGTCAGATAAACTTTGTCAGGAGATTCGTCCCCAACTTTTCAAAAATGGTGAGACCACTACAAAACCTAATAAAAAAGGACGTACAATACCATTGGGGACCTTTAGAAAACCAGGATTTTAATTCAATAAAAAAGGCCATAATAGACACTCCTTATCTAATGAGCTCCGATTTTTCACAAGACTTCACCCTCTACACGTTCACTTCTGACCGTTCTTACACCGCTGTCCTAACTCAAAAGAACGCTGAAAACAATGAAGTCCCAATTGCCTTTATCAACTCATCCTTCAAAGGGGAAGAACTTAATTACCCAGTAGTAGATCAACAAGCCTATGCTGTTTTTGAAGCAGTAAATCACTTCCGATCTTATATTTTGAAATCTAGGACGAAAATCATTGTCCCTTACCCATTTGTCAGAAATCTATTAGTACAGAAAGAACTAGGCGAAAAAAGGGTAAACTTGGTCACATCCTTGCAAGAGTATGACATAGAAATCACCCCAGCACAAATAGTAAGAGGTCAAGGGTTATGTAAGTTAGTTGTTGACTCAGCTTCAGGACAACAAGAGGAAAATGATATGTCAAATCTAGGACAACACTATCAAAATCTAATCTGCTGTGCACAAAACCTTGTTAGTCCCTGGTATGATGATATAAAATTTTGTCTTGAACATGGGTCAGCTCTCTGTCACCTAGATCCCACAAAAATAAGAGAGCTAAGATTAAAATCGTCTTCCTTTTAGCTGATTAATGGTATTCTGTTTCATCAAAATTTTGATGGAGTACTAATGCGTTGTCTTGAGAAAGATGAAGCATAAAAGGTCTTATTGGAATTTCATGCAGGAGAAGCTTGTGGGCATTTTGGTGGAGATACCACTTCCCATAAAGTATTAAGGGAAAGTTACTATTGGCTTACACTTTTTAAAGATGCTCATACTTTGTGTCACAAGTGTGTAATTTGTCAAAAAGAATCCGGAAGGATACAGAAACCAACCTTCCCTTTGCAACCATTTTTAGTAGACTTCCCTTTTCAGCAGTGGGGTCTAGATATTATAGGTCCAAACAATCCACCATCCTCACAGCAACATAAGTATATCATAACAACCACATATTACTTCACCAAGTGGTCTGAAGCTACCCCATTAAAAGTTGTAAATACCAGCCAGGTAATATCCTTTTTGAATTCAAATATTATTACTCGTTTTGGTATCCCTGACTGCCTGGTATTTGATAATGCTTCCTATTTTTTGTCTCTTGAGATGAGTGATTTCGCTCTAGAAAAAGGAATTAAATTAAAGTATTCTGCCATCTATTACCCCCAAGGCAATGGATTGGCAGAATCGACTAATAAAAATCTGATCAAAATTATCAAGAGAACGGTCTCTGAAAACCATAAAAATTGGCATAATGCATTGTTAAATGCTATCTGGGCTGATAGAATGACTCCAAAAACTGTTGTGGGTAACTCACCTTTCTTTCTCATTTATGGAAGAGAGGCAATTCTGCCACCACATATCCTCCTTCCCTCTCTGTAGCTATCGTAGAAAATACAAGAAGAGGACTGTCCCCCTTTGGAGAATCGAATTAACGCTTTGTTAAAATTAGAAGAAGTGAGGGCTCAAGCAAAACGAAAATTGGATCAACATCAACTCATTGTTAAAAGATGGTTTGATTCCAATTCTACCTCTGACAAAAATTTTGAGGTAGGTGACCTTGTCCTAAAATGGGACAAACCGCATGAGGGAAAAGGAGAGCATACAAAGTTTCAGAACTTGTGGCTAGGACCATTCTTGATTGCTGAGAAATTGGGGCCCAATTCCTTCCGATTACAGAATTGTTGGCAGCCAACCCAATTTTTTTTGATTGCTCTCAAAAGCTGCCTACACCCCTTGTGGTATTGTGACAAATCATTGTTGCATTGTGCTTCTAGACATTCATCTCATTTTGCAACAATTACAATTTGATTTCGATTCAGTTTTCACAACTGCAAGTGTGAAAACACCTCTTTTGTTGCTTAGATTGTCGTCGTTTTTTTTGGTTTATGTGCTGAAAGACACTTGATCACTGGCTTATCACATTACTGCTAAAGGCTTTCTCGAATTTATGTCTTGTTTACACATTTAGGTATGGTTTGATTCCTAAACCTTTGGGCATAGAAGTTATTGGTTTTGTTCTGATCTTATGAAAATTGTAATGTATTTGGTCTTATTGCTTTTATCCTTATTATTGCTTTCACTCATTCATTATATGAAAAGCTTTGGATCATAATGTTCTCAAAATATTGGGATGCAAACATTTGAATATACACTAAATACGTTGGCAAGTTTACAAGGTGTAATAGCAATGGATTGAAGGCGCATTGCTTAATCATATTTGATTTTACAGATCGATACTTAGTATATTGTTTGGGAAGCGGATAATACATTGAATGTTCCATAGTCCCGAGCTATGTATTAGCAGTAAACCTCGTGGTTAAGTGATTAATTGAATGATGGAATTGGCATGAAAGATCGATAGTTAATGTTGGGTACTGTGTTTGATTAAACCTAACACTTGGTGCATAATTATCACATGAAGTGTTGGTTCTGACTCGGATAATTGGCACGTAGAGGCGATGATTCACCTGTTTGTTGGTCGATACATTTGTTTTAAATGATTATGGTTTTAATATCTCTGTACAGGTCATTAATGCAATGCGTGGCGATGGTAATCCCACCACCTTCGCATGCATAGAGTTGTTTCCGGTCTCGTCGAGCATTCAAGCTATTGAAACCCTATCGTTTTCACTCTGTGCATTGTTCATTCGGTGTGAACCCTACCATGTACAGAAGTTATGGCTCCTGTTGTGAGGGCCGAACCTAATGGATGCCAAGCACTGTTGACATTCGATGGTGCATATAGCGACCTTGAAGAATTCGGGTGGCTTTCGTTTATAAGGAAGTTCGATGGTGTTAATATCTCTGTTGCTCGGCAATTCGCACTGTCATTTGATGGCTGCCGAGCCAAAGTTGGAGATCTCCAGCTTGAAATCACTGAACAATCTCTCAGCCTGGCAACTAACCTGCCTGTCAAGCGACAAAAATGGTCCAAAAGTTACAAGGTAAATGATATCCCGTGGACATTGTTATTTCGGTCTCGGACAGTGAATTCGTGCAACAGAGGTTTACCTGTGAAGATGTTGAAACCCCGCTGGTATGATCTCTTGATGGTTATCAAG
>ML779327.1:591689-605055 GCA_009831015.1 Picea engelmannii
AAACTCCTCCAATTTTCACTCCTTGAATCCTCCCCAAAAAGAGGTTATAGAAAGAAAGGTAGACTTTATTCAATTCTGGTCTATTCAAAAGATCCAACTTGTACATCATGCCCCGTGCTCAATATTTAAAACCCAATTTGGAAACTCACACAAAAGAAACCACAGTATTTAATATTTCCAATGGAAGTGGTCCCACTTCATTTGGATTATGTATGAAGAAGTTATGACTATTTTACCCGGAACACCTTTTTATTGACTAGCTTCAGGACTAGTCACAAACCCTATCTTCCATAGAGTGTATCTCCATAATTATAGTGAATCAAGAGCTGAAAATTTTACCAGAGGTACCTTGATATGTCTTCTCAATACCATAGCAATTTCACCATCTGAATCATTCTAAAAAAATAGTTATAGAAAAAATGGTAAGATGACCTAAAAATAACATACCTTAGAACACATCACCAAAACACTTCATCCTCCCTTGAAATCCGGACTTATTTTACTTCTTATTCCCTCTAAAATTCAACTTGTATCAAATAAATGTATAATGATGTTTATTTATACCATTTATGTCACTTCCTTTTAACATTAGGGCCGACCTGGCACTTTCTTATTTTGTAATTCTTTTCTTTAATTATCTTCAGGGCCTAAATGTACAATTCACTTTGTCATCTTCAAAAATTCATTTCTCCTCAACCATGAGGATCCACGTGGCATGCCACATACCACCGGAAAAAACATGATGTATACTATCCATCCATGGGTGTTGTATCTTCATGTGAATTTTCCTTCATGTCCAAATACCTTCATCAATCTTGCGGTCCAAAACCCATGACTAGGGTTGACATCAATGACAACAACCAATCTTCCAACACTATTGACAATTGGTTCTTTTTATTCAATGGATTCTTAGTTGATAACATTCAAATCTAAGAATGTGAAGCTGCAAATTCCCCATTATGCCACATTCTAGATTCAAGTTTCACCACATAAAATGAATATATTTATGATTGTGGTGGATGAGGGAGATTCCACTTATGTTATGTTTTTTTTGTATTGGTGATCCCTCAACACCCCTAAAATAGTCCCTTAACCAATGAAGTTTAAATCCTTTGACAATAATTCTTTCAGACCTCATGGGATTATTCCTTTGTTCCCCGTGAAACTGGAAGGAAAGACCATGACTATAGAGGTAGACGTTGTTGATATTCGTTTACAATAAAATATCCTATTAGGTTTCAGTTGGACTTATGTGATGATAACTATGGTCTCTATGATTCCCATGTGATTTTTTTCCCTCACCAGAAAAATATTTTTACTATTGACCAATTTTCTTACTATAGAACTAATCCAACTTCTTCATCAGGAACCAATATTCCATTGATTGATAATTCCATGAGGACATGTGAAAATTTGGATTTTTGGATGTACCCTTCCCTAATGGGAGATTTTAATCTCCCTTCACCCATATCCTATATTGACTTTTCCCCTGCATGTGCAATCTCTTCAATTGTAAAAAATCCATGGCTATGAAATCTTTCTTCAGAACATATTACTTTGAATATATGTGGGTTCTACCAAATCCTTTTGTCTTAACAAAGGATAATAGAAATGCACAGATGTCTACACCTTTTTCTATAGTCGATATTGCTTATTAGGCCATTCAATTGACCACAATAGACAACATTCATGTTTCTTCTTCAATGAAGGAGTTCAATCCTTTTACCTCACCTGTGTGGGCCTTTGAATATCATGTTTCCTTGGACTCCTTAGATATGTTTTTTATTCTCACAAAGACATCCTGCATGTCATGACTTATGCTGAGAATCATGGGACTATATGCACCACAGGTCTTGATTTATTCCCAAATTGATAAGGATGGAGGATGGATATTTGTGTATTATTATGACTATGGGTATTAATTGGCATGTGATCTCCCTCATGGGACACAATGTGTATGTCGAAGGAAACATGGAAAACATTTCAAAAACCATGCCAATTAGTGTCTCTAGAAACCTCAATGTCATTGAAAATGTGTTGATTGGGGCATATTGTTCCCTCGATGAGATTGAAATCTACACTACCCTTCTCAAATAATTTCATGATTTTTTTTTTGAACTTATGAAGAAATGGAAAGCATTGACCTAGAATTGTTGAACATGAAATCAAAATTTATGAAAATGCAAATCCTATTCAGAAAAATCTATGACCAATTAACCGTTTGAAAGGAAACTACCATTAGGATGGGGGTGGAGAATCTTCTCAAATTGGGATTCATCTACCTGGTTCCCTTGATTGAATGGGTTTCCAACCTAGTTCCTAATGATAAAATTCAAGGGACCATTCACATGTAAATGTACTTTAGGGATCTAAAAAAATCTTATCCCAAGGACAACTATCATATGTGCTAGAAGTGAAATATTCTCATTCATAGATGGATTTTCTGGCTATAACCAAATTCAAACATGTCTTGAATATCAACATAATAATGAATTTATCTATCCTTGGGGCATATTTTCCTATCGGAAAATGCCATTTGGCCTTAAAAATTCTAGGGACACTTTCCAGTGGGCCATGCCATATTCCTTTCATAACAACAATCTTATTGTCAAATAACATCTTGATGATGTGGCTACCTACTCTCACAAGAGGGAAAAACATCCTACTCATCCTTGTGTAATAATTCATAGATGTTTCTATTACATATTCACTTGAATCCTCACAAATGCATCTTTTGCGTCATGTTAAGGATATTTATGGGTTTTATTGTGTCTAAGCATGGGATCATGGTAGATTTATTTAAGGTAGAGGAAATAATTTAGTTACCTCCCTTTCATAACATATATCAATTACAAATCCTTCAAGTAAAGGAAAACTTCTTGTGAAGATTCACCACCAAGTATTCCAAGGTAAAAAAAGGTTCCATGTTCCTTTTGAAGAAGGTGGTCCCACAAATATGAGATGATTTTGTGAAATGGTTATTCAACACTTTAAAAAAGGACCTTGTGTATTCCCCACTATCGATTCCTCCTCACTATAAAATATATTTCCTACTATACCTTGTGGCTTCAAGATCAACCATCGATATGGTTTTGGTTCAAGAAGATGACCTACGCTAGGAGATCATAGTGTATTATCTAAGAATAAGTCTCTTTTGTATTGAATTAAGGTTCTCTCATGTCAAGAAGATGACCTTGATAGTATTTAATGTTTTCCAGTGAATCCAATGTTATATACTTATTCATAATCATAGGTATTAATCCCTTCTAGTTTTTATTGACCCGATGAGTAATTGACGACAAGTACAATAAGTGGATTGTGATATTGCAAGAATTCTATTTGGATTTTGTGTCTGCTAAGTCAAAGAAATATTTGGTTTTTGTGGAATTGATGTTGAAGTTACCCAAGTATGGTGAGAATTATATTTAAATTGAATCATTATCAGATAAGAACTTATTCCTTATCACCTCAGATGACCCTTGGTATGGAGGCATTCTAGTATATCTCTTGAATCAAACTTTTCCCTCTAACTTCTCTCATGATGAGTGGAATTTTGTTCACCTTCATGCAAATAAATGGCTCATTATTGATAACACTTTGTATAGTCGATGGGTGGATCAAGTTTTGCATCATTTCTTAGCTCACAAAGAGGTCAAGAGTCTTCTGAATGATTCTCACAATGGATATTTTGGAGGTAACCTCTTTGGGTTGCTAACAACCCATAAGATTTTACACGAAGGATAGTTTTGGCCCTAAATATTTAAGGATTGCATAGAAGATATCAAGAAATGATATCCATTCTAGGTTTTTAGAAGGAAAATGTGCACACACCTAGCTCCACTTTATCTCATTATCACCATTGGCCCTTTCACTAGGGGTGGGTCAAATTTATGACGTGTCACTTATCTTTGACAAGAGGTCATAATTACATTATTGTTGTTGTAGACTACTTAAATAAGTGGGCCAAGGATATAATGAATTTTTCAAACAATGGTGAGACAACAACATTGTCCATATTCATCAAAGTCATTGCAAGATTTGGTGTACCTAACGAGATTATCATTGACCATGGAAGTCACTTTCAAAATAAAATGATGTAAGAGTTAGCATCAAAGTTGGGTTTTCATCAAGAACAATCACCACTATATTACCTATAGGAGAGTGGACAAGTAGATGAAGTAAATAAATCCTTAAAGACCATCTTGTAATGAGTAGTCAATGCAAGTAAATACAAATTGAATTTAATGATTTTTCTAGTGATATGGGCATAACAAACCTTGGTGAAGACTACCATGGGTTTTACACCTTTTCATCTCATCCATGGGGTGGAAACAATTTTGTTGGTTGAATGTGAAATTCCTTCTCTAGAGATAGTCATTGAGCTCCTCCCTCACACCACTTCCTTGGAACAAAACCTCATTCATATAGAATAGCTCCATGAGCACCACAAAGACCCATGCATGGAAAATGACACCCATAAAAATCGTGTTAAGGCTTAGTATTGTAAGTCTATCCACCCTTGTGTTATGTCCTTGGGAAAATCAAGTTTACTCTAATGTGGCATGGTCTTTACATCATGAGGCATGTCCTCAATAAGGGAACTTACAAGATGTAGGAATATGAGGGAAACATGCTTGAGGAACCCCACAATGGGATCTATATCAAGATGTATTATGATTAGGAAATGATTCCTAGGCACTCCCCTTGTAATTGTTGTAGTTTAGATATCTTTTTCTTTGAATTTTAGTTTTCAATTTCTTTTCAGTCATGTTAATCATGATTTGTGCTTGGTTTTTAGATGTCATAAGATACACCTATCTTTGTGGGATTAAAAAATGGTCTTATTACCCACACACAAAACCTTAATTCCACTACTTTGGTGATTTATTCTCCCATTGGACAACTAATGACCTAAAGGGGTTATTTTCTATGCCATGTAATGAATAATATGGCTGAGTATAGTGCCATATTCAAACTTCTATCAAAACCTATTTAACATTGAATACAACATCTATTAGTCCATTTGGACACACAATTGGTAGTGTCATAGTTAAATGGTGTGTATCACGTATGCGATATGACACTTCTATAGAACTTTTTACGAGTGATCTTTTGAATTCATTACTTATATTGACATTTTGATAAGTTTTGATTATATTTTTTATGCATTCAATAATTATGTGCTAGATTGGAATTTGTCTCATTAATTGAAAGAAAAGCATGCATATGCATAACATGATAAGAAAGCACATCATTTGCAAACATAAGTAAGGTTGAAAAATATGTAAATATTTTATTACTCTTTCATCAAGTACAAAATTTATAGAGTGCTATACAAAATTAGGCATAGTGTCTCTTGATGGTACATATATAAGGAATTTGATACAAAACATGGGTCCTTATTGTTGGAACATGTGGTGCCATCGTAAACCTCACCTTATCGGCTCAGTGGGTCGACCAATTTTTTGAGTTGACAACTGACTAAATTGTTGGTTGACCATGTCCACTTAAGATATGAGATCCATGTTTTATGGACAGGTGCAACTGACTACACCCGAGATTATTGGTTTGGTCCATGATTGAAACCTATTTATAGACAATCCTTATGATCCATTTATTATCATTGAGAGATTCTTCGCTCTCGTGGAGCATGCTTGTGCTTCAATGCAATGATGTCTTTAGGCACCACCACTGCTCTCGCATCCATTCTTCTTTGCATTTAATTTCTTTCCCAACATGGTATAAGAGCCCCAAGCCTTGGCTCAACATGGGTCTTGTTGTAACATAGGTTAAAATTCTAAATATTAGAATAGAATTTGAGTTTTATTATAGAGTTACTTACTTAATTTTTTGACTAGTATAGATTTAAACTTTAATATGAATTTCTTGAATTAATTATTGATTTTCATTTTTTGATAGAAGTTTCTTTTTATATTGGGTGAGTTCTAAGCTTTACTTTTAGTTTAAATTTTCTCTTATTTGTATATAATATGTTTAAAATTTATTTGTATATAGTGTTAACGATAATTTTTTTGAATATGTTATATATATATATATATATATATATATATATATATATATATATATATATAGAGAGAGAGAGAGAGAGAGAGAGAGAGAGAGAGAGAGAGAGAGAGAGATTTTGTATTTAGAACCAAATTGTATTTAAATGTTAAACTTTATATTAAATAGAAATAGTCATTTTATTAAAGTTTTGAGGTATTTGGAAACTAACAAAATGATATAATTATATGTAGGTAAATTGTAATAAATGAGAATCGTTGATCAAAAGGGAGAAACAATTGACAATTATTGTCTGATCTCAAAGTTTCTCATCGGAATACTTAAGCTATCTATAACTCCAAAAGACACTCCCCGATGAATGGTTGATATTCATTCATAATTCTATTGGGTGCACATAATATCAATGATCCAAAGTTAGTCTCGCAACCTCTCGTCAAACTTCCACATTTATCTACAACTCTGAAAGGCACTTTTAGATAGATGATTAAGATGCAGACTTAGAGTCATAGCTTCAGAGCCTTTTAAGTTTTACATCCATGACCACTCTGAAAGGTGCTCATTGATGGACAATTCAGATCCAACGAGACTAATCAATGGTTGAAAATTGATTTCAGAGTCACATTTTCAGAATCCATGTTTCATTTGCAGCTCTGATGGGTGCATGCCGATAGATGACTTAGATGTGATCATGGACCCCAGTTAAATAATACCGATCAACTGTCTTGATTCATTCTGAGGCTCCAAAATTTTTAATCCATATGACATGTCAGTGTGCTAGCACAACATTACTGAGGCCAATCATTGATTTCCATGTGTACACCTGCAAAACACCAAATAAAAAGGTTAAAAACCCTGAAACCAAGTGACACATGTCATGTTATTTTGCAACATCAACACTAGCATGGATCAGTGTTGACTTGTCACATGTACATATGATATAAGAATAACATCATCGGGGTCAAAGTAATTTAGTTCTACAGAACATCGGATAAATAGTCCTTATTTGTTCTAGACAGCTCCGACCAACAATTCTGATTTATTTTTGAAATCCCATTTTTGGAGTGCATTTAGCTCAGAAAAATTCGAAGGGACACTATGAATGATGGTCTATATAACTTGAAATACTCATGTTATTGAAGATATATATTAAATATTGGGGTCCCCCATTTCCATGATGCAAGGTCAGTTTTCTAGCAGGACCAACCAATGGATGGCACGCGTCACACCTAGCTACAAATTCAATACTAGTACGAACATATGATAACCCGTCATGTGTTCTAGTTGACATCATCAATGACCATACTCTTTTCTTCGATGGATGCACATATAACCAACGGTCCAGATTCATTTGATGGCATATCCGATGGATTATTGAGATTAAGTCTCGGATCTTCCCTGTCATGGTCTTCATCTTCTATATGTCTATGAGTTGAACATTAAGATGAATGGTGTGGATTTTCTTTTGTCTAATCCAACAGATGGTATGGATTATTTATGAATATTGTGTTCAGAATGAAATTCAAAATATGACCCCGAAATGATTATTCATATGGTTGGATTAGATTTATTCTCAGACTTTTTCATTATCCCAATAAATGGTCTAGATTTGATCGTGGTTAATAAATTAAAACTTGTTGACGAAGCATTGTCCTAGTATATTAACAAATTCCATGTGTTCAAAGGATGTCAACTAGTAAAGTTGGATCCCATGACTTAAAATTAACATAGAAACAAGGTTTTAGAGTCCATGTTATTTGTATTCTTTGTTTGTATTCAAACCAAATATAAATTCCTTTTCCATAAAAAGTCTAGTAAAATAAATTCCTAGTGAGTGTGGGATTAATGAAATAGATATCAATGGTCGCAATAGATTATTGGGTTCTATCCAACAGACGTTGTTTCTCATGTCTTTTACATGCTTAATTTGGGCATCCATTCAATAGAATGAGGAGGTTTCACTTCAGTGGTTGAAGAAATCCAAGGATTATCTTATCAGATCGACATTTTTAAAATTCAAAGATATCTCTAAGATCAAATAACAATTTTTTTTGTAATTTATCTATATAAATATCTATCCAACAGATTATAAAGGGGGGGGGGGTAGTTTATTTTCTCTGAGAAAATACACAACTTTCAGTAATAATTGTTTCCACAGAAGTTAGAGAGATTCCAATTTTCATTTCTAGGGTTTATGTGATTCTACTTTATGTTTCCATAAATCATTCTCTTCTAATCAATTTATTTATGCCATAGTTGTTGCAACTTGGTACAACCTCCACTGCAATAAATTACAGAACAATTATACAAGTACAACATTTCCTCTACTTTTTGTGAGTCAAGTAATACATGTGCTTTTATATTTTGTTAAACTTAGTCATATTTCATGACATAGGTAAATGCTCTACTATTTATTATATTGGAGATGAAGCAATATTTATCAGTATTGGATACATTACTCATTTTAATTATTCTTTATCTCAACTATACTTTCTATCTTATTATTTTGAAATAATTTTATGATGAGATTAGGCATGTTTATTTCTGATTATTATTCATTGAAATCTTAGATTAAATTTGGGGTATTAAAAGGTCATTTTAGTCAATTTAATTATTATTATGAGATGCCTTGACATTGTAATTTGAACCTAGAAAAATATGAGGAACAACATCCTTTTGGCGTCATTTCCGAGGAATGGATTTGAAAGACTTATCTTCCCTGGGAGTATGACATTCAATAGATCTATTTTCTGATGGTGAACATAATCAGATACATGCAGGATCTTTAATTACTCTTCACCTAGTAACATCACTTTAATTCTCCTACCGACTCCATGATATGAAAAATCTAGTGTGACCTTCACTACTGATTACATTGTGATTCCAATCATATTTCATGACTCCACTCGTAATCAAGCCCTATTGGAAAAAATCAAGAATTGTTTGAAAATGACCAAGTATCAAATCACAAGATTTTTTCAGAAATTTTTGATCTTCTCTTTGGTTCTTTATTGCTATTCCTTTTACAGTTGAAAAACGTTTTTTGTTATTTTTCAAAGGATCATAAGTTTAAAGCTTCATCTCTTTCCTTTGAAAAAGAAATCCTAATTTCCTCTTGTATTCTTCAAGTATAAAATTCTAGTTCATTGGTGTCCTATGAAAGTAATGACAAGCCTCTTGTATTAATGTCTTCTGATAGGTGTCGTAATAAAAGAACACAAATTCCAATTCTTTCTGAAAATAGTCATTCTTGTACATAAGTTGGGAATGAAAATAATATGCCAATTCCTTCAGTCTCTCATATACTTTTTGATCATCCTGCAAGGATTCATTCTCGAGATTTAAATGGTATAAACCTCTCAAACTTCTGTTAGTTCTTCATGATATACCTCCTAAAATTTTCAAATATATTCCTTTACTCAATGTAGAAGATGATGTTACAGGAGAAGAGAACATGGTAACTATTACACATTATTGTCATCACCCTTATGACCGTTAATGATGTAAACGTATATGTTGCCTTCAAAGGGGTCAATAGCCTGAATTCTTGAAGAAAGAAGGGAGAGGAACTTTCCCTGAGAGAAGAAGTTGTATTCTCCTTTGTAAAAACCCTATTAAGGAGGATTTCCATAGGCTTCTCTATACACAGGGTGCGGAAATGCCCGATTTCTGTAAGTTTCACTATATCTAGGTTGTGGAGTTTCCGCAAGCTACATTACAGCTAGTGTGCGACGACCTTCATACATGGGAAAAACAAGTATCTTCTTGATGCTTCTAGAAGGAGAATATTCTCTGGTGAGGTGGCCTCTAAATGGTTTGGATCTTACTCACTTTCATGATTTAGTGGGATCATCCTAACCTCATCACCTTATCCTCTTTAGATTATAAACGGAGAGGAGCTCTCATGGAGAAAGTTAGGTTGCAGAATTCTTGAGTTTTGTAGCTTGGAGTTTTTGGGCCTATGTTGGCTTTGAGATTTGCTTTGTCAAGATAGATTGTGAGTAGCTATTAGATACACAGTCTCAGAATCCATTGGAGAAAGAAATGTGTGGAAAGAAAGGAATTGTTGGAAGGAACCTAACAACATCAAGGCATATGGTTGTATATTTCTTCCACATTATATAATACAGCGGCATGTTTCTTTCTCATAAAATCATTCTCATTTTATTACATGACTCCTTGATCACATGTTTAGGTTTTTATTGAATCTACTATTGTTTATTTCACTTTGGTTGGTTTGTGTCATTGCAGATTTGATCTCACAAGAGCATCAGGGTGAAGTAAAGACAACAAAGATAGAAGGAAGTGATATCTAAAGGTATGTTATTCATTCCTTCTTATGATTGTAACTTAGGGAAAGCATCATGTCATGTCTTGTTTTCTTCTAGATCTATTTGGATCTAGGGGGATTTATTTGTGTTTGCACTTAACAATTAGCCCAATAACAATAACCTTTGAGCATTTCACATATTTCTTAGATATTAAACATGAAGATGTTTTTATGAGGTTATTCACTCGGTCATTAGTAGGAGAAGTGAAAATGTGGTTTATAAACTTACCATCTGAATCAATTACTTCTTGGATTGAATTTTATAATGTTTTCCTGCACAAATGGGATGAGATAAAATTTCATCATCAATATATTTCTGAGTTTAATGTTGTAAAAAGAAGGAATGGTGAAACAATTATGAAATTCAACAAAAATTTGAATGTTTATATCAAAATTTACCTGTTGAAATTCGTCCTTATGAAGCTGCTACAAAGGTATACTATAGAGTATCACATCATCCTAATTTATCCTTTTACCTCAGAGAAGGGAAAGCTTCTACTTTGGAACAAATGTTTATAGATGCTAAAGAAATTAAAAAAAAATTATGGCCTTGTGGGATGTTGTCTGATCAAATAAAGGAGGATCTGAGTGAAAGGGAGCAGAAAGAAGAAGATGAACATGAACAATTAGACATGCATATTTAACAATAGGTAAATGATTATGAAACTGATTTTTACAATAATTTCTTGAGTGATTTTCATAGTGAGGAAAACAAATTTACTAATTATGAATCTGAACGAGATTACTGCTATGAGTATATTCAAGAAAATTTGCAGTATGATCAATTTTTTTTTCTCTATCTTTATATTTAGAGAGCTTAAATATTCATTAGCCTATGTATGATAAATATGACTCAGAAGCAAAGTTTAATAGTGAAAATGAGAATATTTACAAAACATCATTTTCAACATTTTTTTTATGTTGAGCCAATCTATGATGAATATGAGTATTTTGATGAGGAAACAATGAGATTTAAAGAAATGAGTTTTTCATTATCATATTATGATTTTTTTAAAGAACACACATATGATAGTGATGATAAGCAAATTGACTATGTTGATTTTGAATATTATGAAAAATAAGTCAGCATATTGTCTCCTGCCTCTTCCTCATTTGATATACACATGGAAGAACCTTATTTTACAAGAAAAGATATATTGTGCAACAATAATTCAATATTTGGGAACAAAAGGAGGAATCTTCTCATAAATTTCAAGATTATGTTAAAAAAATCAACTCATCACTATTTCACTGTGAGTGTGGGGTTCAGTTTTATGATGAGTCATAAATAGATATAGTGTTTCCTCTTATGTTAAAGGACTTATAAATTAATTATCATAAACAAAAATTACTTGGATATGCATCAATGGAACAATCTTATCTCATTAGCAGAATAGAGATCTTGAAAAAGAAGTTCAGTCTTTTGAACAAGTACAACAATCATACAAATAATCAGGTACTCGCTTCTTATCAGTATGAAGATCATTTAGTAGTATTCTTGGAGTCATCAGGTAATGAGATTTTTTCATCATTCTTTGACTATAAATATCTATAGAAATTGCATGGTAAGTTTCCCATCACTTCTCTAATGCAATCATTATTCTAGTTTTTCTTAGTCCTTTGTAGTAAGAGAGTTTATAATTTAATTAATGAAATGATTAATTGGTATAATTGGAAGTTTTATTATACATGACCAAGTTAAGTTCACTTAAATTAAGTAGGACGCTTATATAAATAAATTTATTGTTTGATGTATCATTTCAGTTTTCAGTAGAATACTTTATTTCAATTTTACAGTGGTTGTTTTCAATTTGTGTACATGTTTTAGGTATCAATACAAAATAAGGATCATTTTTATAGGAGAGACAAAACAAAGAAATTTGGTCCATGAAGATGTGCTTAGATTTCATGTAACTAGGAAATTATTAACACATTTTATTTATAATTTTTCATTCATTTTTTTGTAGATATCAGTAATTTTATTTCATTTTCAAACCTTGATTAGGTAAGAAATCATGTTTATGAATTACAATCCAATTTAGATTCTTTGAGTTATTTTGTTTTAAGAATAATAAGCTTCTTCAAACTGATGATTATTTATAGTTGAAGAAGCCAAGTTTGGTTTGTTTTGTTAGTTAGTTAAAATTTTATTTTCTCATTAATATGAATACAATTTGTAACAGTGATGCTACTAAGTAGCCTAAAAAACTAAGCATGATATTTTGACAAGTTTGGTGAAGATTTTATTTATTTCTTTATTTTAAATTGAAAAAGTATGTTTAGGATAATCCTTCTAAATTTAGCTTCGATATTAGATTATAGCTGATAAGTTTTTTCAAGGTTAACCTTTAACATAAGAAAATTTTAAACATAGAAATTCTACCTATAGGAGAAGGTATAGTTTGAACTGAAGGAAAATTAATCTCAGGGTATCCTCAACATGTAGACAGTCCTACACTATTTTAGATCTAAAACAAATATCATCCCTTGTGTTATATAACACATTGATTTCCCCCATTTGAAATGCAATAAAGTAAAATTTTAAAGACATGTGGTGAAAGGAAATTCATTAATGATTACCCCATATTATCCAAAAGGATATGATGAAAGAAAATTCATAAATTATTTCCTTCATCTCAAATTAATCAAATTATAAACATGAAGTGGTGAAAGGAAATTCTAATTTAGGTATGCAAATAACTTCACCAAGGCTATGGATGCCTACTGGAAGTGAAGCAATATATGTGATGGCTTTCAAGGATGAAACTAAATATCTTTATCATTACTCTATTATTAATTCTTTTTCAGTAATGTTTGTATCTTGATCTGATTAGATTTTATCTAGAATGAATCTAAATATTATTTATAACCTTGAGTTAAGATAAAATCAGTTAGAAATATGATATTTTAGTTAAATTTAGAATGATTATTTTAGACAATTCTTGAGTAAGTTTAAAAAGGAAATTATTTCATTATCCTTTCTTGAAATTTATTTTCAAGCATGTTTCAATCTCT
>ML779327.1:626524-661644 GCA_009831015.1 Picea engelmannii
AAGGGAAATAAACCTCCCTTTTTTAGAAATAATCCTCAAGGACATCCATCGTTTAGAGAGCCAAGAATGGCTGAAGTGGGGGAGCAAAGGTAGAGACAAACGCCCATTTAGTGTTGGGGTTGTAAAGGGAACCACAAGTACAGGGATTGTCCCCATAAAAATGGCAAAGCCAGAACTATCCATATTGTTCAACAAGCTGAAATAGTGGAGGACATGGGCAGTAGAATGCCAAGGATCTACGTAGCCCTGGACAAAAAACAAGTTGAATTTCAATCGCACATGATTGAAGTGGAAGGTATGATTGACAACCAACCATTTATTATTTTAATTGATTCAGGGGCTAGCCATAGTTATGTAGATCCTAGGGTGGTGGAAATTTTTCATTTATCAAGAAGAAAACATGAAAAGTATTGGTTAGTGCAGTTGGATACAGGAACCAAGAGGAAGGTCACTGAGTTGATTAAGTCATGTTCTGTAGACATGAATGGATTGAGCACGAAGGCTGAATTGAATAATCTGCTTTTAGGTTCTTACGACTACTTAATTGAGATGGACTGGTTGGACCAGAACCATGCCCTTTTGGAATATCGTAACAAGAAGTTTACATGCCTGGATGAGGAGGGAAATCGGAAAATAGTCCAAGGAATTCCTAGGGTTGTGGTTGTTAAAGAAATCTCAGCCATGCAACTGAAGAAGTGTTACAGGAAAGGCTATCAATTATTTGCAGACCATGTGGAGGAAGAATCCAGAGATGAAGTCTCAAATATTGGGGACCATGAGGTACTCACAGAGTTCAAGGACATATTTTAGGAGGTACCTGGACTACCTCCAAAGAGAGACATCGATTTTTCTATAAATTTGATGCCTGGAGAAGCTCCAGTGTCAAAAGATCCTTATAGAATGAGTACGCCAGAGTTGAACGAGTTGTAATTGTAGCTTGAAGAGATTTTAAAGAAGGGGTACATTCACCCCAGCATGTCACCTTGGGGTGCCCCGGTCATGTTCATGAAGAAGAAGGATGGGATTGCATTGATTTCTGGTATTTGAACAAGGTAACTATCAAGAAGAAGTATCCTTTGTCGAGGATCGATGATATTTTCGATCAGTTGAAGGGTGCAAAAATATTTTCAAAGATAGATCTCAAATCCGGATATCACCAGGTGAGAATAAAGGATGAGGACATCAACAAGACCGCCTTTAGAACAAGGTACGGTCATTACGAGTTCATAGTGGTGTCGTTTGGACTGTCAAATGAACCTGTTGTTTTTATGTGCTTGATGAATGGTGTATTCAGGAACTATTTAGACAAGTTTGTCATAGTCTTCCGGGATGACATCTTGGTGTATTCCAAGTCAGAAGAAGAGCATGAACAACACCTAAGACTGGTTCTGCAAGTGTTGAGAGCACACCAATTGTATGCCAAATTGAGCAAATGCTCATTTTACCAAAGTCAGATCCATTACTTGGGGCACATTATTTCGGAAGAAGGGATCAATGTGGATCTTGAGAAGGTTGAGGCCATCCGAGAATGGTCAGCACCAAGGAATGTGGCATAAGTTAGATCCTTTATGGGTCTGGTGGGCTACTACAAAAGTTTTATAATAGAGTTCTCAAAGATAGCTCACACTATCACTTCTTTGCAAAGGAAGGAGAAAAAGTTTCAGTGGACTAAAGAGTGTGAGAAAGGTTTCCAGCGATTGAAGCAGCTATTAACCAACACTCCAATCTTAAGGATTGCATATCTAAATATGGATTTCGTGGTGTGCACAGATGCATGTAAGGAAGGGTTGGGAGGAGTTCTTAGACAAGATGGATTTGTAATCTATTATGAGTCCAGGAAGATGAAAGAGCATGAAAAGAATTATGACACTCACGATTTGGAGCTGGCAGCAATCATCCACGCTCTGAGGAAATGGAGACATTACCTCATGGGAAGGAGATTCAAATTGAGAATAGACCACAACAGTCTAAAATATTTGTTTGATCAGCCAACCTTAAATGCTAGACAAAGCAGGTGGCTAGAATTTTTGTGTGAATATGATTTTGATATCAAGCATATCAAGGGGAAGGAAAACAAGGTGGCTAATCCACTCAACAGAAAAGTGCATGACTTACATGCTACAACCATTAGCATGTACATGACTGATATTAAGGATAGAATTTTGGAAGCTGCAAATGTAGATTTGCAGTACAGAGATTTGGAAGCAAAGCTACAATAGAGTGAAAGGCCACAGAAAAGGGAAAGTTACACCTTGGAAGCTGATGGATTACTTGTGTATAAAGACAGAGTGTATATACCCAATGTCCAGGAATTGAAACTTGCGATTCTAAAATAAATTCATAATGTGACTTATGATGGACACCCTGGTTATCAAAATATTGTGGCAGCAGTCAAAAGCCATTACTTTTGGCCAGGTATGAAGAGAGAGATCATTGAATACATTGCCATATGTATGGAATTCCAGAAAGTTAAGGCTGAGCATAGGTACCCAGCAGGATTTTTGCAGCCTTTACCCATTCCTGAATGGAAGTGGGAAGTGGTGACCATGGATTTTATTACAGGATTTCCCAGAACAAGCAAGCAACACGATTCGATCATGGTTGTGATGGACAAGCTTAGAAAAGCTACCCATTTTATTCCACTAAAAACCACTCACAAGGCAGCAGATGTTGCTGACATCTTCTTAAAAGAAGTGGCACGCTTGCATAGAATTCCTAAAACGATTGTGTCTTATAGGGACCCGAATTTCACCTCGAATTTATGGAAAGGATTGTTCAAAGGATTCGTAATGAATCTGAATTTTAGTACAACATATCATCCCGAGTCTGATGGACAGACAGAGAGGGTCAACAGAGTAATAGAGGACATGCTGAGAATGTACGTGATGGACAAACCATCAAAATGGGAAGACTACCTACATTTCGCAGAATTCGCCTACAATAATGGGTATCATGCATCATTGAAGATGATCCCATTTGAAGCACATTATGGAAGAAAGTGAAACACTCCAGTGATCTGGAATAATCTAGCTAACAAAGAAGTAGTTGGGCTAGAGTTGCTCAAGGAGATGGAGGACCAAATGATAAAAATTAAGCAGAATTTGAAAGCTGCCCAGGATAGGTAGAAAAGTTATGCTGATAAGAACAAATCCCATAGAGAATTAAAAGTGGGTGATCATGTTTTCCTGAAAGTGAAAACTGACAGGAATTCCCTGAAGCTGGGAAGTTGCACCAAGTTGGCAGCTAGATTTTGTAGACCATTTGAAATCCCGAAAAGGATTGGGCCAGTTGAATATAAGCTTGCATTACCTACATCTATGACTGTACATAATGTGTTTCATGTTTCATTGCTTAAGAAATATATACCTAATGCTAATCATGTTATCGATTGGAATGTGATTCAGGTGGAACCCAAAGGTGTCCTGCAAGTGCATCATGTGCACATATTGGACAGGAAAAACAAACAGCTCTGGAATCAATCTATAGGGATTGTAAAGGTCCAGTGGACCTGGTACGGTCCTGAGGATGCAACATGGGAGCATGAAGATGTTAGGCGGATAGAGTACCTTCATCTTTTTGAAGATTTTGGAAATCTTGTTGATGCTGTGTGAAAGTTGCACTGAGGACAATGAAAAAAAAAGGGAGGGGGGTTGTAATGTCCCCAAGGCCGAGCCCTGTTGTAAATCATATTTGTGAAACAAATTTTAATTATGTCTTTTTAGGCTAGTGAGCCAAGTTAATATAAGCTGGTGGGTTTATGTGATTGTTAGGCCAGAGAGCCTAAGTGTTGAAGGCCAAGGGCCTGATTTTGTACATGTATCTATGCACATTATTAATAAAAAATATAAACATCGCCGTGTGCAGACCGACCACGATGAATGAGTGATGGGGGACTAAGCTTCCACAGAGTGGGCAAGGGATTAGGGGCTGGAAGGTGAGAAGAGTGGCTAAGTGTTGAGCCTATGGGGGGGATAAGCCTAGGGGATTTAAATCCTTGGGGAATAATATTTTAATATTATTCCAAAAGACATGTGAATATTATGTTTTATCTTAAGTTATTTTTGGAAAGACAAGCAACTTCCAAATGGAAGGAACATGTGTCGAAGGAATGCATGCAGTTGCATGGGTGACAAGTTTCAACCTAGGCGCATGTAAATAAAATGGCTGAGATGATCCATGATGGGAGTTCCGCCTCCATTCCACCTGACTGTCTGAACGTGAATGGTCTGACCTCTGCAAGAATACCCTGGTGTATCCCCGAAAGCCAAAAATCCTGTGTTGATTTATGAGATAGCCAGTACATTCCTTGCCTTAACAGTTTAAGCCTGTGTGTGGGATCTATGTACACCTTATGCAATCCTGAAACCAAACCGTGAGTCTATTTTGTGATTGTTGAGCTTGTTTGGGAATCCCGCATCTATTTTTCTAGTTGGTTGTTGTGGCCACGCAGTGCTGGACTGCACGTGTCTTACTAGCCAGTGTGAGTCCATGCCTAGCCTATGTGTAATCTCTCTCTAGGTGAGGGAAGTGATTGTTGTTGGAAGAGGCAGGTTGTCAGACTTGTGAGCAACTCTTTCCAGGTGAGAGAGTTTGTTGGGAAGTGGTTTCTTCCAGAGAGTGTCCAGCACCATCTTCGGGCTCTGAGACTTCCTGATCTAGCCTATTGTCAAGACCTAGAGAGGGAGGTTTAGAACCGATGGACTATGCTTGTGAAGGTGTATACTCCTGGGCAGAACAAACATGTGGGGAATGAGAGTCTGGGAGTAGTGGGCGTAAGATGGCATCCTGGGAAGAATCCTTCCAGTTGTTCTATGTTGTTTTCCCTGTAACCTCAGCCTAGCCTAGGATTCCTTGCCTTGGGGTGGAGCTTAGTCCCAACTCGGGGGTGACCCACTACTGATCTTGATGAGCAGCGTGGTCTAAGGCTAGGAAGTTTGTGGAAGGCCTGCATGTGGTTGGTGAAATTACCACCATTTCAAAGATAAGTACCATATGATGTTTTAATTACGTTTTTTCATGTTTGTGTATTTATTTTTATCATGTATTATGTAGTGCATATGAAGTAATGTTAAAGCCATTGATTATTTATAATAGTAGTAATTCTTATGGTTACTCTTATTTTAAATTTGTTTCATTTTCTTAAATGCATGTTTTATATATAGAATTAAGTATGAGATTGTTATTCTGCAAAGTAGCGCATGCCCAGCCCGGGATGGGGGCGTTACAGATGGTATATCAGTTTAGTTACATGGACAGTGACTGGTTGATCTGGTAGTGATAGGTTGGTCTACATTTATATTTTAGGGCGACAATATGGGGCAATGAAAGGAGTTTGTATCCTCCTTTTGGTTGGTGTCGTAGAATTAGGGAGTTGGAGCTTCATTTAGGTCGGAGCCTATAAACTAGGGGGTTGGACCCTCCTTACAGTTGTAGCTAGTAATTCAAGGAGTTGGAGCTTCCTTTAGGTTAGAGCCTCAGAAATAGGGTGTTGGAGTTGGAAAATTGGGAACATGGTGTTTTCTATGAATGTATTTATTCTAACATGTAAGAAAATTATTTTGTGGTTTTCTCCCACACTGGGTTTCCACATAAATCTTAGTGTACTGTGTAACTGTGGTGATTTTATTATACACTACTGATTTATAATGTCGATGATAAACTATTGAATGGTAACTGATCAAATTAATTCTTATATGCTCTGATTATACATTATGATTGAAAGTAGTTAAAAGTGATAAAAGTGTTCACACTCATTCACCCCCCCCCCCCTCTCAGTATTCCGACAATATCATCAATGATGTGCCTCAACTAATTACCATAAGATGTTCATCAACCATGTGATAACATCACTATGACATCTACCAAACCATATACCAAGATAACCAAGATATAATTTTAGCAATGTATCATATCATCACAAAGGTATACCATATCATGTACCATCATCATCAATACATGTATCAAGCGTGTACCATAAACATAACCCTCAATAAAATGTGTAAATAATACCTCTAATCCTATAGTAGAATTGTAATGAATAAAGGTCTGAAATTTTAACCATAGCTACTTTGAGATCTTTCTTCCATCTCCTCAAAATTCCAGGGTCTGAAACTTATCATAACAAAAGTTATAGTGAACATGGAATACGTTACTAAATTATATCCTATTCTAGAGAGAGAACCTGTACAACATGCCATGATCTCAATATTTGATATTTGATAATATTATGATTTTGTAACACTTTTTTGAAACTAGTTTAAGGACTAGTCAAAAACCCTATTTTCCACAGAGTGTGTCTCCAAAAGTACAATGGCCCGGAAGATGAAATGTTTACCATAGGTACCTTGACATGTCTTCTCAACAACCTCAAGTTTTATCTTTATTAATCATTCTATAAACAATGTTATAACTAAAAATGGTAAGTTGACCTTTAAATAACATACCTTAGAACACATTATCATAAAACTTCATCCTCCCTCGCAATTTCTCCCTTATTCACCTCATATTACCTATGAAATTCACCTCGGATCTCCTTGGTTACCTTAGATAAAAATCACTTGAGTTAATGTAACAAATGAACTCGTATGTGTCTTATTTATACTATATATGGCACCCTATTTTTAGGGTCGACTTGACCTAAATAAGATTCAATTTACTTTTTAATGATTATTCCATTGAGGCCTACTTTAACAACCACATCCATAATATTTATTGCAATTGAGCCGACTTGTAACTTATTTTTTGCAACAAATTTTCTTCTTTTAATTAATTTGGGATCGACTTGTCCCTTCTTGTTACAACTATTTACGACTTCTTAACCATACTTTGGGGCTTCCATATTGAAGAGAAAATATCTCCTTAACCGTGAGGAACCACCTCACACACCACCTACCATTGAAAATGGTATGATGTGGACTATCCATCTATGAGTGTGCTACCTATATTTACATTTTCCTTCATATCCTTATTCCTCAAAAAACTTCTGGTTTCATAACCACACCTCTATGGATTCTTGTAGACTTCTCCAAATGCACCCTTTAGATCTATTAACATCAATGGAAACCACTTCTATTGAAATCAATGACAACCAACTATCCAACACCAATAAACAACTGATATTCATTCACAGTTTTTTTGGGCATGCACAATATCAACGGTCCAGAGTTAATATCGCAATCTCTCTTCAGGCTTCCACATTTATCTACAAGTCTAAAAGGCACTTTCAAATGGACAGTTGAGATGCATACTCAGAGTCCCAATTTCAAATATTTTTCAGTTTTACTTCCTTGACCACTCTGAAAGGTGCTCATCAATGAATGATTCAGATACAACTAGATTTATTAATGGTCAGGAATTGATTTCAGAGTCATAGTTTTTTAATCCTTGTTTCATTTGCAGCTCTCATGGGTGCCTATCAATAAACAACTCAAATGTGATCATGGACCCCTATCAAATAAGATCGATCAACTATCCTGATTCATTTTCAGACTCCGACATTTTTAAGCCAACTGACATGTCAGTGTGCCAGCACAACATTTTCCATGCCAATCATTGGCTGCCACGTGTACACTTGCAAAACAACAAATACAAAGGTTAAAAATTCCAGAATCAAGTGATAGGTGTCGTGTCCTTTTACAACGTCCACACTTGTAAAAATCAATGTTGAGACGCGAGACATATAGATGATATTGGAATAACATCATCAAGGTCGAAGTAATTTATTTCTATAGAAAATCAGATCAACCACACTTATTTGTTCTAGACCGATCCGACAGGCAGTTCTAATTTATTTTTAGAATCCCCTTTTCAAAGTTCCTTTAGCTCAGATAACTATGAAGGGACACTTTGAAGGATGGTCTAGATCACTTCAAGGACTTATCCAATAGATGGTATAGATTCAATCTTGGGGTCCTCCATTTCCATGATGCAAAGTCATTTTTCCAGCGGGACCAACCAACGTGTGACATGCGTCACAACTGGATGACACTTTAGCACTAGTACAAATATGTATCGACCCACCATGTGTCCTGGATGAATTCATCAATGACCACACCCTTTTTTCCGATGGATGCACATATAATCGATGGTCCATATTCCTCTGATGGAACATCCTATGGATGATTGATATTAATTCTTGTATCTTCCTCATTAGAGTATTCATCTTCTCTATGAATATGAATTGAACATTAAGATGAACGTTGTGGATTGTCTTTCGTGTACTCCAACGAGCGATATGGATTATTTCTAAATATTGTGTTCTGAATGAAATTCAAAATATGACCCTGAAATGATTATTCAGATTGGAGGCTTAGATTTATTCTCGAACTTTTTTATTATCCCAATAAATGGTCTAGATTTTATCCTAGGCATTAAAGTAAAACTTGTTGATGAAGCATTGTCCTATAAAATTAACAGGTTCCACGTGTTCAAAGTAGGTGAACTATTAAATCTAGATCCCATGGCTTAAAAGTAGCATAGAAAAAAGGTTCCAAAGTCCGTTCTATCTGTATTCTTTGATTGTAATCGAACCAATTATAAATGCCATTGCCATAAAAATCTGAGTAAAACAAATTCCTAGTGAATGTGGGATTAATGAAAGAGAGATAAATGGTCACATTATCTTATCGGGGTCAATCCAATGGATTGTTTTTATAATGTCTTCTTCAGGATTAATTTGGGAATCCAGTCAACAAAATGAGGATATTTCACTTCAATGGTTGAATAAATCGATGGATTATCTTATCAGATCAACATTTTTAGAATTCAAAGATATCTCTAAGATCAAATAAAAAATTATGTTTGTAATTTCTCTATATAAATATCTTTTCAAAATATTATAAAAAGGGTGGGGGACTCTTTGCGCCCTAAGAAAATACACAACTTTCAATAAAAACTATTTCTACAGAAGATAGACAGATTCCAATTTTCATTTATAGGGTTTATGTGCTTCTTCTCTATGTTTCCATAAACCATTCTCTTCTAATTTGTTTATCCATGCCATAGTTGTTGCAACTTCATACAACCTCCACTGAAATAAATTACAAAATAATTATACAAGTACACAATTTCCTCTTCTTTGTTGTGAGTTAAGTAAGACTTGTGCTTTTATATTTTGTTAAAATTCTTCATATTTCATGACATAGGTAAATCCTTTGTTATTTCTTCCATTGGAGATGAATTAATATTTACCATTATTGGATACATTATGCCTTCTTTCAATTATTTTTTTATCTCAACTCTTATTTCCATCTTATTAATTTTGAAAGAACTTTATAATGAGATTATGCCTCTTTATTTTTTAATATTATTCATTGAAATCTCAAATTAAATTTGGGGTATTGAAAGGTCATTTTAATCAATTGAATTATTTTTATGAGATTCCTTGACATTGTTCTTTGATCCTAGAACAATCTCGGGAACAATAGGTCTAATGGTAGTAGACAAATACACTAACCACCCATGAAAAGAGTCATACCCACACCTATGGTACTCTAACCACCTACCTGTAGATGCGCTTTGAGAGGTCTTCCACCTATATAGGTTCCAAGTGGGTTAAACAATATAGGTTCCATTATACCATCTATAGAACTACATCTATCTCTCTCCTAGGATGATCCTCATGTTTTCCCCTCCATCTGGGCCTCATATATCTTGTAGGACAAACTATTAGAAAATCAGGATCGCAGAGCAATAAAATAAAACAAATGCAAAAATAAAACACAGAAGATGCACAATACAATAGAGACACAGACATACATGGTTCACCCAGTGTGGGCTACATCCACCAGAGATATTTCCAGGTCCTTCCTTTATTATTATCCAACAAAATAAGGGACACAACCTACAACAAACCTGACGTAACTTACTCTTCTTTCTCTCACAGTATCCTCACTTAGAATACAATATTCGCAATGATACATAACCGCAATACATTTCCCTTATAAAAGAGGGTTTCCTTCTAGGGAAAAAAACCCTAACATAACTTCTACCATCAGATATGTGACATTATAATGAATGGTCCAGTTTTACTATGAAATTACACTATACATTTACAAGACAATTTTTCATTTGGGGGCTTCACCCCCAAACCCTCGTCGGGGTCCTGCTTTCCCCCAGACCCCGCAGGAGGGGAAATCCCCAACTTCACTCCCCCATGTGGAGGAGTGTACATTCTTCCGAGGTGTAAATTTTTCATGGATGAAAACAAAGGCCTCTAAATCAAGAAGATAATCAGGCTCCACAACCAACAATATCTCACTTGGAGATTGGTCTCAACCACTACATAAATGTTGTGTCTATTGGACTATGATCCTTTTTAGACCTGGAAAATTTATCATCTTCATCTTCATGCTTGAATACCAACTGAAACTAAGAATGAACTCAGTTTATCCCTAGTTACTCCCTTTGTTAACATGTCTGTGGAATTATGGCTAGTGTGTATCTTTTCCAACTTCAAATGTCCATCTTCCAAGACGAATCTTATGAAATGGTACCTGAGATCTATATTCTTAGTATTTTAATGGAAGGCATAGTTACTTGCAAGATGAATGTAACTCTCACTGTCACAGTACAACCTGCTATTCTCCTGCTTCTTTCCCAATTCCTCCATAAACCTCTGTAACCAAATTATTTCTTTACTAGCCTTTGTAGCAGCAACATACTCTGCGTCTATTGTTGAAAATGAAACAACCTTTTGCAGTTTCTCCATCCATCTTACTGTTGTTACACCTATAGTAAAAACATACCCTATGGTGCTCATGTTGATATCTTTATCACCATCCATATCAAAATCAACATATTCCTGTAGAACAGTTTATGAACCTCCAAAACATAATGCATGAGTAGCAGTACCTCTCAAATACCTGAGAATCCACTTTACTTCCTCCCAATGTTATTTACCTATATTTTTCATATACCTTCTCACAACACCCACTGCATGTGCAATATCTAGTCGTGTGCAAACCATCTCATACATAAGGATGCCGATTTTTGATGAATAAGGGACCTTGGACATGTATTCTATCTCCTCCTATGTCTTGGGACACATTTCGTTAGTTAATTTGAAATGGTTGGCCAAAGGTGTTCTATCTGGTTTTGCATTATGCATTCTAAACCTCTCCAACACCTTCTATATGTACTCACCCTAAGACAATGTCAATTTGCGATTTTTCATGTCTCTTGTTATTCTCATACCAAGTATTTTCCATCACAAATGAATTAGCTAATTTATTCTTTAGCACATTTATATCCTACATATTAGACCCTGCAACAAGCATGTCATCTACATACAATAGCAACATAATGTAGTTTCCATTTTCTAGCCTTAAAAAAAAACACAATGATCAAAATGACATCTATTATAATCTTGTTTTGTCATAAACCAGTGAAACTTCAAATACCATCGTCTTGGATATTTCTTTAGTCTATACAAGCTCTTTTTCAACCTACATAAAAAAATTTCCTTCCCTATGAGATCACACCCCTATGGTTGTTGCATATACATCTCTTCCTCCAAATCCCCATGGAGAAAATTTGTTTTTACATCTAACTGTTCAAGATGGAAATCTTCTACTCCCACAAGAGTTAAAATAGTCCCAATTGAAGTCATTTTAACAACAGGGGGAAATATTTCATCAAAATTTATACCTTTCTTTTGTGTAAACCCCTTTACAACAAGTCTAGCCTTGTACCGCTTTTTTCCTCAATCTTCTTCCTTCAACTTGTAAACTCATTTATTCTACAATGCTCTTTTTCCTGTAATCAATTGAACCAAATCCCAATTCTGGTTATTTACCATGGAATCCATTTCCTCTTTCATACCTTGCTCCCACTTCTTTTTCGTGTCTACCTGCATTGCCTCTTCATAACATTCTCCTTCACCAGAATCAGTCAACAATAAATAATACAATGAAGTAGAGTATCGTTCAAGGGATCTACTTAACTTGGTAGATCTTCTAAAAACACTTGTAGGCAAGGTACATGTTTCTCCTGTTGTTGTACATTTTGATTTTTTGGTACCTTTGGAATTTCTTTTTCAGTGATCTCATCAAGCACTATGTATTATGGTTTTTCTTTTTCCTTTTTCTTTCTCTGCAACTGATCTTTGTACATGACCTTCTCATTGAATATGACATCTCTAATCCTAATGATTTTTTTATTTTTAGAATTCCATAAGCGATAACCAGAATCATTAACACTGTATCCAATAAAGGTACACTTCTTGGATTTTTCCTCATGCTTTGTTCTATTTCTTTATCAATATGGACAAATGATTCACAACCAAAAGTGTTCAAAAAAGAATAGTTGAAATTTTTACCTATCCATTCCTCCTCTGGAATTCTACCATCTAGATATCTTGAAGGTCCTCTGTTTATTAAGTAAACAACCGTATCTATAGCATCATACCATAAATTTAATGGAAAACCAACATGCAATCTCATACTCCTTGCATGCTCCATGATTGTCCTGTTCATCCTTTTTGACACACCATTTTCTTGTGGTGTTCCTGAAACTATATTCTCTCTACGAATCTCATGGTATGAATAGTAATCATCAAACTCCTTGCTGCAATATTCACCTCCATTTTCTGATCTGAGACACTTCAACCTTTTTCCTGTCTCATTCTCAACCAAATCTTTCCATTTCTTAAAAGTATCAAAAACATCAGATTTTTTTCGGATGCAATAAACCCAAGTTTTTCTAGTTACATCATCAATAAAAGTAACATAATAATGAGAGCCACCAAGAGATGATACCTGAGTTTGTCCCCATACATATGTTTGCAAAATATCTAACCTTTCACTCTTCCTTTCTTTTCTGACTCTGAAAAATCTGACTCTCTTATGTTTTCCATAAACACAATGCTCACAAAAATCCAAATCAATTTGTTTAAGATCTGGAAACAAATTTATTTTTTGAATTATCTGCATCCCCTTCTCACTCATGTGTCCAAGACTATGATTCCATAGTGTTGTATCCACTCTTATAGAATCTAAAGAGATAGAAGAGTTTATATTACCAGTAGATAAATACATTGTACCTACCTTCTCTCCTTTTTCTATTACCAATGATCCTTTGGTGAACTTCCACAACTTATCTGGAAATATGGATATACAACCTTCACTTGCCAACTTCCCTACTGAAATTATATTTTTCCTTAGATATAGAACACGTCTTACCTCTTTCAACAAACATTGATTTCCATTCCTTTTCTTTATTTTTACCTTTCCCATTCCAATAATTTTTCATGGTACATCATCACCCAAATGAACCTGTCCAAAATCACCTTAAACATAATCCAGAAAATGTTTCCTATTGGGTGTGGCATGAAATGAATCCCATGAATCTACTACCCAAGACTCATAAATATTATCTACAGAAAGAATCAAAKCATTTTGTAACACATCACCTATTACATTTGCTTCCTGATTTTTCTCCTATTGTCCATCTCTTTGTTTCTTTGGAGCACTGCATTMTTTCTTCATATGTCCTTTATTCCCACAATTCCATCACTCTATCTTTCCCATTTTGTATTTGGATATTCCCTTCCTAGAATTTTAGCAGTTCCCTGACCCCTTTCCTCTATCCCTTTTGCTTCCCCTGTTCTCCATGTTTAACRCATTACCTTATGTMTCACTTGTGTTTTTCCGTCGCATTTCCTTGCTAAGAATAACACCRACAACATGATCAAATTTTAAAGTATTTGAACTAGAGATAAAGTTACTTACAACCATGACCAAGTCGTTCCAACTTTCTGGGAATGAGATCAAGATTATAAGAGCCCTAACCTCATCATCAAAGTCCACTTTTACATAACGTAATTGATTAGTAACAGTATTAAATTAATTTAAATGATCCGCAACAGATCCACCTTTTGACATCTTCATATTAAATAATATATTCATTAGAAATACCTTATTGGACGCCGAAGTTTTTTCATATAGTTTATCCAATGCATCCATCATCTCCTTTGTTGTATTTTCTTTCGAAATATTGAAAGCCACTGACACTTTCAAGCTCAGTCATATCGTTCCTAGTGCATTTTTGTCAAGAACCTCCCATTCTTCTTCCTTCATGGCCATTGACTTCTTTTATATTCCACCCAATGGTAGGAACAGATCCTTCTAATATAAATAATCTTCCATCTACATCTTCCATAACTGGTAGTTTTGGTCATTAAATTTCTCGACCCTAAACTTTCCATCTTCCACATTGCTCTGACTCGAACTAGGAACCCTCATTTCCTGTGAGTTAACCTCACGCTGATACCAGTTGTTAGAAAAATAGGATCACGAAGAAATAAAATAAAACAAATGCAGAAATAAAACATGGAAGATATACAATACAATAGAGACACATATATACGTGGTTCACCTAGTGTGGGCTACATCCACCAGAGAAATTGCCAGATCTATCCTTTATTATTATCCAACAAAAGAAGGGATACAACCTACAACACACCGGCTATAACTTCCTCTTCTTTCTCTCACATTCTCCTCACTCAGAATACAATATTCACAACGATACATAGTCGCAATACATTTCCCTCATAAGAGAGGGTTTCCTTCTAGGGAAAAAAAACCCTAACATAACTTCTACCGTAAGATCTGTGACCTTATATTGAGCTATCCACATTTACTATGAAATTACAATATACATTTACAAGGAAATTGAGCTATACCCACCGGGTGCCCGCTTTCCCTCGGACCCCGCAGGAGGGGAAAGCCCCCCATTCCCTCCCCCGCGTTGAGGAATGTACATTCTTCCAGGGTGTAAAGTATTCACGGCTAAAAACAAATACCTCTGAATCAATAAGATAATTAGGCTCCACAACCAACACAAAATAGTCCTACATTTCCATCACCAAGGAATTTTGTTAACTACTTACATGCTAAAAAAGATAACTTTCCTTCTTCATTTGCAAAACATAAAAAAATGAATAACTTTAAAAGGATAAAAATTGTCACTTATCAATGTCGCCCCACAAAACATTTGGAGGTAACTCTAGCTTCGGATCTCTGCAAAAGTTTATGCCAACATATGGGTAGTCATCAATGGTGATAAACTAGTGAGACAAGTAGAAAAAAATGTCATCATCAAATGCATTGTGGACATGCCCAACTCTAAGCCTGTGCACTAGATGCACCCAATAAACCATCTTGGGATATAGAATGATGGGTGGAGTGAGTAAGGTGAGAGGGAACATCGAAGGGAGTCTCCTAATTAAGAATGAGCATAAAATACTCCTATACCTAAATTTATTCTATCATCCCATCCTGCAATATGTTTAATGTTTATTTCATGTCTTAGGGACTCTAACCCATAGTACATCTATGGGTGTGATTCATTGTGAAATGATGTGGATCCATCCACTCAATAAATGATAAATTGGATTATCTTCAATATCGTGTTCTCTATGTTGTTAATGGTGACTTGGGATCGCATATTTTGGGTCCCCATAGAACAATATGTGTTGACATACTCCTGTATTGTAATGGAATCACCTCCATATCCACCTCCTTTCAATTTCAAAATCTTTCCCTACCAAGAAAAAACCGTAAGGAAGTGTATGTCCTCCATTTAGAGCTTGCAAATATCATCAACCAATACAAAGGAATCTTGGTTCGGTTTCTAGTACCCTATAATATTTTGTAGCAGTTGATTTTTAGCACGTATGTTGGGAATTGTGAAAAATTCAAGTGAGCTGCAAACTCAAAGGGAATTCATCACTTATAGGTCATCTACATGGAAGTTATCAATGTATTCATCCTCCCTTTCCCTCCAAAAAAATTACATCTACAAGCTTTGGGAATATTTTTTCATGTTAGAGGTATATTTTTCCACTTTCTAAGGGTTGTATGAACTCTTTGTGAAAAACAATTATGTACACATGCACCTCTCCTTCACTAGAAGTGCATGTAGATATATTCACATGTATCATGTGTGAAGGTAAGGCATGGGTGCACCTTCTCTTTTCTCAGGGAGGTCCCCATAAGTTAAAAATTTAGAAAAAAAACTAGATTTAAGAGGATGAAAATGACAAGGACGGAGAGAGCAGTTACCTTGAACTAACAAAACTAAAACCAACATTGGAATATCCTATTATCTTTATCATAAGTTTGAGGGTTCTTTGGAGCTAAAAGTAAGGGTTTGGTGAAAATTCAAAAGAACGTGGTAAAATTCCATTTTTTCATGTATAAGTTAGATTGTTTACCCACTTGCTATAGTTTAGAATGTCTTTCATTCATTTCTATGAGTTTTTTTGGTCAAAATTGATGCCTAACATTGTCATTGAAGATTTCCTTTTCATTTTTATAGGCGTGATAAATTTATTATGGTTATTTAGTGGTGTTTTTACATCACATTGGTCCAAGTTAATCCACATGGACATGTAATGGAATTCAAATTGGCATATAGGTTAGATTTTTCACCTTGTATTATGAATTATTAGTGTCATGTTCTAGTTTTTCCTTATGATTGACCCCACTGAATTGTTACGCTAATCCTTCTTTACCAATTATAAGTTTCATAACTTGCATGGTACAATCTAGTGATCATGGATGCCCTAGTTACTTCCTTACTTTCCATTTTGGAATCCATGATGAATTTTTTCATAAGCTCAAGAGATCTCTTAGCCATACCATGACTTTGTATTGAACCTACATGAATTCTTGTCAGTATTTTTCTGGCCATTCCCCATAGAGATCCCACATTCATGTTTCAATTTGTACTATTATGTTGCATACCGATGCTTGTGATTTTGAGCCTAATGCTCATTACAACTTTCCCTTTCATTCTTACTATTTATGCATTCACTTTGGTCTCTTATCTTTGCATCTATTTATTATTCATCTTTATTCCCTTATCCATGGAGGAACATGATTATTGTCCATGGCCTACACATCCTTCCTTGATATTTCATAGGTATATTATTTGTTCTAGGAACTAGTTTCCAGCTCCGTGACACTCATTTACTCCATTGTATCATGTAATTATTTTATTTTATTTCAGTATTTTATAACATGAAAAAGATACAAAAATCAAATATTAAATGAGAGAGAGACAGAGGGAATAATTAATATCTTTAGTTTTTGTGAAAGTAGTGTTAGTTATGATTACCTTGAACAAAGCAACAAGTTTTGAGTCTCCTTCTTGAGCAAGTTGGGTCTTATTATTTCCTTAGGACTTGAACCGTGATCTTTGACTTTTTACTCCTCTGGTTGGCTATTGTTCCAATCACTATGGAGAATCTATAAATGCATGTTTCATTGAAAATTTATATCAATGTGCCTCTTCACTTCATATAATATGGAATTCACCATTGTGTCATGTTTATGTTCAAGGGTTATCTTTAGCTTTTGTCAATCATTCCTCATAATTCTTGACTATCCATGTCAACCTTCCTAGTTGTCAAGTTTTTTTCGGTCACATTAGTACAATTGTTCTTTAATCATGTTGGTGTGGAAGGTCCTCATTGACTTCTCAATGATGGGTCATATCTCATTGACCGTGACACATTTCTTTGAGAGATTAGCATAGATTTGGTAGTGCCTTGGGCCTATTTTGATCATTGATAGGTTACCTTGTGCTTAGAAAATAACCTTTCATTGATGTTCACTAACTAAGTGGTTTCCCATGTGTTCGAAAAAAATACCTCTATTCACATATTGGGATTCGTGATGTAGCTTCACTTCCATTTTCATCATTGGTGAAATTCCACACCTTTTTCAACAACTTTCATTATTGGTTGTTACTTAGAGAGTCTCTTCTATGCACTATTTCCATCCAGTGCATACAAGAAACATAATCAATGGTGTGTTCTTCCAACTTTTGTCCAATACCTTCAAATCATGTTCCTCGTGTTTTTTCATGTTGGATGATGGGGAGTGCTCAATTCCCTCCTTCAAGCGGATCTCTTCCCATAGACATCCAATCATTTCCTCTAGGAATGGGATCTATAGATTCTATAGTACCTTGGGGCTCGTATTCATTAATGGAAGGTTCCCTTTCTATCAATAATGGGAATACATCAATGTCCTCTGATTTATATATTCCACAAGTGTTTGATCAAAAAATGTATAATTGCACTTTCTAGAATGTACTAGATACCTTGATGTCCATTATCATTATCGATGTTTGTCTCGTATTTGTTAACAATATACATCAATGAATAGTAATCAAATGCTTTCTACCATGTTTTAAATCAACTCATTTATTCACATGGAGAATATTGGTACCTTTGATAGGTTTGGACTGAAGACCTTGGACCACAATAATATCTTTTATTTATGTTGTTACTTGAGTTGTGCAAGACAATACCACTCACCCAAATGACTTTGGTACTTTTGTAGAATTAGTTTTTCATCTCAGAGTTCTAATTATTTTTTAGGAATAAGAGAGACATTAATAATATAAAATAGGTAGAAGAAAAAATATCAAGCACACGACACCATGATTTATCTTGGAAAACACTTACGGGAAAAATGAGCAAAAATTATATCTTTTTCCCTCGACCAAATCTAGCCAATGTATCCAAGTGAGCCTTCACCACTTACCTCCAGGAACATTACAATGGAGTATCCTAATCCTTTTAAATGATTATTTACATGAAATACATGGGAATAATACCACGACCTACTAAAACCATGGGCCCAAAAACCACCATTGTTTACCTAAAATAAATTTAACTCGTTGCCTCTTTTACTGATTCAAACTTAACAAAACATATTCCCCCTTGAACTTGAATTTGGGTAATTATATGGGTCCTGCCCTATTAATCATAACCTAGTTCCAACCATCTCACATTATGATATTATTTCACAAGCTCCCCCTTAATCAAATATTTAACTTGTGTGATTCAAACATCAAGTTGGCATACAAATACACCTGCCACCCTTGTACGTTTCCTAGTTGTTCATTTCACAATTTGATCCTACATCCTCTCTAGGAATGAGAGGGATGACTCCATGTGCATGCTACATGTATTCCTTAATAATGGATATTACAACAAACCCGAGGACTGCAACCTGCCTAAGTCTAGGCTTTACAAATTGGACCAAAAAACTATAGGGTGTTGCGTACAACCGGTCATGCACCCCTCCTTTTGAAAAAACACACATATTTAAATTCACGTAGAACAATGATTTGAATTATTTACAAAAACATTAATATTATCCTCATCGTGTGCCCAAAACATAAGCCAATAGGAAAAAAAAACCTATGATCATTACCAATTCTTGTGACCATCGCTTTTGCTTTGCCTATTGATTTAGACTATGAATTTACTTCAGATCTATGAAACCATATATCTTATGACATGGCATCACATAGAGTTCCAATCTATGAAATAAATACTTCCTTCCATCTTGCTATTGTTCTCCTCAGCCCATTAAGAAACAAGCTACTATTTTCCTATGTGTGGTGGAAATGAAAACAATGCTCACTCTCTCAGAAGGGTAGATTGGTCATCCTATCAGTCCTTCTAACCTAGCTCTGATATCATTTATTAGGAATAAGAGAGAAATTAATAAAATAATATATGTGCAAGAAAAATGACAAGCACTTAACACCATGATTTATCTTGGAAAACCCTTATGGGAAAAACCAAAAGAATATATCTTTCTTCCCTTCCAAATCCAACCAATCCACCCAAGTGATCCTTAATTATTCGCCTCTAGGAATATTATAATGGAATGTCCTAATCCTTTTAAATTCTTTATTACATGCAATCCAAGGGCACAATACCACAGGCTACCAAAATTATGGGCCCAAAAACCGCCATTGTTTACCTAAAATTGATCTAACTCATTAACTCTTTCACTAAGTCAAGCTTAACCCAACAATATTATCCTAGTGTACACTAAGAAATAGATCCAACTTTTATATTCTTATGGATATTATCTATTTGACATGGATCCACCATGTATCTTGCTCATGGATGTGGTTTCTACATTTTTTATACTTCATGCATCCGTAGTGTAATTGATTTGGCATCCATGTTTTTCTACACCTAAACATGGAAATCCACACACTCTTACTTCTCACAAAAGGAGCATGTACACACCTTTCTCGCTAACAATCTTGCATGTGCCTCAAAAGGTGGATAAAATGAATAACGAAAATCACATGCTCCTGAGTGGGGTTTATGGGAAAACTACTTTTGTAACTTCCTAAAATCCATTCCAAACAATATCAAGAAACATATAATGGTATAAAAAGAGGCCTAAATGGACGGAAAATCTAAACGCTAATGTAATAGAAGAGATATCATTCTGATATATCTACATCGGAGTAATTAGAGGTGGTTTATTCCCTTGGGTTTTTATGAACTTCATCACTTATAAATCCCTTGTTTTCGAAGTATTTATCCTTTTCATGAATTTGAGGCCTAAAACCTCTCCATTTTACTCATCCTTTTATGAAAAGAAGATTTTTATTCATGAAGCAGACCTGAGTGGCCTATGGATGGAGGGATCTCGATGAAACTTACAAAAGGTGTCAGTAGAAAATTAAGTATAACTTTGTATGATTTTATTTACTTTAATTAAAAAGGAATGTATATCTTCTTTCCCTCCCCCAAATTCAATGTTTTTCTTGAGTAATTGATCCCCTTCTACATTTGGTTGTGGAACTAAATATCTTTATTAGTTAGTTAGGGTTAGTTATCTCAATATTTATTTCATTTTTATCTATTGGTTTGAGGAAGCTTTTTTTCTTCTTTTGTGTAGATATTGAAACTAATATTGGATCAAGGAARAGTGGAGTAGGGMAAACACTTGAKATTTCATCTTCAAACAATTGTTAAGATGAATARGTCATCCTTGTAACTGAAAGGTAGTTACAACAAGTAGTTGTAGACAAATCTTAGAGATAGAAGTGCATTTTTCTCCAAATGGATTAGTTATAATCCACACTAGCTATAGGATAAATTCATTCACAACAAAAGTCTAGAGTATAYGACCCTTAACACAAAATGATAACCAAGAACAACCATTTCTTGAAGGGGATAATATTTTTTAGAGTAAGTGGTCACAAGAATCAAAGATGTATAAATAGTTTTCCACCAAGGCCTTGGAGGTGGTATTAGAGTTGGCCCCTTCACTAGGGGATGTGTCTTAGATTTGAATCAAGGGAGAGTCAACAAATATGGTTGGGGATTGTTGGCCCTTTAATTTTTTGGACAACAAGACATGGTGGTGAAAAATTATTAAGTAGAGAATCATGCTTACATTTCCCAATTTTAGAATACATAATGGATAGCAAAGTGAAGTATAATGAAAAATGTGGCTAGGGAAGTACCATGGAATATTTTAGGGGATGTAATCCCCATTTTTTTGGCAGGAATGTGGTTGGAAAATTACATGTATAATAATGGAGAGTGATATGCATCCATTCCACTTGAATTTCTTAGTTGGTTTAATAATTTTGACTAGGTCCTTATGCCTTCAACACTTTCTCTATATGTTGAGATTCTAGGGTTGGAAAAAGGGTTGGATAGTTGGCTAATTTCTTGTTATATGTCAGAATATTAGTTGTTTCAATGGATATATGTCTAGATGGGTATTCAATGGGATGGAAATTTTTTCCTGTGTTGGTATTTCTAATATAAGAGCACAATGTTGTATCTGTTTTCCATTGAATATGATGATAAAAGACCTCTTGTTTTATATATATTTCATTTTGGGATTTCTATGCATGACATGTACATTGAGTATATTTAGTTATGCTTTATGATAGATGAGTTCTCTTGAAAACAATAAATGTTTCATCGTCTCTTAAATGTTTAAGAATAGTTAGAATTGATGCAAAAGTTAATGCATTGAAGTTTCTCCACCATTTTTTTACATTCACTATATGTCAAATTGTTGGAGTTACTTCACACACACCTAGGATTTATTTTTCCTAAGGTTTTTCCTTGTTTATTAGTCATAATTAGTCATTATCCAGTTTACTATATTTTCGGGGAGAATATTCCACCTGGAGAATATTCTCTTTCAGTTGACACATTGGTTTGACTAGTTGGGTTGAGTTTAGATGATGCATTAGTTTTTTCATCATGCAATATTGGGATCATAACTAGATAGTGCGCAATTGCCTTGGGATAATCGCCAGATTGGTTCATTACCCTTTATTTCCTGAGTTAACTCCTCACTACTCTCTGTTCAGTCAGTTGACTAAAGACTAGTTGACTAGTTAACTCAACTAGGTGCCAGTTCACTCCCGTAATTTCCTAAGAGACTAGACTAGGTGGTAGTTCACTCACATAACTACTAGTTTGTGTCTAGATCACTCTGTACCACCACTATGGTGCACTGGTTCTCCTCCAGTTCACACTCATTGAGTTATACAGAGTATATCATGTGTAAATTATTCAGTATTCACAACGGTTAATAAGAATTATTCCATTATTTCTCTCCTTCTTCTTCTTTCTCCAATTCTCTCTGCAGATGTGTGTATTATTATTTAGCAAGATCTATTTTTTGCAAGTTCAACACATTTACATGGTATCAAAGATGATGGACTACTAATAAAAATCTACACCAAAACATTTTGTAGGTACAAAAGATTGAAGACAACGAAAAGATGGATTTCCAAAAATAATTCATTCTTACGCCTTACAACTATTTTTCATGGAAGGATAAAATATCCATACATCTCTGAACCAAAGGGTTTTATGATTTTACCTTGAATACAGTTACAAAACTGACATAATCCATAGAAAAATACAAGTACTTAAATCACATGGATGAGGCACTCAGAACAACTTACAGTATTATTTCTCCTGATCTCCTTTTTCACATATATTCCTATAAGACACCCAATGAAGCCTGGACCAACTTGGAAGGGATATTTGGAAAATAGGATGAGATGAGGGGACACATGCTGGATGTGGAGAAACTCATATTGGATCCAAAAAGCTTCGACAATATCCAAGATTTCTTTACAAAATTCAAGGATTTACTGTCGCAACTCAAAGCTTGCGGGGTTGATAAATTGAAGGAGGAGAAACAATTGGTTCTAACCATTATCTCCAAGCTTGGTCCTAAATTCTCTATATTCACATCCACATTCCATTCTGTCAAATTCACCTTAGGATCCACCTAGAAGATGCCTTCTCTTGAAGATTTTATCGAAGCCCTGACACAAGAGCAAACCAAGCTCATCAACATGGGAAAAATCAAAGGCCCAAAGGCACATTCACTCACTATGCAAGATGATAGCCACAAATATAAAAAATATAAATATAAATATAAATGGAAATCTCATGCACATTCGAAGAAGGAAGGGTACACAAAACCCTTCACTGATGCCTCCGGATCCAAAGGGGAAAAGGGAAGAAAAGGGGAGAAATGCATGTACTGCCACAAGGGATTCTATTCAGAATCCACATGCATACAAAAAAAAAAAGATATGATGTCTCTAATAATTCAAAAAAACAAACTTGGATATCGCATCCCCAAGGGTGCCAAGAAGAAGAATCCAGAAGATCTGAATTCCAAGAAAGGAAATTCTAGCCATGCCTTGATTTCCATCAACTCCTCTCTCTATGCTTGGATCATAGATTTAGGAGCATCACATCACATGGCTGCCTCAAAAGAAGTATAATATTCTTTTGATGCATGCAATGGTCCTCCTATTCTCATGGGGGACAACTCTTTTGTCGAAGTCACCAGCAAAGGAAGGATTGAACTCACCAACGAAAGCTTCGATAACATGCTACATGTTCCCAAACTTTATGTCAAACTTCTCTTTCTATATCAGATGGCGAATTATCACACCGGAAATAAATTCATATTCACACCAAATTCCATGTACATCTACGACATGCAAACCAACTCCAGGGTTGCTACCGGTGAGGTAAATCATCAGTCTAGATTGTATACATTTTTTGAATTCATTGAACCTTATTCTACTTTACTGCTTACTCATGTTGATGAAAGTAGTAGGATATGGCACGAAAGTTTTGGACATTTGATTTTCAGATACATGCAACATCTTAGGAAGAAAATATTGGTTGAAGGTCTACCAGACATCCATTTCTCCAAGGGAGTGTGTGAGGGATGTGTTCTCGGGAAACACCCTCAAGAGAAATTCGACAAGAGAAAGTGTCAAAGAGCCTCCACACCTTTAGATATGATCCAGAGTGAATTTATGGGTCCTTTTCCACATCCATCGATCAAAAAAGAGATGTTTTTTCTCATTTTTGTTGATGATTTCTCACGTTTTACATGGATCTACTTTCTTAGGAAAAAATACAAGGTCTTTCAACACCTCAAAGATTTCGAAGCCCTGGTTGAGACACGTCCCATAAAGAAGATCAAGGTCCTTCGAACTGATAACAGAGGAGAGTATGTAAATCATGAGATCCATGATATTTTCCATGAGGTAGGGATCCATTTGCAACACACAGTTCCCTATACTCCTCAACAAAATGGAGTTGTCGAGTGAAAAAATAGATCTCTAAAAGAGATGGCATATTGCATGTTGCATGCAAAGTCTCTACCACAAAGACTGTGGGCCGAAGCACTTAATTATGCAACATACATCCAAAATAGATATCCCCATTTATCTGTCAAGGATAAGACCCCCCATGAGGCTTTGAGCGGCCTCAAACCGATAGTGACCCACTTTCTCATTTTCGGTTCATGTGCATGGGCACAGATTCCCTCTGAAAAGAGGAAGGCACTTGATCCACAGAGCACTGAGTKCATTTTTGTTGGATACCCTGACGGTGTGAAGGGATATAGACTTATTGATTTTTCCTCGGATTGACTCATCATTGAGAAAAGTGTCCAATTCRAGGAAAGTGTCTCGCATGTACCTCAACAACTGCATGCAAACACCTTCATTCTTCCACCTGTTCAAKATTATCAACATGCACATGCCGRCTCTTCAGACGAGAGTTCTAATTCAGAGGACTCAAATGATTCATATTTAGAGTCAGTACAGTCAGATGTAGAGTCAGAGCATCCAAATGCAGTTGGAGAGATAGAGCAAAGGCCCAAGTGGGCACAGACTACTCTTCAAGATGMAGGGGATCTCGTTGGTGATCCAACCRACACTAGGAGGAATCTATCTGATTTCAAGGATCCTCYTGTTGCACTCACTGCCACTGAACCATTTCCCTCCAGGAATATTTTCTTGGTTTATTCTTCAGATCCACCTTCTTATGGCTAGGATTCTAGAAATGCCTCTTGGGAATCCACCATGCAGGAGGAGTACAAATCCCTCCTCGAGAACCAAACTTGGGATCTAGTTCCCCTTACTTCTGGGAGGAGACTTGTCAGCTGCAGATGGGTCTACAGGACCAAGAGCGCAGTGGATGGAAAAATTAGCAAATACAAATCCAGGCTTCTCGCCAAAGGCTTTCATCAGGTTCATGGTATTGACTATGATGAGACCTTTGCTCCAGTAATGAACATGGATACCATGCAATTGGAAATTTCCATTGCAGCAGCCAAAGGATGGGAAGTCCATCAAATGGACGTGAAGAATGGATTTCTTCATGGTGATATCTCTAAGGAGATCTATATGTAGAAACCCCAGGGATTTATGCAGGACTCATCTTTGGTCTGTTGACTGAAAAAGTCCCTTTATGGCCTCAAGCAGGCTCTGAGGGAATGGTCTGCCAATATGGACTACTACCTGTTGTCATAGAAATTTGTATGTTGTAAATAAGACCCGAATGTCAACATGCTCAGGACAGCTAATTCACTTCTACTTTTAGTTCTATACGTTGATGATTTGTTGATCACCAGTTGATCGACTTCAGTGATTGTTGCAGTCAAGAGGATTCTACATGATAGGTTTTTGATGATGGAAATGGGTCCACTACACTTCTTCCTTGGACTCGAGATCAGTCATGATGCATCAGGCATCAAACAGTCTCACGCCAAGTATGCATGATATCTCCTTGAGAGATTTCACATAAGAGACTGCAAGTCTTCTCTAACTTCTTTCCTATCAGGAGTCAAACTTGAGGATGGAGGGGAGACTCCAATAGTTGAAAACACATTGTGCAGATAGCTAGTGAGGAGCTTGTTGTATCTCACACACTCCAGGCCAGACCTCTCATATGCAGTTGGCACAGTTTGCAGGTTCATGCAGTAGCCGCATGAGATACATTGGAAGGCTAGAAAATGTATCCTTCGATACGTACATGGAACCATCACCTTTAGTATTCATTATTTAGAAAAATCTACATTAGATCTCATCAGGTTTACTAATTCTAACTGGACTGGTGATAGCACTGATCACAAGTCCGCATATGGTTTCTCACTCAGTCTTGGTTCTAGGCCTATCTATTGGTTGAGCAAGAAGCAATCTTTCATTTATCTATCTTCAGTCGAGGTAGAGTACAAAGGGGTATTTAACATAACCATTCAAGCTATGTGGCAACTGCATTTTCTCCCTGAGTTGGGCATTCAGTTTCATCGGTCGATCGTCATCTGGTGTGACAACCAGAGCACTCTGAAGTTCTACAGAGATCCAATTCATAGACAGCGGACAAAGCACATCGACATCCACTTGCACTACATCTAGGACTTAGTACACGAGGGTATCATTGACTTACAGTTTTTTCCTTCAATAGAAAAGACGATATATATCTTCGCCAATGCCTTCACTGAGCAAAAGTTTCATTCTCTGTGAAGTCATATTGGAGTGAAGAACAAAGTTGCCTATCAACTGTAGTTCTTCGTTTTACATACATTGTACCTTGAGGGGGGGGGTTCCCATGAGGTTTTCCCTCTTTCCTCACTTTATTTTCAGTGTATCGTTTGTATTTGGGTATCTAATATGGCCTCGTTGCTTGGACCCATTCTTTATTTTTACCATAGTGATGTTTAGGGGGGGTGTTGGAGTTACTTCACACACACCTAACATTTATTTTTCCTAAGGTTTTTCCTTGTTTATTAGTCATAATTAGTCATTATCCAATCTCCTATATTTTAGGGGAGAATATTCCACTTGGAGAATATTCTCTTTCAGTTGACACTTCAGTTTGACTAGTTGAGTTCAGTTTAGATGTTGCATTGGTTTTGTCACCATGCAACATTGGGATCATCCCCAGCTAATGCGCACTTGCATTGGGATCATCACCAGAATGGAGGATTACACTTTATTTCTTGAGTTAACTCCTCGCTACTCTCTGTTCAGTTAGTTAACTGAAGACTAGTTGACTCGTTAGCTCAACTAGGTGGTAGTTCACTCCCGTAACTACCTAAGTGACTAGACTAGGTGGAAGTTAACTCCCGTAACTATTGGTGTGTGTCCAGCTCACTTTATAACACCACTATGGTGCATTGGTTCTCCTTTGGTGCGCACTCATTGAGTTATACAAAGTATATCATGTGTAAATTATTCATTATTCACAACAGTTAATGAAAATTCTTTCATTCTTTCTCCCCGTCTTCTTCTTTCTCCAATTCTCTGTGCAAATGGTGTATTATTTTTTAGCTAGATATATTTTGTGCAAGTTCAACACATTTACATGGTATCAGAGCCGACGAAATGCTAAGAAAAAGCTACACCAAAATGTTTTGCAGGTACAAAAGATTGAAGAAAATGGAAAAATGGATTTCCAAAAAGAATTCATTCTTACACCTTACAACTATTTTGCATGGAAGGAGAAAATATCTATGCATCTCCAAACCAGAGGATTGTATAGGTAAACCTTGAATACAGATACATAACCAACATAAGCCATGGAAAAATCCAAGCACTTAAATCTCATGAATGAGGCACTTAGAACAATTTGCAGTGTTATTTATCCTGATCTCCTTTTTCACATATCTTCCTGTAAGACTCCCAATGAAGCTAGGACCACCTTGGAAGGGATCTTTGGAAAATAGGATGAGATGAGGGGACACATGCTGGAGGTGGATTTTCTCACATTGGATCCAAAAAGCTTCGACAATATCCAATATTTCTTTACGAAATTCAAGGATTTACTGTCACAACTCAAAGCTTGCGCGGTTGATAAATCGAAGGAGGAGAAACAAATGGTTCTCACCATTATCTCCAATATCGATCCTGAATTCTCTGTATTCGTATCCACATTCCATTATGTCAAATTCACCTCAGGAGCCACCTGGAAGATGCATTCTCTTGAGGATTTTATCGAAGCCCTGACACAAGAGAAAACCAAGGTCATCAACATGAGAAAAATCAAAGGTCCAAAGGTGCATGCACTCACTGTGCAAGATGACAACCACAAAGATCAGAAATCTAAATATAAACATAAACACAAATCTCATGCACATCCAAAGAAGGAAGGGTACACAAACCCTTCACCGATGCCTCCATATCCAAAGGGGAAAAGGGAAGAAAAGGGGAGAAATGCACGTAGTGTTACAAAGGATTCTATTCGGAATCCACATCCATGCAAAAACAAATAGATCTGATGTCTCAAATACTTCAGCAAAACAACCTTGGAGATCGCATCCCCAAGGGTGCCAAGAAGAAGAAGCCAAAAGATCTGAATTCCAAGAAAGGAAATTCTAGCCATGCCTTGATTGCCATCAAATCCTCTTCCAATGCTTGGATCATAGATTCAGGAGCATCACATCAATGGATGCCTCAAAAGTAGTATATTCTTCTTTGGATGCATGCAAAGGTCCCGTTATTCTGATGGGGGACAACTCTTCTGTCGAAGTCATCGACAAAGGAAGGATTGAACTCACCAATGAAACCTTTGAGAACGTGTTGCATGTTCCCAAACTTTATTTCAACCTTCTCTCTGTATATTAGATGACGAATTCCGACACCGGAAAGAAATTTGTATTCACACAAAATTTTGTGGACATATATGACATGCAAACCAACTCCAAGGTTGTTACCAGTGAGGTAAATCATTAGTCTAGATTGTATAAATATTATGAATTCATTGAACCTGATTATGCTTTACTTCTTACTCATGCTGATGAAAGTAGTAGGATATGACAGGAAAGGTTTGGACATTTGAATTTTGGATACATGCAATAACTTAGCAAGGAAATATTGTTTGATGGTATACCAAATATCCATTTCTCCAAGGGAGTGTGTGAGGGATGTGTTCTTGGGAAACACCCTCAAGAGAAATTCGAGAAGGGAATGTCTCAAAGAGCCTCTGCACCCTTAGATATGATCCAAAGTGACCTTATGGGTCCTTTTCCGCATCCAGCGATCAACAAAGTGAGGTTTGTTCTCATTTTTGTTGATGATTTCTCACGTTTTACATGGATCTACTTTCTCAGGAAAAAATATGAGGTCTTTCAACACCTCAGAGATTTCAAAGCCATGGTTGAGACATAGTCCAGAAAGAAGATCAAGATCCTCCAAATTGATAATAGAGGAGAGTATGTAGATCATGAGATCCATGATCTTTGTGATGAGGCAGGGATCTAGTTGCAACACATCTTTCCCTATACTCTGCAGCAAAACAGAGTTGCCGAGTGGAAAAACCGATCTCCAAAGGAGATGGCATCTTGAATGTTGCATGCAAAGTCTCTACCACGGAGACTATGGGATGAAGCACTTAATTGTGAGACATACATCCAAAAAATATCTCCCCATAGATCTGTCAAGGATAACGCCCCCTATGAGGCTTGGAGTGGCCTCAAACTGGAAATGACCCACTTTCACATTTTCGATTCACGTGCATGGGCCCATATTCCCTCTAAAAAGAGGAAGGCACTTGATCCACAGAGCACTGAGTGCATTTTTGTTGGATACCCCAATGGTGTGAAGGGCTATAGACTTATTGATCTTTCCTCGGACCGGATCATCATTGAGAGAAGTGTCCAATTCGAGGAAAGTGTCTCGCATGTACCTCAACAATCGCATGCAGATACCTTTATTCTTCCACCTGTTCGAGATGATGAGCATGAACATGTTGACTCTTTAGACAAGCATTCTGATTCAAAGGACTCAAATGATTCAGATTCAGAGTCAGTACAATCAGATGCATATTTAGATCATCCAGATGCAGTTGCAGAGCCAGAGAAAAGGCCCAAGTAGGAACAAACTACTCTTCAGGATGCAAAGGATCTCATTAGTGATCCAGCTGACACTAGAAGGACTCGATCTGATTTGGAGGAGCCTCCTGTTGCACTCACTTCCACTAAAGCATTTCCTTCCAAGCATTTTTTCTTGGTTCAGTCTTCAGATCCACAGTCTTATGGAGAGGCTACTGGAAATCCCTTTTGTGAATCCGCCATGCAATAGGAGTAAAAATCCCTCCTCGAGATCCAAAATTAGGATCTGGTTCCCCTTCCTTCTAGGAGGAAACTTGTCTAATGTAGATGGGTTTACAGAACCAAGAGCAGCGGATGGACAGATTAGCAGATACAAATCTAGGCTTGTCACCAAAGGCTTTCAATAGGTTCATGGTATTGACTATGATGAGACCTTCACTCCAGTAGCGAAGATGGATTCCATACGATTGGCACTTTCCATTGAAGCATCGAAAGGATGGGAATTCCATCAGATGGACATGAACAATGCATTTCTTCATGGCGATATCTCTAAGGAGATCTATATGGAGCAACCCCAGGTATTTATGCAGGACTCATCTTTGGTCTGTCGACTGAACAAGTCCTTTTATGGCCTCAAGCAGGCTCCAAAGGCATGGTATGCCAAGATGGACTCCTACCTGTTCTCACTGAACTTTGTACGTTGTAAATCAGACCCGAATGTCTACATCCTCAGTACAGCTGATTCACTTCTACTTTTAGTTTTGTACGTTGATGATTTGTTGATCACTAGTTGCTCAACTTCAACGATTGTTGTAGATAAGAGGATTCTACATGAAAGGTTTTTGATAATGGACATGGGTCTGCTACACTTTTTACTTGGACTCAAGATCAGTCAGGATGCATCAGGCATCAAACTGTCTCATGCTAAGTATGCATGAGATCTCCTTGAGAGGTTTCACATGACAGACTGCAAGTCTGCTCTGACTCCTTTCCTATCAAGATTCAAACTTGAGGATGGCAGGGAGACTCCACTAGTTGACAACACACTATAGAGACAACTAGTGGGGATCTTGTTGTATCTCACACACTCCAGACCAGACCTCTCATATGCAGTTGACGTAGTTTCCAGGTTCATGCAGGAGCTTCATGACATACATTGGAAGGTTGCGGAGTGTATCCTTCAATACGTATAGGGCACCATCACCTTTGGGATTCATTATGTAGCATAATCTAGATTAGATCTCATCAGGTTTACTGATTCTGACTGGGCCGGCGATAGAAGTGATCACAAGTCCACATTTGGTTACTCACTCAGTCTTGGTTCTAGGCCTATTGGTTGGTCAAGCAAGAAGCAAGATGTCATTTCTCTATCTTCGGCTGAGGAAGAGTACAGAGAGGTAGTTAACATAACCATTCAGGCTATGTGGCTACAACATTTTCTCACTGAGTTGGGCATTTAGTTTCATCAGTCGATCGTCATCTGGTGTGACAACCAGAGCACTCTAAAGTTCTGCAGAGATCCATTTCAGAGAAATCGAATGAAACAGATAGAGATCCACATGCACTGGGACTTAGTACATGAGGGGATCATTGACTTACAATTATGTCCTTCAGCAGAACAAATGACAAACATCTTCACCAAGACCTTCACTAAGCAGAAGTTCCATTCTCTGCGAAGTCATCTTGGAGTGAAGGGCACAGTTGCCTAGCAACTATAGTTCTTATTTTTACATACATTGTACCTTGCGGGGTGGGGGGTTCCCATGAGGTTTTCCCTCTTTCCTCACTTTATTTTTAGTGTCTCTTTTGTATTTGGGTACCTAACATGGCCTCGTTGCCGAGACCCATTATTTATTTTCACCATAGTGATGTTCAGGGGGGTGTTGGAGTTACTTCACACACACACCTATGATTTATTTTTCCTAAGGTTCTTCCTTGTTTATTAGTCATAATTAGTCATTATCCAGTCTCCTATATTTTATTGGAGAATATTCCACCCGGAGAATATTTTCTTTCAATTGACACTTCAGTTTGACAAGTTGAGTTGAGTTTAGATGTTGTGTTGGTTTTGTTACCATGCAACATTGGGATCATCACCATATAATGCGCACTTTCCTTGGGATCATCACCAGACTAACACATTATCGTTGATTTCCTGAGTTAACTCCTCACTACTCTCTATTCAATCAGTTAACTGAAGACTAGTTGACTAGTTAACTCAACTAGGTGGCAGTTCACTCCCGTAACTGCCTGAGAGACTAGACTAGGTGGCAGTTCACTCTTGTAACTATTGGTGTATGTCCATATCACTCTATACCATTATTATGGCGCATTGGCACATTGGTTCTCCTCCAGTGTGCACTCATTGAGTTATGCATAGTATATCATGTATACATTATTCATTATTCACAACGGTTAATGAAAATTCTTTCATTATTTCTCTTCTTCTTCTTCTTTCTCCAATTCTCTCTGCAAATATGTGTATTAAGTAGATTAACATGACCTTTTTTCATGTATCTTGGTCCTCAATTTTCATTCAACCACATTTATCCCATAAAATAAATAAAATAAAATAAGAAATAAAAATATTTATACTAAATTTAACATATACATAGAGCCTAATTAAAATCTTAAGAGTCATCCTTCAACTAACACATCAAATCCTCCTTAATAATAGCAACTTCAAAGAATGTATTGTTGATATATAAACTTCTTCCTACAAACAACTTACAACTATTTAGAAAACAATATTGGTTAGATCTCTAACCATAATAAGAAATCTTGGAAATGATACATATAATAACAATTATATTTAGTAATTAAAAACAAAGATATCATCATATTTAATATCTAGAATTGTTGTATTGAAACTTTTTATACGGAATTTTTATTTTTTTGTTTTAATAAAACCATCATAATAAGTTTGAATTGAATATCCATTTAATACTAATCATATATTCTTTGAAAGTAAGTAAAATAAATCCCAAACATTATTCTTCGTGGTGTTATAATATCCAAACATTATTCTTCGTGGTCTTGTAAAATGCCAAGATAATAACAACAAGGTATTTATAAAACAAAATTATTCTTTGAAAGTAAGTAAAATAAATCCCAAACATTATTCTTCGTGGTGTTATAATATCCAAACATTATTCTTCGTGGTCTTGTAAAATACCAAGATAATAACAACAAGGTATTTATAAAACAAAATGAGATATCATATTTGGAAGTCTAATATAATACAATAAACATTTTAAGAAGAATTAAAATAATTAGTGTTTCTTCAAAATTCAATTCTATATTTTTAATGTTATTTTCTTCAAAATTCAATTCTATATTTTTAATGTTTTTTTTATGGGTTACTATCATTCATCACTCATCAAGTTAAAGAAGACTTTAATTTTGCATGTAATCATTCACAACTTTATATTTTATTTTAACTCATTCTTTGTGAATGTCTATTAAATCTAGCTACAACTTTATCTTGATCTATTGGGTTGATAAAGATCAAGATATAGATTTACTCTAATACAGGCTTCTTAATTATAAGATTCCTAAAAAAAACTCTAAAACTTATAAAAAAATATTCAATATATACATTGTGTTTCTATTCTCAAAATAAAAATAAAAATATCAAATTAAGCCAATATAAATGGAGTAATTTTATTAATAATCTTATTATTCATAAATCCATATAAATGGAGTAATTTATTAATAATCTTATTATTCATAAGTCCATTTTATTAGTCAACATAAATTACATAATATTATATCTTAATCATAATTATTTTATAAAAACAATAATTTTACTAAACTTGAAAGACCATATAATAATCAGAAATTATCTACTTTTTAAGATAACATAATTTTTTTATAAAAACAATAAATTTGCTAAACTTGAAAGAATCAGAAATTATCCATTTTTTAAAAATAACTTATGATATCAACATACAAGAAATATTTTCTATTTATTAATATAACGCATTATATCAAAAAGCATTACTTGTGAAAATTATTTCACCATGTTATTACCCTGGTCTTTTTCCATTGTTGGACTTATTCCGAAGGAAATCTTTCAAGGATGTCCCTCTCGCACAATTATAAATTCATACCAAGTTAGGGTTAGTAAAGTTTCTTTTGAACAAAGATTCTCCACCACTTACGTGACAATGGTTCTTATAATTCTTGTCACTAAACTTTTGATAGTTTGTATCCTTTTTTGCACATCTCTTTGGAACGGAAGGTATCCTCCACTTGGGAACTCCTGCACGCCTATCCAGTTAATATGAAATAGTTTGGATAAATTACAAATAAAAAACAATTCTAACACCATGTCGAAAAACTTGAATTCTTTCCTAACTTAGACAACTCCTATCTACTTAATCCAAACACATACCATACCAAACTGTTATTTTTTTATACATAATCCACTTTCAAACCAAAACTTCAATTTTTTAAATTAAATTTCACCTATTAAAAAAACTTATATCACTTGTAGTATTAAAAAAACTTATATCACTTGTAGTATGAGTCACAAAAAAAAAAAAATTCCATTGCAATGAATAACTATATTTATGTATAAATATTATAATAATAATTTATTTTAAATATTTTTAAACACAAAAATTAATCTCTCATATGTTGGATTACTGAGAGGAGGTGAATCAGTAATAACGTAATTATAATCTTTTTCTTCAAATATTATATCAATGTAGAATTATTATCCAATAATAAGTAGTAATAAATAAACAATCACACACATACACAGTACACCATTGTTTTATGTGGAAACCCAAATCGAGAGAAAACCACAGAATGTTTTTTTTATATGTCTTGAAGAATTACATTCATTGGAAGCACCAACTTCCTTTGTTTTCCAGTTGCAACTGGAAGGAGGCTCCAACCCCCTAGTTTCTCAGGCTACAACCTGAGGGAAACTCCAACTCCCCAAATATCTGCCTACAACTAGAAGGAGGCTACAACCCCCAATGTTCTCCAGCTACAACCACTTGTCCTTGCCCCGTCCTGCCACCCTAAAGTAGAGGTAGAATGATGGAACCACTGTCACACTATCACTGTGAGATATACCGCTGTAAACCTGTACCAATAAATCTGAACCATGCATCAACCATGCATCAACCTGTACCATAAACAAGTGCATCAACC